>RSEF01000004.1:73146038-73181293 GCA_003993805.1 Himantopus leucocephalus | reverse complement strand
CTACAACTACCTGAAAGGAGGTTGTAGAGAGGTGGGAGTCAGTGTCTTCTCCCAAGCAACAAGCAATAGGACAGGAGGAAATGGTCTCAGGTTGCGCCAGGGAAGGTTTAGATTGGATATTAGAAAAAATTTCTTCACCAAAAGGGTTATCAAGCATTGGAACAGTCTGCCCAGGCATCCCTGGAGGTATTTAAAAGATGAGTAGACGTGGTGCTTAGGGACATGATTTAGTTGTGGTATTGGCAGTGTTAGGTTGATGGTTGGACTCGATGACCTTAAAGGTCCCTTCCCACCTAGACGATTCTATGATTCTATAAATCTTCTATAGGGCTAATGGCAGCTGGACCAAGTAACATGTCTCTTCCCCCAGTGACACCTAGGCCCAGCCCAAGGTAAGGGGCAGGAATACACAGTGGGGCAGTGAATCTGATGGCAACTTGCCCTTAGATCATCTAAAGCCGATTTGGAAGCAGCAGGCCCAGTTATTACCATAGGTGGTGCAGTAGCCCCAGCTGGCAGCCAAGCTCCCACCCAGCCGCTCTCTCACTTCCCCCCTCCCAGGGGAGTGGGACAAGGATGGGAGAAAATAGGAGGATCAGAAGCAAGAAAACTCTTGTGGAACTCCACTCCTTCACTCTAGACTCCTTTCCTTCCCCCCTTGCTGTTGCTCCAGGTGACACTCATTCCCTTCAGCGAGGCCATGAGTGACAGGGTGATGGTGGTGGTGTGGGGGTTGCCATCAGGACATGGCAGTTTCTTTCTGCTGCTTCTTCCTCCTCACACTTTTCCTCTGCTCCAGCATGGGCTCTCCACTATCTCCAGCAAGGACTTGCCATGGAGCACCTCCTCCTCCCAGAGATGATACCAGCTTGGCTGAGGGGCTCAGCTGTGCCCTGTGGTGGGTTGGATGGAGCCAGTTGGAACCAGACTTGTCCGGCATGGGGCAGCCCTGGCCTCTCCTGACAGAGACCACCCCTGTAGCCCATATCCTGCTGCTGCTCTCTGGAAATAAGCCTCAGACATTACAGGTGCAAGGAGAGCAGTCAGGAACTCAGTAGCTTTTTATCTACAAAAAATGCTAAAATGCTTCACAGAAGTAAATTCTTGATTCATTTGCTGACTCAAAGCATGTGGGATTAATCATGATATCCACTTCTCAAAGCAGATTTGCTGGTTGGTGTGTTGTAGATTATACTTTGCGTGTGGATAAGCTTTTCATGGTTTCTTAACAGTGACTCATACCAGGAGGCTTTTTCCCTCTCCTTCTTCATGGGGCTTCATCACACAGTGTCTGACTGGTGAGGCTTCTCTGCCCGTGTCTTCTCTCGGACTTCGGCTGTCATGGAGCAGTGAGGAATCTGGGAGGCACAGCTGTGGGAGGTGTAGGAAAGGCTGATTTGCAGCCAGCACTGATATGGTCCTTCCAGGGAGCCCAAATATATCCCAGGACATTACATAAATGTGAATTTTTGACATTTGAAGCATCAATAACTAGTAATAAATTTATATGCATGAATAACCAGGCATGCTACCAGCTCTACCATCGCTTATTAATCAGGTATATAATTGTTCTATAATTTGTAGTCTAGGAACTTGATCTGATAAAAATGGTGAATAGGGGACCTGGGAGAGATGGTGCCATTTCACAGGTTCTTTTGATGACAATGAGTATTGTGCAAATTTTGTCACTTATGAAAGTGACTCCTACAAGTGTAAATATATACTCATTAAAAGACTAACATTGGAAAATGGGGGTTCACTTGAGTGCAATAGTAAGTTGCTCACTGTAAATTGATAGTGGGTTACTCACTAAATCTTCAGGCACAGTTAGTTAATCCATACAGTACCTATCCTGTCTGGTTTTGAGCAGTTTGAACATTGACCCTATAAACATCTTGCCTGGGATGGGATATCTGCTGGTCCCACTGGAGTTGCAAAGGGACACCAAAGTCTCCTTTGATAAAGGAGTTCGGAAGATTTGAATTTTGGAATTAAGGAATGGCTGTTTAGTACTACTGTAGGGAAAAGATGACTTGTCTTCATAAACATCAGAATGCGAGTAATAAACCAACATATAGATTAATAGATGTCACAGGCATGAGATGAGCAGCTAATTTCATGCCCTATGTATTAGCATAATTAGTTTTGATTTATTGCAGGAGTCAAGCTCTAAGCTCCTTCACTGTGCAGTAAAATAACATTCAGTGTCTAAAATAGAGTTTGCCTAAGGTGCCGATGTTAAATACCCACAGCAGCACTAGGTGCTCTCTTCATCGGCTGTATAGTGTGATTGGTTTGTAACCTTAGGCTTTGGCCTCAGTCTTTAAGATAATGTAAAACTAAGTAGAAAGAGCTGAAAGTGATCCAGGCTTGTAAGAGTATAAGAAAATCACAACTGCCTGGGTTTTATCTTGAAATTGTTTAGGCTATGAAAATAGAAAAAACCTACTGGTAAACAGAAAAACAAGAAGACGCAAAAGTGAGAAACACCAAAAGCAAAGGATGAACTGGGACTTCCAAGGGGCACAGCTGGGAAAGTAAGTTTGACCACAGGTAACACAATGAGTCTATTCATTTTCCCTTTCAGAGTTACAGGTTTATATCAACCAGAAAGGTACTACATGAGTAGTTCTGCTCTGAGGTGGGATCCTTTTCTTTTTCTGAACTGCGGTGCATTTGGAGGTTCTGATTTGCAGATGCGCTGAAGTCTTGACTGTTTGCCTCTGGAAAAGGTAACTAAGGTTGAATTTCTTCCCTAGTGGGCTGTCCATCTGTTAGTGATTTCTAATGTAGAATTATCTTGCGATTACTTATCTTCAAATACGAACAAAATATGTATTTGTTGCATATATAAATTCTTTATGCCTTATTTGTAATACATTATTCTTTATTACTTCATTGTGTCATGCACTTACAATTTTACATGAAGTACTTTTTGATCTGCTACTGTAAAGTCTGTTTTCTCTGGAAGCTCTCCTTGAAGTCTCTTGGTTCGAAGCTCATGTCTGGGTATCAACAATGAACAGTCAGTTTTTGGCAGTCTTAGATGATGCCTTGTCTGAACCACTCAACCACCACCTACATAGATGACCTAGTAGTCATGCTGACTAAATAGAGCATCAAGCTGTGGGTGTTGTCAGCATGGCTCGGAATAACTGTCGTTATCTGGGTGTAGTTCAGGGAGCCTATTGTGTTTTAGTCTTAAATTATTCATACGCTTGATCTGGAGCAAGACTTAGAAATGCATGCAGCTCATGAAGCAGAAACAACAATCTCAAACTCCCCAACACAAACGCTTGTGGCTTTTTTCATTTCTAGGTTTTCAGGGGACTGTTTGTATGAAATCGGAACTAGCTTGATATAAGTTCTTTTTTTAGGGAATCACATGTCATTTTTCATAAATTTCTAAAGGCAAAGTGCCAAGAAATGTACTCAAAACATTGTCGCAAACTAAATGGCATTTTCAGAAACAACTGGTACTGAAAATTCAAGGGTAAGGTGGTCAGTCTGTTGTCAGCTGTTTACTATTGAGAAATTTATACAAAAGGATATCTTACCTGATAGAAGGAAAGCAGCAAGGCTAAGAGTTAAGGAAAAGCACAGATGTATAATAGCATTTTTCAGTAGAAAGGATTTACCTGCTTTGTTGCTCAAAAAGTCATTTGGTTTATTTTAGGAAGATTGTTTCCTACGGCAGGGAAACCCAATCTTCACACCACAGAAAGCCTCTTGGATTGCCTCTAAGCCAGATACTGACGTTCTCCAGGTTTTTGACCAAATCCTCAGACACGCACACTGCACATGGGATGGCCACTGCTCTGAGAATCATAAAGCACTACCTAGCAAATGTATTGGAGACAACACAGGGGTAGCCATTGCCTACCTTCCTGAACGCGACCATATGCACATGTGGAGTATTGCCAGTCTGTACATATGCAGTTAACCCACTGCCAAGTGTCTAACATAGATATCACAACTACTTCTTCCCAAAGACTGCATAAGAAGCCAGAACCTGGCAGACTGGATAGCAGCTGGTTCAAACCATGCAAGCTGCCTTCAACTCCATTGCTGTAATGGTTGTAATGCCGAACTTACCTATAATAGACCGCCCATTCAAAGAGTGTCGTCTGCCTCTGTAAGCAGTGGGAACGTGTTAGTCAAAATATAGCTCAGTATAAGAGCATTAATTCCCTCAGCAGCAGCTTGCCTTGCAAACATGTTGAACGTGTGTAAGTTCTTGTGACTGCTCACCCGCCACCGTACAGCATTTGTGGTTAGCTCTGGATTTAGCTCTGAGTTGTTTCGTGAGCATTGCTTTACTTGCGGCAGCCACTGAAGTAACTGGGAGGATAATTCATTGTGTCATGCATTCAGTGAGGAGTCTTTTTTCTGTTTTCCTGTTTGTCAGTTTTTCTGAGCTGGCAATTTTTCTAAGCTTTGTGAAACTCTTTGCCCATAACTCCTACAAATGATGCCTAGTTCGATACGTCTTTGTTAAGTTATTTATGCATTTATTGTGTTCCAAATTCATGCTGTTTTACTTGGTGGTATATTGCATACTAAACCAGATGAGCATAACTACTAGAATGAAGTTTTGCATACAAATATGCTTCAGTTCAATTGATCTGGAAGCATTCCTGACAACAAGCTCATTTCCTAGAACAAGCATGCAGAACAGACACAATGAGAGAAAGTAGTTAAAATGTTTTTTTCTTTTAAATTTAAAGTATTAGTAGAAAATGTTTTTCAGAAGAAAACTTCCAGCCCGCCACTCCACCATCTCATTTTTCTGGTTTTCATTTTCTTTCCAGCCCCTCTCCTAGGCTTTGTCTCTCTCTAAACCCTAACCCTGAAGCTAGCTGTAGGTATCAAGTGAGCATTATCTGTGGCCCATCAACAAGGATAAGACACTTCTCAGGGGGCAAATTTTTTTCAGATAACCCTTCCTTTTGGCAGTGCTTTTCAAACTCTGCTGAAGTTTAAACTGCAGGCTTTGCTTTTCTCAGTCCTAACCCTCACCCAAGTCCTGAGCCTTCAGCGGAACTTTAACCTGAGACAATGTGCCACTCATCTACATGAAAAAGTTCTCAAGGCAGAAAACATTTTGCCACTCACTCCTTCCTTTGGCAGCTGTTCTCCAGCCCCACTCCTGCTACAGCTCTAGGCTTTGGCTCCCTCCTAAATTTATCCCTACTTCTAACCCTAGGCCCTTGGCTCAGCTTAGGCCAAGAGCACCAGCCTTGGTCCAGGTGACAAAGTTGTCAGGGGAGAAAACTATCCAGCCCACCCCTTCATCGGCAGACCCTGCCCAGTGCAGTCCTAGGTCTTGTGTCTGTCTGAACCCTAATGCTAAAACTGGGGTCTCTGCTGAGCCCTAAGCTAAGATCCAGAACTCTTGCCCAGATGGCAAAATTGTCAGGGGAGAAAAGCTCACCCCTCCTTTTGGCAGCCCCTTTGCAGCCCCACTTCAACTGCAGCTCTAACCTTTCTGTCTCTCCTAACCCTAGGTCTCATCTTAACCTTATCCCTAACCTTAAACTTCAGCTCACTTTTTACCCAACGTCTCAATGATGGCCCACTTAAAAAATTTCTCACGGTAGACATGTCCCAGCATTCACAAGGGCTCCTCCAGTTGTTATGTTTGTACGCTGGTAGGTCCAGCCATGTCTGCTGGGCAATCACCTCCGAGACACTGGCCACCTACTAGTGACATCGGTAACTCACAGCCCACTTGAAGCACAGAGAATACACACAACTTTTAATTAATCTGAGCAAAACTTTGATAATTGGAGAAGGCTGAGAAAGACCAAGAAGGGCTGGAGGAACTGAAAAAGTTGAGCCTTCAGGATGTGTAAACACCTTAGTTTGAACATAAACTATCTGATCAGTCATGAATAAAACCCACAGAGAGGTAAAATATTACAATCTAAACTAAAATAAGAAAAAGTTGAGGAGATAATATTATCTTTCACTATAATCACTGTAAATCTTTCTTGTACTAATTGGACTTGAACTATAGGGACATAACAAATATACCAACATTTTATAGAGCTCTGGATTAGATTTTGTGTTATTTTATTCAAGTTTTGGTTTCGTCCCAAGGATAACTGAAGCAGAAAGGAAAACTTGTTTACTAGAGGCATGACAACGCTTGAGGCAGAGCCCCTGTGGCTCCTGAATGATCAGGGAAAGATGTCAATTGCTGATGTTCTTTTTAGGCATAGAAAGGATGTCTCTTCTTATTGACAGAGCACTCCTTACTCAGAAAACTCCCCTTTTTTGTTTTTAGTCCAGAAACAAGCTGTGAAAAATTACATTGGAAATTAACAATAGCTATTAATATTCAAGTACAGGATGAATTTCCATTTGCTGGTGCCCATCTACTAGTCTACTAATATATCTCACAAAAATATGGAGTCCCTCAATGACTGTCAAAAGCTCTTAGATATACCTAGTCACATGCAAGACAGATGTAAAATGGATTCCATTTCTTAAATATGAGTAACATTTCTCTAATAATGGTTCATGCCTATATTAACCTCTGCATTGCTGGGATCCATAGGGGGTGGGGGATATTCTGTGTTATCTCACTGCTTGTATGTTTTTGTGCTGAAAGTTGAGAGCTGGAATGGAAGATTTTGATCCTCCTTTATGATATGAATCAACTGTCATTTGGCAATGACATATATTTCTAATCACCAGTCCTGTTCCTCAGACTTCTAGATTTCCTTTTGTTGACAGAGGAGCTATGTATCTAGTCACTTTTAAAATTTTGTAAAATATAGGTGAGGAGGTTAAATAACTATTTATAATAAATATATACTAAAATGAAATTAGCAGAATATAGGGAAAAAAAGACAGTGAATGACCCTAATTTGCAATTTACTTTATCTGTACTAATTCCCTACAGAAGAAGTTTTGTCTCAAAAAAAAGTCCATTGACAATATTTTCATGGAAATGCTTTTTGTTTTTAATTACTGTTTTTTTAAGAGAAGTTTTTGATGATTATGTCTAATTTATGAAACTGTTTTGCTAGTTATGATGAGAGATAGTCATCATATCCATCTCAGAGATACTTCTCAACATATTTTTTGTCTTAAGTTACAAAAATATCAAATTAATATTTCCTGTTATAACTTAATTAGCTTGTGTAATTTTTATTTCTGGAAATTAATATAAGCACTGAGAAAGCGTCTATGGCATTTTAAATTTAAGACTGCATCAGAGATCTGATGGAAACCTGCTTGAAAATATATTGCTATGTCATTGAAAATAAAGGTGTAGCATAAATGCATATCTTCACATGTCAGGTTCTTATCATTAAAATATTTGCTTCAATTAGACAATTAAACTCCCTAAAGTTTCTTTTTCTTCTTTTCTACAACAAACTTTTACTGATTTTCTGCTTTAAGATTTTAACTGTAGATTTTTTGACAGTAACCTCAAATATCAACATGTATGACGAATGCCAGGTGATTAGTTAGGTGAAATTTAGGCTTGTGGCTTTACAACTGAGAAGATCCTGCCCCCAATCCCATGATGCTCCATGTAAGGCATCTAAGTGCCTCTGTTATTCTCATCTACAGTAGAAGAACTGACAAAACACAAGATTTAGAAACTGTAACAAATTTCTTGAAATGTTCCAAAGGCTGTAAGGCAGCTAGTGTTCTTGCTGGATCTTACATTGCCCGTGTACTAGTAACTGACAGTATTATATACCACTGCACACTGGTGCCACTCAGTCTTGGTAACTTTGCAGTTCCTTGCATGAACTGTAAAGATACAATCTTCTGTTTATAGCCTGAAGGTTCCCTGGTATCTAACAGCCTCAGAGAACAACATTTGCTGGTACCTATCCAAAGCTGGTGCTGTTCAATTCCTATTTACTGTTGTTCTGAGCATGATTCCTTATATTCTGCATTCTCATTTTCACTGCCTCAACCTATCTCTCACAGGGAATTGAGGTATATGTTTAAGAGACGAGTTATGAGAACAATGAATAAACATATATTTTTAGCAGGCGTAATATGGATGAATATACTGTAATATTAATACCCTGCCCAAACTCTCTTAGAGTAGATCAACCATGGCAGAATAATGCTTCCTCCACAAAGTACTGAATTCCGTAGGAGAAAAAAAATCAATGGGGGAAAAAAAAGAAGTTATTTTTAGCATACAAAGAAGTTGGAATCTTAGCCCATTTCCTTCAGCAGCACATTCTTAAAAAAAAAAATAATTGTTTATTTTTAATTAAGAACTGAGCTAGTTATTAGCACATTTCGGTCGATGCCTAGAAAGGCATTACATTCTGCTTTAGAATGCCTAAAGGACTTCAGCGTTTGTAAAATTGGTCAGAGGTGAAGAGGTCCTCTTGGACAATGGTTACAAATCGATACACTGATAACAGATCAAGTTTATGAACTATGGAAAATCCTCAAGGAAAAGACTGACACTGAACAGAATACTAAAGACAGTCTGGGAATGTAAATACTCACATATACTCAATTCACAATTACTTTTGATGCAAAAAAAAAAGTGAGGATTAGGGTTTTTCCTAAAGGCCAGTTGCCAGATTCTGAGAGGGGTGTGTATGTGTTCCAGTGCCTTTGGACTGCTGGAAACACGGAGAACCACACAGAATAAATAGATCTGAAGCATAGGCAGGTGTCAGTGTTGTTTTATTTCCAGACACCTTCCTCTAAACCTAAAAAGCAACTATTGCCAGTAATTGATATATGATTTCCTTTACATTTACCTTACCAGTAGTTTAGTGTTAAGGCTGATGCAGGGTACCTGGCAAACTAAATACATCCCTGTTAGCATGGTAATTCTTAAAACAGGGTGACTGGGCCATTCTTGTGATGCCTCAAACCTCAGAGATTCAAAGATGCTGAGATATATATATGTATTGTTCACCTACAAGTGGTAGGGAAAGGGATGGTTGCATAGGATGCCAGTTGGAAAATAACAGCTTCCAGTACCTTCTGGTAGGTATGGTAGGTAATTAGTAATTCTGGCTAACTTGAGTACGCTTGAGAGCACACCCAAATCACAAGGATTTCAAGTATGCTTGTGATTTTTTTTTTAAATGTGATTTTCCTGATTTTCTTAAATTTAATCGGTGAACTGAAAAAAAATTGTGTTAGAATGAGAATAGACAGTTTTAATTAAGTGCAAAAATAATAAGTCTGGTTACACCTATAGAAATGCTGCTTTACTTGGTACTTTAAAGATCCCTTCAATGTGTTTGGAATTGGATAAAAATCATCCTCATTGTAAATGCAAATAGATCCATCCTTGCGTTATCATTTTTTTTTAGTTTATAAATTCTCAAAAAGCACCCTCTTGAAAACTGCTATTGCTCCCTTCTGTGGATTCACAGCTATTTAAATTTTCTTTCTTTCTGTCTTCCTACTAATATGCTAATAGTAAACCTGAACCATCTGCCATGTAAACAGAGAAGTGGGTAATATGAAAAACCTTGACAGCGTAGTCTCTCATTTAACCAATTTACATAAAGTATTATTGATATAAATAAAAGTGTCCTTGAGATACTTACAAATTTTGCGGTCATTACATTTTTTCCCTGATCATCTACTAATTGCAATAAGGAGACAAAACTGCAGTAGAAAAGAGTACATTTGTTATGAATAGCAGAATGGTATTTACTATTTCAGTAACTTCTGTCTGTGTGGACTACTGTGTGTCTTCTGTGTGAATCACTGGCTGCTTGATGGGCATCCGTTAAGCCATGGACCTTCCAGGCTCATACAGCATCTGTGCACCTTTAAAAGAACAACCTCACTGTTACCTTTAGTGTAGCAGACAAAATATTTGTAAAATAGAGCAAGACAAAATTAATGGCAAGCAACATCTGTTTTCAGCCTTGAAATGAACCGCAGTAAAAATAAAAACATAATTTCTGTGTAGATTCACTACATGCTCGTTATTCTTGGGTAATATTAAGCTTCTTCTCTTTCAGATGTGCTCTATAGATATAAGAACAAACATTTGCATCATGACCTATAATCTACAATAGTGACATTAAGATGGGTGAAAATCTCTCTAAGATGAAGGCAAAATAATGAAAGATAACTCCCTGTGCAAATATATGAGAAGCAATACAGTGTAAATGATTATTTAAAACTAACCAATAGTGCCTGGCTGTCTACAGGGACCTCTTGTTGTCAGTTTTTATACTGACAGCTAAAATCATATTACATTCTTAAAATATTGACTATGTATTATGTGCTCTTAGTCTCCTTTCAGTCACAACAGTGGAAAGGAGTGGACTAGAATATTTTGAATGGAAGTAAGAATTAGATAATCCTTATGAAAAAAAATAACGGAAAACAAAAAGCAGAACCACAATATTTTACATCAATATTGGAGATGAGGAAAAGAAAAAGTGCCATTTTGCATGAGACTAATGACTTTGTAAAATATACTCTATTTGAAGCCAACCGATTTACATAACTCTATTTCTTAAAATGAAAAAGAAGTTATATACTAGGGAGTCCAGAGAATAGCTTTTCCAGTCGCACATTAGTGTTTTTATTCATTTCACATTTTACTGACACCCCGCCATCTTCTTCAGTGTGTATACATATCTGTCTCTCAGGCTCTCTTCTTTTTGTACGCCAGCTCCATAGCGGACTGGTAATTATATTCCTAACCTTGTTCTGCTACTCAGTACCCTTTCAAATGGATCCTTTACAGGATCAGGTAAACTGAGGCAAATGCTGCAAAACTAAGGTCTCCAATTTGATTAAAATTGATTGTTAATTACACTTAGCTGAAGAAATTGCCTGGGTTATGTTCCCTTGCAAAGGAAGTGCATGAGGACAGAATTTCCCTGTGTGCTAGGTACTCCCGCAGGGTGGTGTTGTGAAGGCTGCAGGTGGAGGATGCTTAATGAGGATGTTGAGCTGTGTAGAGGGGATCCGCCACAGTCCTGTGATCACAAGGTGTGATGTGGAGCAACTTCAAGGTCAGCTACTATAAATGCAAAAGAATGGATAAAATACAATCTTTTCTCTAATAGCTAAGGGTTTACATATTCACTCAAATAATCACAACCACTACCCGGAATGATTTTCGTTTTAAACTTCAGAAGTGTCCACTTTTATGAAACATTATTTTTTAGTATTTTTACTGTGATGGAGGAGTGTGATTTGCAGTCAATGATTTCATAGAGCTTAGAACGGAATGCTGTGAAGTAGCTTGATTTCTTCAAGTTCAGACAATATCCTGAGCGGATCTTCAACTTGTTTCATTTTGACAAACACACTTCCAGTGATCAGAATATTAGATATTTTCAAATATCCTTAGAAGCAGATGAAGGTATTATAAGCTCGATTCCCCTCTTGTGCTGATTCTCTATTACTCACCTCTTTCTGTTTACAGTGGGGTAAGTAAAGACTTCTTCACCCTGTTTTTCTTAGAACAACATTTCAGACCTTCTACTACAGTAGCATGTATATAGCTTTGCTAAACAGTAAAACATAATTGTTGACAATCATAGATGAAAGGATGTAGAATCTCTGTGAAAAAAACTTGATGAAATTGTTAAGTGATTGCCAGGAGTGTGCTTGTACTGCGATTTCCTCCTCCCCTCCCTCCCTCTTTAATTTTCTGTTCATAACTGTTTTGTAAATTGTCCATTAAACTGCCCAAATAAGTTACAGTATGTGTCCTACTGGTGAGCACAGAAACAATGCACTGTTCCACAGTTAATCACATTTACTTGCATATAAATCTATTTAATCAGTCCATTAAAAATCACACGGGCTTTTTGGTCCTCGTCTGCCAGATGTAAACACTTACAATTCGTACAGGGCCGGGATCCAGAAACGTGTTGCTCGGCACAAAATGCGAAGTGCTAACCTCAGTGTTAGAGCTGAAACTCTAACAGATGCACTCATTAATCTGCTAAAGTACATTGCTATGTTTGATTTTTTTTTTTTCCCTTCTATGCAGTACNGTACAGGGCCGGGATCCAGAAACGTGTTGCTCGGCACAAAATGCAAAGTGCTAACCTCAGTGTTAGAGCTGGAACTCTAACAGATGCACTCATTAATCTGCTAAAGTACATTACTATGTTTGATTTTTTTTTTTCCCTTCTATGCAGTACGAGAAGGAAACATCCCCCAGGGTCTGTATATGAGATTTAGATAAGCCTCCAACACAGTCAGGATGCCTTGCCTAATATTGAATACTTCTAGCTGAGATCACTAGCTGCATAATTGGCTACCACCCGTTACTCTTCCCGACAAAGACAGAGAGAGTCGGCACGCCGACCCACCCCTCCTGTGTATATTCCTACTGTCCCATTCATAAAATGGCCAAAGAACAAAACACTTCATTGAAAAAAAGAAAAAAAGGAGAATCGTAGGAATACACACAGCTGGGCTGGGCTAGGGGCCTGACTTTGTAATTCTTGGAATCAAATGTTCAAAGAACGTAATTCTGAAAAAATGTGAGCAGCCTTTCTGTTATTTCCAGCAGCCGTGGAACAGCTGCTAGAGGTTACTCTGAGAATGTGTTGTCATCGAAATTATTACCAGAACATATCCTTTCTTTTTTCTCTGCAACTCCATAAACTCATGTAATCTGTGAGTTAATGACTTCCGTTTATTTCCTGCATATTCTTTAAAATTTATCTCGCTTTTCCCTTTACTTTGGTGGGGTTTTGAGACCAAGATATAGTAGTAGTTCATTTGCTAGTGTTCTTCATCCAATGCCATATTGCAGCTTTGGCTGGTCTCTAGAAATCCATCTTTACGGGCAGTGTCTTGTCATCCAGCAGTATCTGTTCCAATCTGCATGTCTGCACATTCACGTCAACTGCCCAGTAACTGCAAACATTTGTAACAATCTTATGACAGTTTTAAAATAATTTTGTCAACAGCACATTCCACCCTGCTCTCTTGTCAGATCAGTTATTAAAGGCCACTCAGGAGAAGTGATTTCAGTTCAGTTCTGCGCTGATAAGACTCAGCTTCAGAGAATGGGCAGCACCATCATAACCAGTCTGGGCAGTGTGAGGAGGACGAGGTGTGAGCTCCTCCCCGCTTAATCAGCAGGATCCACAAAGGCAGGGGAATCTTAGGAAAAAGGAAATGTCAGCACCACACTCACTTGTGAGTCAATAAAATGATATTCTGGGACCTTTAGAAGAGAGTCATTGATTAAACACATACTAAACTATGCAGGTGTGCTTTTCATTTGATGCATCATTAAATTAAATTAGGAGGAAAGAAGATCGAGACAAACAAAAGGAGGTTGTTTTTGATAGAGCGCATAAATAAGTTTTTGAGCTTCTTGCTGCAGGATATATAAATTAAAAGTGACTCTAAAAATTCATAGAAGAAAATCCATTAAATTGCAATGTGTGCAATTATACAATCTTGAGAAGTCCCCGAGTCACTTTCTGGCGGAAACAGAAATAGTGTTTAAGCAAGTTTCAGCATGTCCTTCTACTCTTGTGCTATTCCCTGGGGCAATGCTACTTGACATGCTTTGGAGGCATGGTCTGACCTAATACAGCTGTTTTTTGGTCCTAATATCTTAGAAGATCTGAAAGAACAGTTGTTTAAATCAAGACAATGTATTAATTCATTAATTTAGCTAGACATAATTAAATAATTGGCAGTAAGAATTTACTGTTACAGAGTTTCTCTCTAAGAATGTAAACAAATGTTATAAAAAAAATTGGAAAAAAATTCTTATTTAAGAATTTGAAAATTAATTGAAGTATGTGCACTTACTAGAATTAGTATCTCCAAGTCAAACTAAGCTGTCCTTAATTTGCAAATACATTTTGTGGAGACATTTGCATACAATTCAGGTACTGAATAAAAATCTAGTTATTTTCTATTTCAATGGAATATATCTGGGACAACACTGGTTTTTTTGTATGTCAATCTCCCACCCATTTCCTGAGAAACAGTTACTGCTCGGTGGCACTTAAGAGGTACATATGAAAGAAAAATCCCAGTTAAATTATTCAGTAAAACAAAGAGAACCAGGTTTGGGTTTTGTTTTTGTTTTTTTTTCTTAGAATGTTCTTAGAATGTTAATCTGTTCAGATATTGATTCAAAAAAAGTTTAATGGAAAAAGTTTAATGAAGGACTGCCAGGTCTTTCATCATCAGCTGAGAAGAGAAACCTGGAAACTGCCAAGCGTAGTAAGCCAACAGCACTGTGCTTTTCCTATAGACAGTGTCTCCATCAAGCTGTTTCAAGACATATTTCATGTTACCTAGTAGGCAACCTTATATTCCTATTTCCTGTGGCCCTCAAGAACTGAATGAATTTTTCTGTAGTTGCTCAGTATCCTGGAGGCTTATACCTGAAACATTTGTGCACTTCCCTTGTTGGCAGATTGTAGTGCCTCCGTTAAGGTGAAAAGATCAGTTTTGGGGGTCCTAATCTGAGCAGGCAGCTTGGGCAGTAGTTGGAGCATACGTTGAAGGTTACATCTCATGCAGGTGGACGAAAGGAGCTTGTGAAAGCCTGGGTTCCCTGTGGATTTGTTAGAGAGCCTGAGGATGTGGAAGGAACCTGTCTTCTTCACTCTTGGGCTTTGAATGCACCACGGCTATTCAAAGATGTGGAAGACCACCGCAGGATACACTGGAGCTGAGGCAGATATTGTCACCAGGGCAGTAATTGTTAATTGCAGACAGGGGCTCTGCATTCAGCCATATTCTTTTCTAGAAGAAACTTGTTTCAGTTTTGCATCAAAATGGCATGAAACTAGAGGGACATTTTCAGTTAACAGGGTTGGAAAGCCATAGCATGTTAAAATAAGGCGGTATTTGGAAGCCAAACCCCAATGTGAACTCCTTACCAGTCTATTACATTTTTATATTACAAAGGCACAGTCATAACGCGAGCGGGTGTGAGTTGTAGTGCCACTGGTATATTACTTAACCCTTTCATTATTACATAATTACATATTATTACATGTACTTATATGTACTTTTATATAGATATACTTATATGTACTTATATATAAACTTATATGTACTTAGTTATATGTAAACACGTACTTATATGTAAAACAATTACTTATATGTAAAATGAATGTGCTGGAACTGTTGCGTCACACATCTGGGTGTTCACTGTGGTGTCACTTAGGGGTAGTTCATTCTGAATAGGGGTAAGTAAATCTTCTTTCTCTAACTGAAAGGGAGTGTTTGTTTGCTTTTGCCTTGTGGCCTTTTAAGTGTCTTTCAGCAGCACAATCAAGGCAGTTACCCATTAAAATGTTGTCAGATACAATAATTGAAGCTGTTCTTTTACACTGACTGCGGAGAGGTTTAGCTTTAATATGAGCGTAGACTAAGACTCACCTCATCTGTCTTTGTCCAGCATATGACACCTGAAAAAGGACCTAATTGTAATCTTCCAACCCGTTCATTCAAAATAGTTTCTGGCTTGCTTAATTCTTAAGGGGTTATTTTGACATCAGGCTGTGCGAACCTTATACTGTGGTCTCTTTTGTGTTGTGTTGTGTCCCCACTGATCTAAACACCTCATGTCTGTCTGCCAGTGCCATCAAGTGCCTGTTGCAAAAGAAACAATTGCCCGGGAGCCAGAGAATTTTCAGACCGGTGAAGGAACTGTAGGAGCTCAGTGTGGCATCCAATGGGAATGCAATAGGAAAGGAAAATTACTCCATCGGAGAGAGGCCTGCAGTTCCTGGAATAGAACAAAAGCACTATTAACTGCTACCCAGCCAGCCATCACCGCTTTACAGAGAGCAGGCTCTCTGGAGGGTTTTTCTGTAGGCTCAGCGGGCAGCCCCTAAACAAACCAAAAAACGTTATGGAGACGTCAAGAGGTACATGTGCATACCCAGAATTGATCCATTCCTTCTTTTCTGCCTGCTAAATTTTAAGGACTGCATCTGCAACTGTGAAGTAGTTTCCCTGGTGTTTCTGAAATAACTGCAATCTGAGACACCACAAAATGTAAAAGTTAGAAACAGTAACTATCTTCAAACAGTATGACAAATATAGATGTATTCTATATTGACATCCTTTCTGGAGGCAAAACAAAGTCCTAAAGCATTTGATTTTTTCTCCATTTTTCTCAAGCAGGAGTCACTGTAATTTAATCTTGCTTGGGGCACTGACTTAGCTGTGTCCTTCCCCAGATGTTAGCTATCAATAAAAATACTTTCTTCAGAGCTACTATGCTACCTTTCAGCCATGACAATGTATTTGCTATGCTTTCTCAAGCTCTGTTGATTTCCGTTGACGTCTTTCTTTGGCAGCGTTTTATGGCAGGATGATGAGGAATGGGCCTGAGGTTTCTGACAGATCCGAGTGTTGTGCCTTAGGAGAGGAAAGACCGTGCTGAGGGCATCGGGGCTGCGCACAAAAGGGTCGGGAGCGTACCTTCTGCCCTCACCCCTTGGTGAGGAAACTGAAATAACAACAAAACCTTGTAATCACAAAACAACAAAAAAACAGGCAACCGGACTGAGAAAGCCGGTCACTGCACATCTCATGCTCACTGTTGCTTACGAGTTAGGGAAAAGAACAGAACTGTGAAAAAAGTCTCTAGACAGTGTCCCAGCTATTGAATTCCATCTCTGTATGCCACAAGTTGTTAAACTCCTTTCTTTAAGTAACACTAGTGAAAAGCAGAGTAATGAGTGTACTTACCTTTACAGATATCTGCACACATGGCAAAACTACATCTAGCAATCAGAGGGAAAACCTGTGGTGGAGAAACAGGTTTTTCTTGGATTTAGGTCAGGGGAAGCAAGACCATATTATTAAAGCAGCTTCATACACATTATTCTCAGAACAAAGCATAAATAATAGAGAATACAGGAGCTAATGCAGCTGCAGGGCAGGCCAGGAACCACAGATTCAGGCCGGGTACCGCGCGCAGGCATCACCCTGTGGTATGTGCTCATTGTGTCATGTGAAGAGGTTACTAAAGAGGCCATGGCGGTCCCTCTCCGACGTACCCCCTCACCTGGGCATCTTGTGGTGGGGAGACCTTGCTGTCTGTGTGTCACAGAGGTCTGTCAGTGGATTTGAAGAGAAGATAAACACTTCTCACTCCCTTTTTCTGTCAGCAGGACCTGAGGATTTAATCCCCTGAGAGTCATATAAACTATGTCCTCCCAATCCTTTTGCTCGTTGTTAATATTGCAGGTTGCTGTGGCTGTCCAAGGCCCAAGAGGTCATTGATTCTGCCAAATAAGTAAATACAGGACTTACTAATGCTGACCTAAAGCTGCATGTTATTATCTTGTAGCTGGAAAAAAACAGAGTTTAGTTTGAAACAAGCACTAAATTTGCCCTGCTGCTCCTGCTTCCAGAGTGGCAGGTCAGGGGTTTCCATATCACATCTATAGCTGCGTGTCGACCTGTGCGTGGAGTTTCACATGTTCAAACAACAGTCAAATGCTTCTGGTTAAATAGCAACTATAACAAAATGCTTCCAATTAAATAGCAACTATGGAGGAAGTGGCTACACAAATATTGGAGTATAATTATGCCATAAACATAAAAATGGAATAAAAAAGATTCGGTTGCAGTCCAGTCTACATTATTTTATCCGGGTATAAACAAAGAGCCATAATGTTCAGATATACGGTCAATATTTACAGAAGAAACAGAAGAAGAAAAGAAGCTTTTTTTTTTTCCGCTTTGATAATACTGAATGCAAATGCATCTTCAAACATCAGTTCTGCAGTCCTTGCTAAAATTCAACAAATTTGGAGTTTGGACCAAGTCATGTATTGTTGTGTAAGAACATGCAAAGCATAAGTCAGAACAGCAATATGTAATGGACTGGTGAAATAATATTGATAAACCGAAAAGGTTTCACATCAAGATCATTGAAAAGTCCTGTGGGACACTATAGGACTGGTGGAGTAATGTGTCTTTGTTTATTATGCTGTCAGAGAGACATCAATCTGGCAGAGTACAGCTAAAATATTCCCCAAAGTATCAAAACAATATCTGGTCAAAAGGGCATCAGGAGAGGGGTGTGTGGAGGGGCATAAATAGGCCTTCTCATTGACGAAACTGCTCTCTGCTGGGTAGTTGTTTGTGGTGGATGGATCACAAACTCTCCTTCCCTGAAGGATAATGAATCTGTCACAGCATGTGAAACTTCTTCTCTAGTAGGAACAAAGCAGATATCTCTCTTCATACCTAAACCCTGTCTTAGAATGAGATAAAAATAAATGGTTTTCTTTTGCTAGGAGTAGTTCTCTCAAAACAATTTTGTCCTAATTCTGAACACCAAAAATATTTTCTGTAGGTTTCCTCTAATTTAATTTACGCCGTATTTTCAAAGAAGGTTATTTTTTGTCTTGTACATTGTAAGATCCATGCATATCTGCCATACTAATGTAGGGATTTAGTCTTAGTCTTGTCTTTTGTAAAGTCTGAATGTAAACTTTTGTAAATATTTTGTTTAATCTACGGTTTTCTGAAACAGAACCTGCTCTATTAGTGAAGTAACTGAGTGATGCATTTGAGTGCAAGCTATCCACAAGACAACATGTATTAATAATTATTGTAAGCGACAGAAATATTTAAACATACTTCACGCAGAGGATATTTCAGATTTTCAGAGATAAACCTTGATGGATCAAAACCCCACATACATGGAGGGAAGTTCACAAGTCCCATGTGTAAAAGCATGGTTCATATTACTCTCAATACAGGTCATGTTTGCAGCTAGCAAATTGTTTATATTTCATTGTACCTGGCTATTTTGTGGAGGAAACTTGTCCTTTCCTGAGGGCCTTGACATAGATGTCAATTAAACATAGAGAAGTACAGTAAGTTAAAAAATAAGTGTAAGCTAAGAATAGAAGTTTACAGTAATAATAGCTTAAGCATGTTGCCACATGGAAGCTTTCTACACGTTGCAGCATGACAAAAAGGAGGGTTGGGGGAAATGAAATATATTTGACCATTAAATGTTCTAGCTTATTTTCCTATGAAAACACACGAGTGTGGAGTATTTCTCCCCTGTATGTATATATCTGTGTATGTGTGGTTTATGTAGCTACACTTTTCCATTAAACAAGATATTTGGTCTTCAGGCATTTAGATTTAATAGCATGTGCAATCACTCACATCTCAGCAGGAATCAGAAAAAACAGAGATTTAACACTGAGGTCAAGGAGATATTGAACACTTGCAAGTGTCATGGAATTCAGTCAAGTAGAAAGTCCAGATGACTCTGAATTGGGTCATGTCTGTGATCATAATGTGATATCAATGTTAAAGAAAAGAGGCATCAGGTTATTCTTGCAACTTTGTTTTTGATGGCTTTTTAAAGCATTCTTTGGAGATATGGTTAGCCTGCAATGTCTTTTTGAGGAAAAAAGATAATTAGCATGGAAAAAGATTTACAGAGGCTTATGCTTCAACTGTTGAGACTGATGAAACAAATGCTTAGCCATTTTATAAATTGGCCCAGCAGAATATGAAGTATCGGGTTGAAAATCAGGAGTAGATCTAAAAGATAATAAACAGTGTTCTGATTACTCAATAGTCTCTCAAAGAAATAATGGCAATAGAAACATTTTTTTTTAGATGTATTATTTCCCCTGAATAGCCCTTGCGCTGTTTTCAACTTGTCACTTTCTTTTCAGAGTTGTGATATATGATGTCCACATTTATTTTTAGTTTTCCCCAAGCATTTTCTAGTGCTTAGAGCATTGGCAAAACATCATGATTCTGACCCGTTTGGCTGCACTCTGTAATCTCAGCTCAGACCAGATGGTGAGCCTCAGCTGCTGTGTGAAACAGGTAAAAGAAAAAAAAAACCCCAAACCTATGAACACTTAAAATGTTGTTGGCAGTTTTATCAGAGATACT
The DNA here is from genome assembly GCA_003993805.1 of Himantopus leucocephalus. NCBI lineage: Eukaryota > Metazoa > Chordata > Aves > Charadriiformes > Recurvirostridae > Himantopus > Himantopus leucocephalus. The sequence continues at coordinate 73,161,421 of RSEF01000004.1, read as the reverse complement.
TTCCAGCCGACAGGTGTTGTGGTCTTTTTATTTACTTTTTTTTCATATTTATGAAACTGCATAGCATTTAGAGCTAGAGGAATTTGACTGCTGAATGATCAATATTGTTACCCTTTTTGTCTTCTATAGATTTTTCTTCTTCTTTCTAATACAGCCCGTGCAGTGTTACTCCAACAGGCGTACTGTACCATACAGACCTCCTTGTAACTTGGGGGATGACAAGAGAGGTTGCAGGGAGGATCAGGGTTTGATTTTTAAAGAAATTAACAGATTAAATTTACATGTCCTATTGTGCTTTGTTACTATATGGCACATGCAGGACTGCAACCAATGCGAGGGACAATTAAGCTGAAGAGCACACAGAGCATCAGATATAGGTTTAAGAGGTTTCTAGGTGGAACAGGGGTGTTGGGAGAGCGACATTTTTTCCTTTGGTGCAATAGAAGTTCTCGGCTGTGGTGTTTGAAGGAAGTCGGATTTATTTTCTCCATTTGGTGTTAATGACATTAAGTTGTTATAATTTTATTCATTGGGGAAGTGGAAAAGAAATTCAAACCTTAATTGCTGTGATACTAGTTGAATGGCGGAAGGAGGTATGACTAATTATGAAGGGGTAGGATACATGCAGTGGGTCCACAGAGAGCTGCGGCTGGATGCTTTCACCCTTCCTAGGTATTACACCACGGGCACTGCCTCTGGACCTTCTATTTTATTCTCCCTTCTGCGTGTTCTTGTTTTCGGTCCCCATGCCCTTCCTTCTGCTCCTTCCACAAAACCTCAAAACTTGAAATGGAAATAAAAATGGACTATCACAGATGACTTCCTATTTTTTTTAAAGGTAGCCTTAAGACTTTGAATCCCACTACTTTTGAAAGTGTAGAGTGAGAAAAACTTGATGTAAGCAGGCAACTAGGATATATTTCATATCTGTCTTTTTTTTCTTCATGTCAGAGAGGGATGTTACCTTGAAATACACCTTGACATATGAAAGCTTTTAACTGGTTCTCTTAATGGAGGCCCTCCATGAAAATTTGCATCATGTTTGGGAACACAGGATGAGAAAAGTGTGAATATGTATTAACAGGTCCAAAGCAGAAGCTTTGTCCAGAAGCTGAAGTGGAGACAAGTGAAGCAGACAGCTTGAGGTTAACCCTGAGGTTAACAGGAGATGGAAGCTCTTAGAGTTTCATAAGGTCCTTTAAATGAGAGTGGAAATCTCCTTAGCAAAACTGTGTTAAGAAATAAATCACTGAAGTTTGGAATAACAGTTCTGATTTTCTGTTCTGGCTCTCTGTAAGGCTCTTTGCTGACAGACTTCAAAGGTAACTGAAGGGCTAATAATTCTGTTAATGACAACAAATATCCACTAAATTTATGATTGTAGTAGGGTAACTGCACCTGCTTTTTGGGACTGAAGTGGCACTACACAGTCTGAAAGCAAATACTGTTGAGTTAGCTAAAAATAAAATAAAAAAATATTGGTTTTCTTTCATGAAAAAGCTGCTAATTGGTAACAGTTGGATCGATCACTCCTGTGTGGATAGGGATAAGTGAGTGGATGGTGTTATATTCCTTGCTGAATGCAAGTATGCGACATAATAGTATGTTCCTTAGAAACATATCAAACCCTTCTCACTAAAAACATGGGAATGCTAAAGAGAACATATTTGGACAGGTCCTTCATTAGCTCCTTAAGGTTTTCATTTCAACACCTTGTAAACTAATTTAATAAAATGAAGCTTAAAACAACATGAATAGCAAAGCAACATACCAAAACCGATCACCATTCTACAACTGGCAGGGTGTGTGACTTACACAAATGCTGGGCTCAAAAGACAGTGTCAGACCAGTTAAAGCTCATAAAGCCAATTTTGCTGTGACCAGTGTGTGCGTTGGTAAAAGCCAGGGACATATCCATCTGGGTAGGCAACTGTGTGTCACAACAACCAGCAGCCTTACGCCCTGAAAGTCATACACAGAACTACCTGCTGTTTGCATAGCTATACTTGTTCAGCAGCTTCTACATAACATAACATAACATAACATAACATAACATAACATAACACAACACAACACAACACAACACAACACAACACAACACAACAAACATAACATAAGCCAATAATCACTACTGCAGTTGTTGTGTAGGGTCATTGTAACAGCACTATGGAAAAAAAATCAGCTGCTGCCATTTTATGTGAATATAATGAAACAGAGTGAACAGACTGAGTCTAGAATGAACTAATACACTCACAGTGAATCTACTTCTGATGCAGAAGGATCTGAAAGTGAATGTAGCCTTTAGGAACTACATAAAATATTTATAGTATCTTGTTCTTTATTTATCAATGCCACCAGCAAGAAAGGACTGCTTCATTTTACAGAGGCTCCATTTATATAGCACTGCATAACAGAAGCAAGCAAAAGTAAATGGACAGAGAAATAACCCTGCCTTTTTTAATGGAATTTCAATTAAAAACCAGAAAAATACAGCCCTGAGAAAAAAATCCTGATCTTTGAGCTCTAAATATCTTGACATTACATGTGTATAAGTATGCGTATGCCACATATATCATGCTCTCAGCTGTTAGATTCAAATCTGGGTTTGGTACTCTTCATTTGATCCCTTCTGACTGCTTGTGTCAAATGGGTGACTTCAGTTTGGATAAATTATTTCTGTATAAATGCTTTATATAAAACAAAAAATACTTAGAGTTTCTATCAGATCATGGTGGACATCTGCAATTGCACATATCCAATCCCTATGGCTGGCAATAATTAACTTATTTAAAAGCAGGAGGAGAAGGAAAAACGCTCACTGCTTTTTTCTTCCTTCTGTGACAAACTCAGGAAGTACTCAGTGTTCAGAGGTTTATGCATGTGAGCAATTTTATAAATAACATTTACATTTCTGTTTATTCATTTAAGTGAACAACACACAAAATTAAGGAAAATGAGAACATTTTTTGTGCACCACTTCTGTCTTTGTCCTTTTGGCCTGTCAAAATCCGTGTCCAACAGAGCGGTCACAGCACTTTGCTCTTTCTCAGTAATCTTTGTCTGCAGATTCGTGCTGGCTGATTGTAAGCCAAACAGTCGTTCACAGACACTAGAAAAAGTGAAGTTTCTATGACCAGTCTCTTCATCTCCGTTACTTTAATGCTTGCTTTAACTCACTTAAAAAACAAAATAAAAGTGCAGGTGAAATGAAGTTCAACCACTGAATAACTGTTGTGGATGGCCTTTCATGTTCTTGCTCGGCAGAGAAAGGACTCGCTTTCGATTTTGCAATACCGACCACATCAGTCATAGGCCGGTGGAGAGCCTGTTACCATCTATCACGCATCTTTACTCTGCATCATTTACAAGATGGAGCACCAAGAAGAAATAATGTTCTGAATGTGACATCAAAAACTGAAATGTGGGTATAGCTTCAGCTTCTCACATCAGCACTGTGTTTTGCAAGCCGGCTGATCAAGCCAGAGCGGAGGGGGAACCTCAAGCTTGCAGTGACTATTTGCATGGCACATTTTCCTGAGAATTCACTCATGGGATGAGTGTGGTGTTAGAAGGCAGTGAGGAACATGCTGGAGCAGAGAGCCTTCCTGTTTTACTAGAAGGCACGCGAGCTAAGACATCAAAAATTAACCATAAGTGAAGTGGTCTTATAAATATACTCCATACTTGAACACTATAGTTCTATTTCTCAAGGAGAGGAATAGTAGTGGTCTACAGTACAATACATTAACATGCATTTTGGTGTCTGGATGTTATTCGTCCTGAGATGGACATGAACTAACATTTCATATCAAACTGCACTTTGTTAGATCGTACAAGACCGCAACATTTCTTTAGCTGTTTATTTTACTTCAAAAGGACAACAGACTGATTTACAAAGGGAAAGGGAAGCAAAATGTCTTTATATTGTCATTTATAAATGTTTCAAAATGCCCAGCATTATTTTAAATCTTTGTGTATGTCTATTTTTGTCTCATGAACAACATCAGTTCCCTGTTTTGGTGGCACATTATTGATCATTTAAAGATAAAAGTGCATTAATGGATAAGAAACTTTCTGGGGACTCCTCCCATGACGAAGAACTGAAGGATTATGCTGCTGACTAGTGTTTTGTAGAATGGCTTATTTAAAATAGAGCAAAAATCCTGACAAAGCTAAAACTTTACTCAGTTCCCTGAGCTGCCTTTATGCAGTCAGTGTCTTTTAAATACTGTTATATAAGTCAGCTCTCATCCTGTTTTAATAGTTCAGGCTTTTGAAACAAGCTCTTCTGACAGTGCCAGAAACATTAAAAAAAATTATCAGATCTCAGGGAGTTTCTGCTAGCAGGATATGTGTGTTCAGTGGTCCTTTTTCCTTCTTTATGACCCACTATCTTTTGCCAATGCTATAAGGCCCACAGAGGAAACCTAAGTTATTCATACTCTGCAGTGAATAACAATGATTTTATTCTTTTGTAAATTATGTGTTCATCCAATCTTTTCTAGGGTAGGAAAAAAGCTGCAGAAGAGAAATGAAAGGGACTTTTGCTCCATTTGTGAAGTAGAGAAAGAAAAAAAAATCTCAAGAGAAAATGAAAAGAAGGCGAAGGCTTACATTATCTTGGGTTTTTTGGTCTGGAAATAGCTTGTGTTCTTCCCCTCCTATCATCATAAGAAGAGATGAGGGGAAGCGGTCCCTCATCTCTTTTGAGAACAGTAGTGATAGAGTTTAAACTTAGCAGCTCTCTAGGTAACACTGTCAATTCTGCTTTGACAATTAGCGATGAAGGAAAGTGTCCTGAAGCAAGTGATATTAATATTTTAGTAGGTGGCATCCTCTCTGCTAAGTCAGTGTTGCTAGAGGGCATTCTGATGATGGTGTTTCAAAATCTAAAGCTGACATCCTGGTCCCTTGTAGCTGTTGAGGTACAATCCAGTGATATTTTTACAAAGATGTATAATAATAGGGAAATCTACTTGTGATTTGCTTCATTTTTACTTAATGTAAAATGAGCTGAATACACGCTCCTAAAGCCCTTTACTCTTTCAAATACATTTGAATGTGATCTATGCAGTGACAGTGCATAATTACACTTAATTAACATTAATATTGCATTTATATCCTTAGGCTAATGGAGAACAATTCATATGACTCAGGAATTTTATTGAGATTTAAGTAAACAAAGGTCTAGACTGCAAAGAAAATGCTTTGGGAAGAAAAACAGTCTGCACAAATGGATGTTACTTGGCTCTTACAAGGCTTCTTCCTCAAAACCTTTAAGCAGACCTCTCCTTCTGCAACTCCTGCACTCTGAACTTCTTTATCTGATGAGCAGTTCTACTCCTGAGCACTTTGTCTGTCTGGGTTGGGATAATGGACATTACCTTTACATTTTTCCTCTCTTTTGAAAATTGATTTATATGTTCTCTGTGTGTTGGGGGCAAAAAGTCACAACTCAGATTGTCATTCTGCAAATGCAGCCCAAGTTTTTAAAAATCCCATCTAGTCCTGTGTACAAAGCAGCAACTGACTGTACTGTAACCATGGAGACCTGCAGCAGATTCAGGAGTTGATTTTAACTCTCATGCTTCAGACCAGAAAATGCTAGATACTCCACATCACGAAGGTGACAGTCAGCCTCAGGGGAAGGCTGCTGGAGACGCAGAACATTGGAGACCCTCCAGAATCACTGGGTCTGGGTCTGTTCTCAGAGAAGACTTTCAATGGGTCAACCTCACTGCACTTCAGGTGAAAAGAAGGAACACCCGTAGAATTGGAAGGGCCAAAATTCTCTTATGCTGTAAATTGATTTTAAAAAATACTTTTCCTGTGATCTGGAAATCCATGATATTGTAGCTTCCCTTACAAGAGACCTAACCCCCTCCCAAAAGTTATGAGTGAAGAGAAAGCTTGTAGCGAGACTATAGAATTAGATCTCAAAGTAATGTTGCTATGAAAACTTTCTTTATTAATAGCATATGTCATTGACTGGATTCATCATGTGGTCAGTAAACTGCTGACTTCAGTGTTGTAGCATTATGGGTATATTTGGTCCTACGTAAATATTTTTTACACTGTGGCTCTAATACCTTTTTCTTGTTCCTCCATAATATTCTCCTATCTTAGCAATTTTTAGTAGAGAAACTTTACTCAGGTCAGGTCATAAACAAATAGCAGCTTTAAGTAATGGTTCCATTAGGATCTTTAAACTGTGTTGCATTGCAATGGAAATAGCTTCTGGATGTTCCTTGCTGGGTATGATCAGAGATAGGGATCAAACAGCTTTAAACATTGATTTAGCATGAGAAGCTATGCGAAATCAAGGCTGTTTAAACAGCAGGAAATCAGAGGAGCAAATCAGGGGTTGAAAAAAGAGTAATGACTAACTGGGGAGAATAAAATGAAAATATTCTGGTAAGGGAAATAGAGGGATGGAACATTACAGGATCTTTTCTTTGCCAAAACTGACCTACAGTATATATCAATCTTATTTCTCTATTCAGACAGCAGAGCTTTCAGCATTTGGCTTGGCTTACTCAGTATCATCAGCTTGGATATTTCAGCAAGTGATGTATGGCTCTGTGCCTCAGAACAAAGGAGATATATTGATACTTGTGGCTAATATTTCTTCTGGATATAAGATAGCTATATTATTGAACAGGGCAAATGATTCTTTAGAACGTCATTTACTAATGGAGTACAGGACAACTGATGTCAGGAAGAGAAGGTTAGATGTGGAATAAGGTCTTTTCTACGGAGCTACATCTCAGTTTTCAATCCCTGAACTCTAAGAAGACTACTCAGAGGGTGTCTGATATCTTTTTTGCCCTTCCTCTTTCATTTTTAGATCATTCTCCAGCACTGTCCAATCACACATTTACTTGCTGTCTGCCCCTGTCTATGCACAGGAAATTCCATCTTTTTTTTTGAGTGGATGGACAAAAGCATTTGTGGGGTGAATCCTGCACTCCCTATTCTTCCCTGATTCTGCTCACTGCAATACACTGTATATGGAGGGAAGAGTGTGATGTTGTTCTTGGTTTAACAGTAGGGTGTGATTTTGAGCATTAAATGCTTGCTTTAGTAATGGGCTCTGAGCATTTATGAGTACAACTAGTAAGTAGGGATCTGAACAGAGGCTGTTCTGGCCTTTACTGGAATAACAGCTTCTCCCTGCTTAATGCCAGGCCACCTCTTAAAATGCACATCCAGGATGTTGGCGCAACAGTTGTCTCTCTACAACTGCCTGAAAGGGGGCTGTAGCAAGGTGGGGGCCATTTCTTCTCCCAAGTATAAACAATGGGACAAGAAGAAATGGCCTCAAGTTACACCAGGGGAGGTTTAGACTGCATATTAGGAAAAATTTCTTCACAGAAAGGGTTTTAAAATATTGGAACAGGCTGTCCAGGGAAGTGGTGGAATCACCATCCTTGGAGGTATTTAAGAAATTGGTAGACGTGGTGCTTAGGGACATGGTTTAGTGGTGGTTTTAGCAGCGTTAGGCTGACGGCCAGACTTGATGATCTTAAAGGTCCCTTCCAACTTAGGTGATTCTATGATTCTATGATTCCTTTCTGAGGTTGAGGTGCTCTCAGAAGTTGTTCCTGCCCTGTGATACATGAGGACTAGAGATGTCATCCTGGCCATGGATCCTATATATACTAGATCATTTTCTGAAAAGCTGCTTTCTTTCTCATAATCCTCTGGCATGGATTGTTGCATAAGGTTATTCCATCCCAGATGCAGAACTTTGTATTTGCCCTTGTTGAACTTCAGTAGAAGTGTCAAAGAAAGAGGGGAGATTGAGAGAAAGATGAGGAAAAATATACAAAAAACAGAGCTGGAGAAAGAAAACAAAGAAGAGATAAAAGAAAATGTTTTGGAAGGCAGAAGTCAAGAAGGAAGATAACAAAAATAGGGATTAAAAGGAAATGAAAAAACACGTGCGTTTACGGCTGTTGCACTTTTATGTTCCGTTTTCATTCTAGGAACATATCAGATCTAGGCAACAGGGAAAAAAAAGCAGTTTCCATATTATATTTCAAATCCCACATTTTTTCTTGCAATGGTTGAATAAAACAATGTAGAAAGGTTTGTATGGTGCCATGGGAGTCTGAGGCTACTGCAAGTTCTCTGATGGAATCTGTCAAATGTAAAAGCATATTCATTAAGGTCATGCACTTCTGCTTCTAGCTCTGTGCAGCTGTGGCATTTTTCCATCTGTATTCCTTGTTAAAGATCTGAATGACTCATCCTTGAATTTGCCTTTGAGGTAGACAGCTTTCCTATGGCAATGAAATCCAGCTGCTACACGAAAAATGTGTGTGTCACTGTCAAGGAAGGATCATTCTTAAAAGAGTTCAACTCAGTCTGAAAGTTGGATTTTTATCATTCATTTTTTAGTTGGATTTTATTGCTTTGCAGGATTTTTTGTATAATAACATTTCAAAATGTAAGTAACAACCCCCCTATGTTATTAGTTAAAAACGAAACATTAGAAAGAAGAATCTAAATCTTACTGAATCTCAATTTCCTTCTCTGAAAATATGTCTTTTCTAATCATGACTAGTTCCACTCATAAATGCAAAAAACTTTGCTTTCACAAATCAAATAAAATTCAAAGTTTCAGGATACTTTTAACATTATTATTCAGCAATTAAAAGGAAAAATCAATTATGCACCAGTTTAGTTGACTAATTGCACTTCACAGACTCCTACATACTCTTTTCTATCAGTAAATGCTTTTATTTTAGCTAACTTTTTTAAAGTTTGGTGTTTATTCAAGCCTTCCTACATGTCTGTGGGTTATTAAGTTCTTTTATCTCATTTTTTTAGGCTCATCCATTAACTGATTTCTTTGCAAATGGAGAAGAGACATAGACTTGAAACATTCAATTGTTGCAAAACTGAAAACTTCAATCCTGTTAAAATACAGATAGCACTCATAAAGAGTAGCAAAACAGGAAAAATGTTTGCTATTTCTATTACAGCTTCAGCATTACACCCTTAAAGCACTTGAAATGCATTTATGAATTGAGACATATGAAATTATAGCGTAAATAGGAAATATGTACCCATTATAACTAAACATCAAAGGAAATTGCAAGTTTTCTCTGATTTTGAANTTTTTTTTTTTTTTTTTTTTGCATTAAAAAGATAAATTAAAGCAAGCCGCTGGTGGGAGGCTTTCTGAAAATATTTGAATTCAAGAATGACATTTAGTTTGTGGAGTCTTTTTTAATTGATTCACGTATGCTAAAGGAATAGATTGTCTCGGGATAAGTTGAAAATCCTAAGTACAGAGTTCACATCTTGGTAGTTAACAAGGCCAGTTAATAAAGCCACACCATTTGAAACTGATTGAGTGATACAATAAATGTCCCAAAATGTGTTGTGTTTTTTTTTCTTGCAAACTCTATCTGGACAGATGAAGCATCATGAAACGAGTTGCATTGATTCCTTGGCTGGTACATGCTAGGTGCGTGTTTGCAAAGCATAATGTAGGTTTCCTCTGAGAATCAGGCTGAAATGTCTAAAAAACCATAGGAGAACATGAACAGGTAGACCTCGCACACTTAATTGTCTGTCTGTGCAATTCCAGATCCAATCCATGGTACAATGATTATGGTATCTGCCAGTGAACCAGGAACCATCTGTCCATCTTCTGATACTTTTACATCTTGCTGTGGTATTTTTGTAGCTGGCTGTAGTGTGTTTATTGACTTTTGCTGGGAAGCAGTTTCAAGGTAAAACCACCACCACTGAGTCTGGGATTATTACTGACAGTCTGATGAAAAATTAGTATGACCATATGTAGTACGTGCCATGAACCTGTTCAAACAGATCTTATTGTCTGGCAGGTGTTTGATAACTAAATAGATTGTTTAAAAAGTTTCATTTACCCACAAATGTTGCAATATTGGCATTAAAATGTGAATGTGTACCACTAGTCATCACACAATGGTTTGTGAAATACCACAGACGTTTCAGAATGTAACTGCAGAGGAACCCTGAGCTACTCCATACGATACTACTGAGTGATGTTTTCAACAGCAATATGCCCTTATATATAAATAGCCTGTGTTCGGATCAGAAGCAGAAGATTTAAAAGCACTAACTGAATAGATTCACAGGGGAGCTGACAGAATATGTAANTGTTTTCAACAGCAATATGCCCTTATATATAAATAGCCTGTGTTTGGATCAGAAGCAGAAGATTTAAAAGCACTAACTGAATCGATTCACAGGGGAGCTGACAGAATATGTAACAGGACACTGATTGTTATGTGAATTCTGGAAGACTTAATCACAATGGGGACTATAATGTATATTACACTGCATTTAACCAGTTGGAGAAATTAATTTTATTGCACAGTAGAAAAATCACATGTCTATATTAGAATAACACAGAGTATATACTCAATGGTACTGATCCTAAAATAACAACACAAAGAGGAAGAAGCCTTGGTCTGGTCACCAATGCTTTACAAAGACAAAGCTAGTATAGATATTATTTGCATCTCTCCTAATAAAGAACCACAACGTAGTGAGGACCACACTCCTGCACTCAGTGTGATTGTTTATCCAAATATGTCATGGAGGTGTTCAGACAGAATGAAAGCAAAATCACTGCTGAGAAAAGGTTAGGGCAAAATGCCTTTACTCAAAACAAGATAATACTACATTTAACACACACACAGCATTTCTAAAGGAAGATTCCAACTGGNATAAAGAACCACAACGTAGTGAGGACCACACTCCTGCACTCAGTATGATTGTTTATCCAAATATGTGATGGAGGTGTTCAGACAGAATGAAAACAAAATCACTGCTGAGAAAAGGTTAGCGCAAAATGTCTTTACTCAAAACAAGATAATACTACATTTAACACAAACACAACATTTCTAAAGAAAGATTCCAACTGATAGCAACTCCAATAGTCACAAACACCCAGAAGAAAACAATTGCAAGATGGTCAAACTGGGAAAACGTACTGACCAGTGTGAGAGATACACAAGACACACGAACAAAACATATAGANGTCACAAACACCCAGAAGAAAACAATTGCAAGATGGTCAAACTGAACACATGGGAAAACGTACTGACCAGTGTGAGAGATACACAAGACATGCGAACAAAACATATAGGNCACGAACAAAACATATAGATGGATTTGCACATTGAGAGGAAAATCTACAACTCAACATCTTGCATTTTAGCATAATCAGTGCTTCAGGGAACAAACTCACCATCAACTTCATTTTCTAGGGTATTTCTGCCAGTTAGTACAAAAAGCCATGCAGATGCACTTGAAGTGGGTTTAAGAGAAAATAATTTAAAAAGGGAATTTAGTATTAGAATTAATACTTAAAAACTTGGGACTATCCCTAATAATAAACCTAGTAGAATTACCCCACATAGCTGTCCTGGCACCTGGGTGAGTTCCTCTAACCTATGATATGGATTTCTGCAGCTGCTGTCACCTGGTAGTCAGCCCCGATCCGTCCAAATTGAGACAATTTCTAAGGAAATGCTGAGGTTAATGCTACAAACAATAATTACACAGATGAGACTAAACCCATACATTAATTATCTGTTCAGTGATCTTACCCAGCGCATTTAGGTGAGGCAATGGTGAAATACACCGAGTGACCAGAATAACCTCGGTAGCTTTGCATGCTGTTTCTACGTAAAAGAGAGATTTCTCTACATAGCCAAGAGTTACGGAGCAATTAGCCCTGAAGGCCTTTTGTAGTGTCTTTCAAATAACCAAAAAATAGTCTAGAGTAAGTCAAATATGTAATTTGCTGTGCTAGGTACAACTGAAAATGGGGCTCAACTTAAGACATGAGTATTTACCAAGTGTACGTGTGAGCGTAGGTGTATATCAGAGCAATTTTTTTTCAAGTGTACACCTGCAGCAGATGGTATGTGCTGTTGTTATTTTGCTACAAGTGTGTTAAGTCCCAGATGTCTGACTGTAAGCACTGACCGTGAATGTTAAAACACACGTGTAGCATTGCCGGTCGCACAGACATGCTTCCCACGGTATGGTCTCATGGCAAGAAGGATGAATGAGCCTAACCCTTTGCCCTCTTTCATTTAAAAAATGTCCTCGCTAGTCAGAAAACGTGATATATTTTCCAGAATGTCTGTTATTAACAGAGTCACTGGTGTGCCTAGAATTTGTCACAGATTGGGCAGATTTTTGCACAAGCTGCAAGCAAGAAAAATACAAAGCAACCTAATTTTCATTCAAACTTCTTTTTGCTTTTGCTTGTTTGTTTACCTTTAAGCTTGATGTATAATACATATTGAGAATGTGAACTATGAATTGAAATGCACTTTGCACACTCAGTAAACCGTGAAATTGCACCTTTACCCAGGCAAGGGACTCGGGGGGATACTGCAACTCTGATGCAGGATACTTTTCTTCTTGCCTTTTGACAGCTTTTACAAAAAATTTGCAAAGAAAAGTATAATAATTGCAGGCATTCTGCTGAACTGAGGCAGGTTTCTACTGAACGCAGAGCTGTCCTCAAGGTGGCACCTGCTTTGTGTCAATTGCCTTGTTATCTCCTGTGCCAGCTTCTTCTGAACTGAAGGAGATGTGGCCTACATGTGATGCTGCTGCTGAGACAAGGGGGACAGAATAATTCATCACACTCTCTCTGCCTCTATGGGATCTTCAGTAACACAGAAATATATAGAAACTTCCCTCCCCTCCCCCCCCGCCCCCCCCAATTACATTTTGAATGCATAAGGGGGATGGGCCAGCTAAAGAAGCTGTAATCAAGACCTGCAGGATGCAACACAGCAGCTACAGCCCAGGAGGAGGTGTAGAGAAAGCAGTTTTCTTCCACTTTGAGGCACCTGAGTTAGTGCCTTAAAGTAGCAACAAGACAAAAGCAACCCAGGAAGCTACAGTAAGTTTACTTTATGATATGGTAATACAAGCATCATTCTCAAAGGTGAAGAAAATAACATATTTGTACCCGGTTTAAGAGATCATTTACTTTTGCATAAACTTTATTGTTTTGGCAAGTGACCCTTGTTTGAAAACATTTTAATATAATGAGTCTGAAAATATTCTTCTTGTATCACTGTGTAATCTCTCTCTCCTTCTGTATTCACTTTGCACTAGTTTACCTTCTGAAGTAAAGCCAGCTGAGTTTGCACACCATAGTATCAAAGAAGTTCTGGTATAAGGTAGGCTGCTTTTCACCTGCTTTATGTGAGGGGTGAATAACAATAGTAATAAAAATTAGTCAGGAATTATTTGATGATGTCTTATTGTGGGGATGTTGTAATTGACTTCTACCATGTTCAGAGCAATGGATAACCTTTATATCCTAATAGAACATGGGTTTGAAATGTTCTCTTTGATCATGATCAAAACAGCAAATGTGGCAAACCCATAAAACTACCACATAGTGCCTCAGAGTTTGCCACCCTTGGGAAGAGGTGGGTGAAAGGAACTAGGAAAATACTATACAAGTACATATATTTGCCAAATCCGCTTAGAGCTATGATAATAGTGTTAAGAGCCATGTATTGCACAACTGCACAAAATATTACATACGTGCAGGAATTATTTAGTTTATCCTCACAGCACTAATATAAGAGAACATTATTACCCTCCTTACTGTAAACCACTGGCTACATAAGGTAGTGTAACAAGTCTTGATATTTAACAGTTCTCTTTAACACAAAAAATTAATTAGACCTGATCTCTTCTCACATTTTACCAAGACTGTGTCCCCTATACTTACTTTAAACTCACTAGAGAATATTTAGAGAACACGAGAATTAAAATGAGATTGAATCACAAAGCTGAGATTCTAATTTTAATTTATATGTAATCGAGGTTTAGTTTTATCCTCGTAAGAACCAGAGTTCTTAAGTGGAATGGGCTAGACTCTTCAAACTTTTTAACCTAAAATGTATTAAAACCTTAGAGATTTTTGTGTTCAGAGTGATTTTTGCTGGTGGAAAAATGAAAGCTACATTTCTGCAATGCTTTTATTAGAAGAGTCATGTAAAAACTCATAGGAAAAAGTGTTTACCAAAACCTATGTTACTGGATACATTAAAATGCCTGTTTCATTTTGATGAACATTTTGTTACCTTAATGCATTTTTTTCTTTGCATATGTTTTGCATATTGTTTGGAAAGAAAAGAACTGGGAGAGAGAGACAGAATACTATTAGTCTGCCATAGTACTGTGGGAAGAAGCACTCTAGTCTACTCAGGAAAATCTGACTTTTCTGAATTTTTTCATAACTGAGCTTGATGGAGTTAATGTTCAGCAGGCAGGAAATTACACCAGCCTGGGGGCTTTTCTTCCTTCATTTCATATTATTAAGGAATATTTATTTGTCAATGCACATGGGTAATAATGACCACCTTGATTCAAGAGGCAATGATTACAACCAACTCCCTGGGGAACTGCTTGACTTATTGTCTGTCTCTGCACTGAAAAGAGGAATTAAATATTCCTTTCCATGCCCCTCCTTAATTTCAGAGAAGCAAGAACTCTAATTAAGGTGTTCTGAATCACCTCCAACTTCATATATTGATTACTGAGACAGACTAGCTTCCTGGTGTCTGACATTTGTGTGGCTGCTAGCCTTGAGATACTTTCAGTACCAAGCAGATTCTCCTGGGCTGGAGGTGGGTTTCGTTTGGAAATATGATTTATTTTTGTGTAACGATGGCTAATTGACTATATGTGCATTACTGTGTGTATAAAAAAATCTTTCATTTTCCTTGTGTATAAGTCATTACATTACACAAGTACAGAAATCTGGAACAAAAACATGGGATACAAAACTTGAGAAAGATCTTAAAAAGACATTGAGAATTTAGTTAAAAGGTCCTAATTCTGTATAAAAGTGGAAGCTGTTTTTGCACACCTCCAAAGACCTGGTGCAGTAGTCCCTCAGCAGTGCAATAAAATCTGAAGTTCTATAACAACATATGCATCATGCCAACCAACAAAAAAGCCCAGACACCAATAGACTCAGGAAAAGCAGTTGACTTTGGCCTAGTATATGTGTGCATACTGTTTGTTATTTATGAGAGGCCAGCGTTTGCTCATACTGACTCATAACTGCTTGCGACCATTCCTAAAAGTTTCACAGGAAAAGCAAAATACAGAAACTATTTTTTTTTTTTATTGGATATAAAAGAGAGGATTTGCAAGCCGGAATTATCATTGGATAGGTTCTTTAGAACACTTGTCAGAAACATAAAGGATAGAAGTCCATAAGGAAATACGAAATGCAAAGGAAAAAATTCTAAAAGCACATAGAACATGAAGCAGGAGACTATTAACAGCCTCAAAAGAAGTGCATGTAATTTAAAACTCTTGGTTTGGCT
>RSEF01000004.1:73112396-73145938 GCA_003993805.1 Himantopus leucocephalus | reverse complement strand
AAGGTCCCTTCCAACCCAAACTATTCTATGATTCTATGAATAATCCTTTAGCTTAGGGTGGCATACCATAAACCATAATATTGTTGCATAACGATGATACGTCACAAAATGAAAGAGAGAACTGTTCTGCACAGGTATTGGGGTGGTGTGAGGATTCTTTATGGATCTCTGTGAGAAAGGCCAAGCAACAAATGGCTTGATAAAATAGCTGCTTTAATAAAACAGAATAAAAAGAAGAATATAGATAGCAAGTAAATCTTCCATCTCTTGAGATGCTGGGAGCCCTGCTTTCATACAGCATCGGACAGGTCCTGAATGGATTTTCCCATGGCATGCTGCACAGGATCCAGCGTGGAGGGGTTCTTCCTCCCTCCTGTGCTGTGGTGCCTTTTATCTTCTGTGAAAAACAAAACCATATATCTTCTCCTGACAGACTGGATGTTATCTGTATCATAACACCCACTAGCGTGCAGCAGGGGCTGGCATGGGTCTCTCCATCAGATTCCCTTACAGCAGCTACTCGTGCTATGGGCTATGGGCTTCTTAAACCCTAAGTACAAGGCCCAACAGAGCAGACATGGCTTGTCCAAGATCACTAATTCCTCAAACACAATGTTCCACAAGGCTCCCAACAGAATAACGAATTGCACAAGCCCAGGCATCAAGAATTCGATCCTTTCCAATGGATTTTTGTATGTAGTTAAGCCTTGTAATTATTTCCTGCAATGTCACGTTCTGCAACACTCAGCAAACAAGTTATCCCAAGCAGTGCAAGTATAGGTCATACATATTGTATGGGTTTGTTGGTATTAAACTGACTTTCACTGATTTAGTGTGAGACACTAAAGAGTAATTTGAATGTAATCCAAGCTGCTTCAATAAAACTTGCTGTGAAACCTTTAATGCTTCTATGATGATGGCATTGCATTTGGTAGGAAATGAATTGCCACAGAAATTAAGAAGTAAAGCTTTCTATATTCAGCTGATGATGCAACATAAAAGCAAAGTACTTGCCGCTCCATTTTCATTTAAAGACATCAGTAAGATCACACCATCGTGGTGTTCCGATATTTCAATAATGGTTTGGTTCACACAAATACCTTGAATGCAACATGTTAAGGATATAAATACTAGGCATGTTTGAAAATTAGGAAGAATCAGAACATTATATTCAGTGACTCAGTTTAAAGAAAAACAAAACAAAGTAAAATATTTTCCTTCCAAATAAACATCCTGTTTCCCAACTAACTGTTGACTTCAGCCAGAAACTGAGTAGCCTTCTCTGTCAGTTTTTGACCTCTGAGTGTGTCCTCCCAATTCCAGGACTATGTATGTTTAAGAAGTAACTGTCTCTGTATCTTGAATGTGTGCAGGTTGGGGGTTGTTTGTAAATTCCAAATATTTGTACTAAGTAATTTTCCTGAAAACCAGGTTTAAGGATTTGTTGCCTTCTTATCTACTGCCTTTATTATAGCATTGTGAATGATTCTTTCTGAGAAAGAAAATTCCACATTTTTAGCTCAAAATACAACGTTTTGTTTCATTATTCTTAATTAAAAAAGATAAAGTTGAATTCAACTGCAAATCAAAATATTATTCTAAATGGAAAAATCTAGAAATTTCATTTTGAAAATATCAGAACATATTGTTCTCATCATTTTTAACAATCTGATTTCTCACTGAAAAATGTATGTTTTGAAATTTTTAAAAATCTTAATAATATACATTTCTTCAGTTGAATCTAATTTCAGAAAGGTCCACAGATTAACAATTACATATTTCAGAATAGATATGTTCTGTTCTGTAATTTCAGAATTTTCCTGTCCTTCAGGAAAGGATAAGGAGCTATTTAATTACACCTCAAATAACCTCTGAATAAATATAGACTTTATTACTATTATTAACATCTCTATGCTGTACAAAGTTTTCTTTAAATTAATAAGCAGACTTAAGTACCCCCAAATAAGATTTTTTCCTACAAATGCATTTCACAGTGCATGAAAAAAGAATTTTTGCAACTTTGAATTTTGTAAAAAATAAACTACACAAAAAATAGAACTTCACCCCCTGGCCCTTCCCCTTACAACTTTCTTAATAACAGCTGTTTGGGAATACTTAGTGATAAAACTTTCCCGCAATCCTTTTTCCTTTCATAAATAGTATTTTTTTCTTTTCCCCATTTCCCAAACAATTTTTTGTGATAGCTTCCTCATGAGGTAGATTTGTTCTGTTTAAATGATTAAGTCAAGGAGCTGAGGCTATAATAATAATAAATAATCCATTGCATTTAAATGGAGATTTGCGTCTTCAAAGTGCTTTCCAAACATTAACTAATTAAAGAATGAAGGAAGACATTAACTTTAGGGGGCCATAGACCTCTTGGTTAGCAGACATACTTAGGAATCAGACATTCTAGGCTCCCACCAGCACTTAAGTTTAGCAGAAGGGCAGGCAAACCTCACCATGCCTGGGTTTGATCAATGTCTCTGGTTTTTATACTGGTTACCCATAAAATTTTTCAATCAGTGATAATTTCTGCATTTGTGGATGTAAGGGTTAATTGATCTCAGCAAATGAACCTTCTTGAGTAACTGGTGGGATTGTTCACCTTCAGTCACTAGAGGCCCTGTCTAGCTGCCCTATGGGGATTCTCCTGAACGTGCATCGAGTGGCTCATCCACATTGGTTTTGCGTTTGTCTCTATTGGCTTCTCAAATGAAAATATCAGCTGACCACCTCTGAGAAAAAAGTTGAGCACGGATTTGTCCTTGTTCCTACATTCTGTCCCTGTGTGTTCCTCTTGCCTTGAGAGCAACTGAAAATGTCCATATGTAGACAACAGTCTGGCTTTGTGTTACTTTAAATAACTAAACACCCCTCTGGCAACATTGCATCTGTACTTCTTTGTGTGGCAGCAATGATGCTTTTTTCATGGGAACAAGTACCTGTGATTTTCTACTAATGGGGTCCTCGTGGTCTCCAAAGGTCTCTGTCAATGAAATGTTATGGCTGACATCAGAAGAATCAATCAGACTGGGCTGTGGTAGTTTCTTGACTTTGGCTTCTTATTATGCTATTGTAAGATGATCATCAGATAGTCTGGATGCTCTTTCTTTTGAGAGTAAGGGGTCAGAAAAAGCACACTCTGAGGAAAGATTTGCTAATTTAAAAGATTTCCTTAGTGTGTTGCAATTGTTGTTCTCATAATTGAAATCTAATTTGTAACTTTTTCCTGAACATCTCCAACTGAATATCAGAAAAATAGCTATTAATATTGATAGTGTAGATATCATGGAATTTACACAAGCAGAAAAAAAGAGATCTTCATCTTTGCAGGAAAGCAGAAAAATTAAAAACGTGGTTCTGTTTAACCAAAATGTTGGAATCCTGATGACAGTATAACCTTTGGAAGAATAGGAGATTATTTAAGTATTTCATCATTAGATTTTAGGGGGGCCATCAGGAATGGTTTTATCCTTTGAAATTATACTTAAAGTGATGCCAGCTGGCATCACTTGTATGGTAGTTCTTAGTATATTCTGCTGCTCTTTTTGCTCCTTCTCTATAAGAGTATACTAAGAGATAAATTAAGTTGTTTGAGATTTAATGTAACCAAGACTTTAAGAGCATGTGATTTTCTTTCCTTTATTTTCAAGTCAGCCAGCTTGATGGACCTAGGGAGTTCTTAGATGGCATTCTTTCTTACATAAGATGCCATCCGTCGTGCACGCCTTGGGGAACAGTGAGGAGATGTAGCGATGAAACCTCATAGTGGTTTTGAAAGTCAGCAGGTATTGATGCCTAAGATAAGTTGCAGAAAGGGATTATATTTCCAAATATTGCAGGGGAAAGACAGGGTTATGAGGACATCATTGGCTATTTCAGCAGATAGACAGGAGGGAAAATAAGAGGGGAGAGACAGTGGAATTATTAATTTAATGCCAAAATTATGTTTTTCATAATTTCACTATTTGTTCACATAGCAGTCTGACCTTTGGTCACACCTTTAATAAGATTAACATCCAAAATCACTGAAAAAGACCTCAAGGATATAGGATCTCAAAAGACATTGAGCTCAGCTCTCTGTTTCATGGAGCATTTTATTCCACTAGAAAACATCAGGGGGAGACTTAGTAAGAAGAATAACATCACATTATCTTTTACATCGATTGGAGAATGATTTCAGAAGCATACCCAGTAATGGGGGCGGAGGTGAGTAATCTAAAAGGAGTTGATAAATCCTATAACTGGCTTTGGATTTATTAATTGTTTTCCTCTCCTAATTCCACTCTTTATCAATAAATGACTTTTTTTCATGGGATAACAAGGAAAGGAGATATGGGAACGAGAGAAGATTTAAGGAGTACAAGCCTGACTTCTTCATTTTTAAGTATCAAATTTCACCATCTCAGCAGCTGGTAATTTTCATTAACAAAATGGACAATTACCCCTGCAGTTTAACAGGGCTTTTTATCTGTTTGATTTCAGATCTTTTTAGAAATGTATTTATCACAGAAAAATATATATTCTATGATTACTTCTCTGAATGCTGCGCAGTGAATGTACTTTTCAGCAGATTGCCTCTGACCATTGCTGCTTCGCAAAGTGCTCTGTTATTTCTATAGAGATTTTCATTTTACTTCTCAGGGGCTGAAGGAGACCTCATATATCCAGAAGACAGCAAAATAGGTGGTGTTTGACTCTCTTGAACTAAGGGTATTTTTTGTCCTATGCACAGTTAAGGCCAGAAAGCCCATTCTTTTACTGGGTTGTTTAGTTCCACATTTTATTTGACCATTCTTCATTTTAATTCTTTCTCCTATTGCTTCTTTTTTCCCACTCAAAAATCCCTGAAGGACCCTGTTCTCTGTTAGTTATAGCATAATATGATTGGCCAGGTTGAAAAGATTATTTCTTACATAACATGATATATTCTTGGTTTTCAAATATATTTCTCACCACCACTTTTCAATGAACCCTCCATAAATCCAGCTGAGGGCAGGCAAGATCCATGTAGCTCTGAGAAAAAGGGTAAACCTAATTTACTAAAGATTCATGAGTTGTTTCCTCACACTCTGCCAGCTATTATACCCAAGTATAGTATATCTGATGGAATTGCACTGAACATGAAATAGTGTTTCTGCGGCAACTGAATTTGAGAAAGATCACCACTAGTCTCAAAAGAAATGGAAACGCTTTCTCTTAATTTACCATAAAATATAAATTCATTTTAGGATATGAGTTTAAAATTAACTGTAATGACAGTTTAATTTCTTCAAAGACAACATCGTACTCCTGCCTTGCGTGATCTGCGCGAGTTTACATGCAGCACAAGGCATTCCCCGCATACTCAAAATACAGAGTGCGCACAAAGCAGATAAGATCCGAATAAAATTGGAACAACTGATATCGTTCCACTGAATCTGGCATCACTGATTTTAGTCATTTAAATTTGCAAGTGTTTGCATCTGTGTATCCAAGGCTTGCTTGGGGGTTTTTTTGGTGGGTTTTTTTTTGTTTGTTTGTTTTCCATGAAATGCCTCAGCTTTTAGGTCCCAGCGGAGCAGCTACACGGGAGCAGCAGCAGCCGCCATATTCACATGCATTAGGCATCCAGCTCTTGTTGCTCTCTTCTTCCCTGCAGGGCAAAGCATCTCCCTGTCCATACTCTTGTCAGTGGTACCCATGGTGCTTGAGAAAGAGGCATGTCTGTGCCCTCTCTTCCTTGCTTGGACATATCCCGCCTGATAGTCATTGCATTAAGAACTATATATAACAGATCATCCAGCCAGGAAAAGCTGCAGCATCCCTGGCAGTCAGACAGGCAGAGTAATTTCCTTCTCTTTCTGTATGATAGGGAACAGTGATGGAGGCAGGAGACGCTTTGCCAAAGCGTGATCCTCCCATGTTCTGCCGTTTAGCCTGCTGCATTGCTCCAGTACAAAGAAATTTTCCGCGCTTAGTCATTTGAATATTAATGGTGAACTGTATTTAAAACTGAGAGGCAGAATTTCTTGTGTTGTAGTATGTTTGATAGTTATACTACTGGAAATAATTTAAAGCCTTTTCATATGCAATTCAGTAGGTTGCTGCCTCATGTATAATCTTAAAATGCATGTTCTAAAAATCAAGTATGTAAATGCAGTTTATGCCTAGGGCAACTCTTCCTTGTCTGCCCCTCGCCTCCCCAGGAAAGCTCAAACATACCGTGTTTTCTAAAGCTGAGAAGGGATTTAACCATCAGAACCCTATTTTTCTATCTTTAGTTGGGTTGGCCAGACTGCTCAGAGAGAGAAAAAGCAGACGTGTGTCTTCGTATCTCCTCGCTGTGCCATGAATACGTGAAAACAAGGGGATATCCCACTCCTAAGTGATCTTAACAGTAGAAATAACTTGAGGGTAATAAATACACTGACCACTGCATTAGAAAATTGATCTCAAAGCCATTGATAAGGGAAACAGTAGCATTCATCCTCTCCTAAGTTTAGTACACCAAATACGGAGTTTTCCATTGTTTCTTACTTACCATTGCACTTGACATGGAATACGCATTTCAGGGGAATCAGATTTCAAGAAAACAGATATTGAGGAATTATATTAAAACTCATCAATCTGGAAGAAAGGTGAAGAAGCCTTGACGACGACATAATTATGGATTTTAAACTGTAGTATTTATGTGTGGGTTTGGGCCAGGAACAGTGTTCTACGAAATTGTGATCTCAGCATAACATAAAGCAAACAAGCCTTTTCAAGTGGATTAAGAGTACTCGAGTGGTCTGAGCAGAGCGCTATGACAAATATTGACTACCAAACTGAAGAGAGGGATGTAGCGAGCTACATCAGAGGGGTTCATCCCTGTCTATATTTATTTTATGTATCCCCGGCAATTGAAGATAATGAATGAAATGTGACTTTATAAATAGGCCTCTTTGGGAAACAAGAATATTAGCCTTGTTAAGTGGCTGCTGAACAGTTCTGCTGTCCTAGAATGGGAAAAGATTTCTTTCCCTCTCCTCTGTCCCCCAAGGAACCCTCTGCCCTGCTTGCTTATTCCAGTGCACAGCCCTGTGACTCAGGCTGTGCTGCAAGATAACTCCTTGACCCCACAAGGCCAGATAATATTCCTTATATATGCTGCACTGTTTCAGTCCTCCTAACATGGAATGATAGCTCCTAAGGGGATAAAGGGTGTTTTTATCAAGTTAAGTTTCTTTAACAAGCCAATGGTCCAATCCAATATAAAAATCTATTTTTCAGAGCTTCACAATGAAGAAGCATAATGCATTTTTACTGGATTTAGCCCCGAGCTACCTTGTCAAAAGTTAGCAAAATATTGTTCAAAACCTCTTATAGAATCAGGGGCTTCTGAGCTTTGCATGATGTTTCCCAAACACAGAGGAACCTAAAGAATCATAAATCTGTGAAAGAATGAAAACAGTGAGTTGTGCCAGGTGATAGAAATTGGTTATGCGTTATCTAAGTTGGCAGCTTCCTGGAAAGGATAACTTAATAAGTTTTGCTTTAGTTAGTTCATTTTTTTAAAGCTTCATTGAAAATCCAGGTTCCCTGAGAGGGATGGACACAAATGAAACTAGGAACTAATAATAACAAGTAAATGCCCTTATGCTTTCCACAAATCAGGACAGTTTCCCCAGTCAGCAGAGTTCTAGGTCACTAATTAATATAGAGCAGCACCATTTATTTTCTTTCTCTTCAAAAAACTGCAAAAGAGAAACTTCTGAATGTTAATCAAGATTTATGCTGGAGGGGAGGATTTTCAAATGTTTTAGCTTGGAGATAGTTTAATTATATTTATTGTAATACGTTACATTCGTCACCCATTGTATGATTTTAACATCATCCTAATCAGGAGGGGAAAAAAGGCTAAAGTCACACTACCAAATCTCCTTCTCTCATTTTTATTTCGTAAATTAGTCATTTGATCATGATATACGTTTTAGACATTCACCTCTACTTTTTTATTTAAATGAAAATCAAATAATGGTGTTTATTGCTGTCCAAAGCACAGGACTTGTTTTCGGTGTATTGTCTCAATTATGCTTACACTTGTTCTTTTGCAAGAATATACATTAAGTGAACATCACTGAAATGCAGATGAAGACCAGCACTGGAGCCCTGGGACTCTCGATTCTCCTGAGTTTCCTGTGTTTGTCTTTCTATAACGGTACAGTCTTAATTCCAATTTGACATTTCTTTTTAATCAGCTGATGGTCATTGAAATGATGACATAATTTAAAAGTGGGATGTTTAACAGGACAATACGAAATTTTTTTCCTTGGAGAACATCAAGAGATTCTGGATGGGATTAGATATGCACAAAGACATTCAGTTAGAGAACTGGCCAAAACCCAGGTGGAAATTCATTTCAAACCATTATTTTTTTCTCAAGCCAGAGAGGAGCTTAAATCATTACTCTGATCTCCTGTTGAACTCAAAGAGAAAGCGCTGAAACGACTTAAGTGGTGTCTAAACCTGACCAAGAACCGGAACAAGAGGTTTGCTGATTTAAATGCTACAGCTATCCAGAAGAGACGCTAAGGGAAAATCACACACAGACCTTTCTTCCCTAGGAGGATTTTAAAAATTATTTTAGGTTGGTTCAGATTAGTTTTTTACATGCACAGTTTTTGTCTTAACCAGCTGGGGAAAAAGAATATGTTATTTCATGGATATTTTCTATCAAGTCTGATTTAGTAATTCAAAACTGGTTTCTCATTGAAGTATTTTCCCTATTCCTTATTCATTAGGACACATTATCCTAAGGTTTTCTGTCAATTAATTATTCTTAGCAGTTTGGGAATAGCTGTAGCTGTGAGGCACTCCATTGTCACTTTAGCCATTTAAGAAAACCTGACGTGCCATCCAGTAAACAAACTGGGTAATCAGAGCTGCAAAAACAGATCTGCACCATTTTAGTTGCAAAACTATTACGAATTTTACAATGGTGCTGATTTTGGCTGAATAATATCTTTTTAAGTTTCATATAAATACATCTTGTCTTTTATTCCATTTTAGAGCAGCAAACATTGCATCTGAATCCCCAATTTATTTTTTTTCCCAAATGTATCTTGGGTTTCAGAAATTATGCTTTTTTTTGCATACTTTTTGCTCTGGAACTTACAGCTTTTAATTTTTTGTAATGCATCAAATTTTTAAAATACAGACATTTGTGTGATTATCCCCTGGCTCCCACCTGCATTTTGATTTTGATACTAAATTCCCATCTTCAACTTTCAGAATCTGGTTTCCCATTGTATTATAACTTCTCTCAAAACATATTATTGACTCCTTGATTGACTAATAAAGACTAAATCTTTTTTTAAAAGTCATTAGTTCCACCCAAGGCCTCCAAGAGCACATTAGGTATTTGAAATGATATATTTTTGAAATATTTCTGCACTTGCAGAAATGTCAACAATCTGGAATCTTAATATGGATTGCCTCAAATTTCTAGGTCTCCATACATTTCTACTTTTAAAAATCGGGATTACTTGTTCAACTTTTGAGGACTATTAGCTTTTCATGGTTATATATTCTCTCATTTATATGCAACGCTAAAATGCAGGGTTTTTCCCAAGCTCTGCAGATTACTGATGAATGAACTTTTGTAGTGTCATAGCAAGTTTATTAAAATAACTAGGAGTTGGTGTAAGCAATGCCAAAGGTAAAACACAAGTCGCATATTTGCATGAATAACATTACAAGATATTTTCCGCAGTTTGGGGAGCTAGGCATGTGCATCCAGGTATCTTTAAAATTATTAACTGGTCAAAATAACAAAAAATGGTTTCAGGAACAAAGGACAATATAAAGAAAAAGTCTTACCTGCATTTCAGATACTCCTTGCAACAATGTGCTCTAACAATTGTAAATACGTAATAATTTGCCTCATTCTGACCTGTGTCCTCCGTCCAAATACTGTTCTTCAGCAGATGAAGAGGCATGATGGAATGTTAGATTTTTTAATTTCTCATCTTGAGTATATGTATGAAGGTTTTAGGATTAACACAACTGCCTGCTTAATTATCAGAGAGAAATGATATTACATGTACTAATCAATCTCAAAGCAGAGTTTTCTCAGTTTCTCCTAAGGTAGCCTNGTATGAAGGTTTTAGGATTAACACAACTGCCTGCTTAATTATCAAAGAGAGAAATGATATTACATGTAGTAATCAATCTCAAAGCAGCGTTTTCTCAGTTTCTCCTAAGATAGCCGACCATTTCTGTTATGATTTACCTTCTTAAAAACACAGACCATCCAGGAAAAAAGAACATTTTCTCACACACATGATTTTTCAGGGGGTTAAGAAAGCTGTAGTTTTATCCATGAGTACTGCCTCTGAACAGGTTATGGGAACTTCTTTACAACCATAAACCACTTTCTCTTTCTGGTCTTACTATTCCAACCTAAATATATTTCTTTTCTAGAACTCCTACTGTTTGATACATTTCAGGTGTTGTGTTGATGCGATGAAGCTCAGTCAGAGCAGAGACACACTGTGCTCTCCTTTCCCAGACTCGGATTTACAGAGTGGTCATTTCCCCAAGGAGACAGCAATCTGCAGCCTTAGAGCTACATTATGATCTTCACAGGCCGACTGATGCCTCTGGGTGCAATCTTTCACCGTCAGAAGGTTTCTGTGTGTGAACAGCAAATCTCTCTTCTGATCTCAGTGAAGAGCTGTTGAGCAGGAAGATATGGAAGAGATCTAGGCAAAGAAGGAGATGGAGAGGAAAAAACCTAGAAAGGAAGTACCTGGAGACAAAAAAAATGTATAGTCCTCTTGTCTTTACTCTCTTTTAGAGTTATTTGGTCACCCTTTGAAGACAGACTCCATTAAGAAACAGAATTTTCTTGCTCTTTATGAATCCAGATTTTTTAACAATGTAAAATATAAAGCCAACATTTTCAATAACCTACCACTGCGTAATTTGAAGTACAGTTTTGATTAACTCTAGAAAGCATAATATTATCTTGTCTATTTTCATGTTCTGTAAAAGGCACTAAAATGGCAGGATCAATTAGTTTTGATTTCCATACCAATCAGTCCAGATGGTTCCCATTATTTGCTGAAGATAGCTGCAAATTGAATTTTTTGAACCCGTAATTCTCATTACATAAAAGGTGATACTGAACTATCTTTTTGCAAAATAATCAGAATGGAAGCCTGCCTAAGCTCACCTTTCTCCAGACTTGGAAGCAAGTTTGAAAAACGCAATGTACTGTTTCGGGAAAAGGAAAAAATAGGCAATGGTGCATTCTTTTCAGGGGAGATGGAAAAATATTTGCTTAGATAATTTCTTAAGTGATTTGCATACTATCTTATTCCAAGATATTAGAAATGATGATGGATTTTACATGGATTTTACAAAGTATTTGTAACTTACTGTAACAATGATTCCAGGCATAAACCATTACAATCTACGATGTGATGACTGTTTTATATCATAGAAAAACACTCAGAAAAAAATGTTTATAGACAATGTTAATTTAACCGTCAGTGCAAGCTTCTTGCAAAGGATCCCCCACAATCCACCATCTGCATATAATTTATCTGAACAGCACTTAATAATACTACTTCGTACTTATAAACGATAATTTAAGCAGTTCTTGTTCCTCAATAATTAGAGCATGTGAGTCCTAAATCCCTTCCGTATCTCATGGGTACCTTGGGTCCGTAAATAATACTGATTTCAGCCTGTGTGTGATGCATAAGAATGTATGCAGCAGTTTAATCCAGGACTACCGTCGCAATGTTGATTGCACATTCTACTGTTTCCCTTGGGTAATAGGAATTGCAAAAAGATATATATGTATGTATGCATGCACACAAACTATATATAGATGCATATTATATCTTTACATATATTATCTTTACATATATGTATACACAATATCTTTAAGGTACTGTTACATTCTTCTCTTAAAAAGCCACTTGAAGTTTCTATCTTTAAATATTTATGAGATGTCAGGAAGATTTGATTTAGAACATCTGGGGGAATTGTGCATTTTTTCATGGTCAAATAGTAAAAGCAATCAACAATCTAAGAACACGACCTGTTATAGCCAAATTACTGTTAGCAAGATAATACCTACATGGAGACAGGTATCAGTCATTATTACCTGTATCTTGATTTATCTGTTTTAGAAACTATTGGAGCATTAATCATATCATTTGCATAACTCAAGAGCAAGTTTGAAGCACCCTTAGCTGTCTTGCAGTAGACCAAAGGAATGGGAATTTCAAAGGCTGGGAATGCAGTTAGCACTGGGCTTTGTAGTATTTGGTATCTGATAACAAATTTATCTTTGCACACCAATTAGCTATCAGGCATTTATTTGACTTTTACTAACATGTGCCTTCCCAATTCCATGATTTTTCTTTAAGGTTTTTAACCTGATTGCCAGTGAAAACAAGAGTTGTGTGATTACATTGTCAGCCTCTTTTTCTTCCCCCTTGACAACATTTGAATTCACTGACTAATTGCAATCCAAATTTCATAGGTGGACAGAGGTTTCAAAAATAATTAAATTCTTACAAGCTTTGTAAAAGTAAGCAGCCAAGGAGAGAAGGGAGAATCTGCGAGTGCCTGGATGAAGGGAATGGCAACTGTGAGTGTGTAGCTAATTAGACACTGGCAAACCCACAGCAGTGAGAGACATAAATGCCTCCACTGCTGGAAAAGCTTCAGCAGGATCTTGTACCTTCTCATACACCAAAACAATTGCAGCCCTGCAAGTAGGAAACGAAGCTTCTTGTTTTCTTGGAACTTGGAAAAGGCAGCTGAACCATCTAGCTATTATCATTAGAAACATTTGGGAACGAGATGCTGTTCTCAGAGTTGATTTCTACAAATTCTTCTGAAAAATCAACACCTACTACTTATTATGCCCTGAGAAGTTTTACATTCGGATGCTCCTCCTCAGAGAAGCTGTGAAGTAAATGAGATTGAGTAGAACATCTAATTGAGCCCTTCAAAGACTGTCAGACCTGAGGCCTAATAAGCACCTTGCAATGTCAGTAGAGGTAATTGGCCTGCAGCTGCTGAAGATGCAGGCTGAGTTTTAGCAGGAAAGAGAAAAAAAAAAAGAAAAAGAAAAAGGTCAAAATGTCTTGAGAATGAATTATTTGGTCCAGGTCATGCCATCAGGTATCTGTGCTTGGAGAATGATGACAGAGAACTTGCTAGCAAATTACAAATGAAGGCTTATATGGAAACAATATATAATATGAAAAACATGTAGCTGTGTGTAGGGCAAATAGAAATGACCTTGTTTTGCAAAACTTTACTTGTCTCTAATTGTTATACGATAATCACAGTAGCAATGAGCTACATACCAGTTTTATTCTGATACTGTAAAATTAGGGTCATCCTTATAATAGCAACTCATTTGAAGCAAAATATCCTGGAAAAATACCAGAGAACTGTGAAACAAAAAGCATTAAGGATTCCTGTCTCTCATGGTAACTCTGCAGTAGCTGACACCTGCAGAGCTTCATGGCTCAGAGGTCACCAAGAGTAGAGCAGCCTGCAACCACCAGTGGCCATCAATTTATGCAGCACGGTGTGAGGAATCGCTCCAGACCCCGTCTGAACCAGGCAGACTCACCCTTAAAGGACTTTCATTCTGCAAGGCAACCTCTGCCTCACATTTTTTGGAGGATTCCTCTTTGAGGCACAGCATTTAAAACACACAGGTACGACGTGACCTGTAACTTTTACAGTGCCCTTATATTTTTATTGAGTTCCTAAAGGGGGTTTCCCTTTTTTTGCATTAGGAAACAATGCTTTACTTGAAAGCTAACAGATATTCAGGGTAATGAATGTTCTTCAGATTTTACTTATGTAAACCACAGCCAAGAGAATGCTTACAATAAATCAACTGCTTTTGCTGCAGACATGAACAGGGCTTGCATGCCAGCACATTTCAGGTTGAAAATCAGTCAAGCTGTGCCCTAGAGCTGCAGAGGTTTCTCGGGCTGAGCTGCGCAGAGCGCAGCCTTACATCAGAGCCGATGCTCCCGAGCGCGGGCACGCTCCTACAGCAGCTGAAGTGCAATCACAGCTTGTGGACCACTTCTTTAAAGAGGGTCGTTGGAGAGCCACCGCAATCATGGTCCATGTACTAGAGTGTCTGCTTTTAGGTGATGTGTCACAGGGCTTTGAGTCGGTTTAAAGAGAGGTAAAGCAACGTGTTTAGATAAACACTTATGGCACAGTGAATTACAGAACACCTTCTATCTCCAGTAAATTTATTTTCTGGTACTCTGAGCTAGACTTCCAGGTCACGGGCTGGTGCGGATGACACACTATCTCCTGCTTTTCATGATAAGATTCTCTGTTACAGCTTCATAGCCAGCTGTGGGACAGAGGAGTCCTCAGAGCATTTCTGAGGATTTCTGGAGAGGGGAGCGGTTGGAGGTTCCTCCCACGTTTCCCACTGTCCCCATCCTCTCTTCTCCATGCACAGCCAGCCTCTTCCACCCTCACTAAGGCAGGAGGAGAGGCACACATTCTTTCTAAGACCCTCTCCATTGCTGTTCTATCACTAGATATCTACCCATAGTTTCTTTCTTCAAACAAAGAAAGACTGAGCCTTGCATCGGTAAGATAAATGTTTGTTAGAGCATCGTATGGTCAGGCCCTCTTTACAGCCTCTTAGTGAGCAACTGGTTAAGCTTTTCAGGGGTTTTCACAGCTAATCACTTAAAGCTGCAAATGTCTGAAGGCTCCCTACCTGTACAGGTGTGTGTGTGACAGACAGAGAGAGGAAAGGGTAGAGGAAGAGGAAGAGGAAGAAGGTGGTGGGAGTGGAGGGGAAGTTACAGAGAGACCAAAATCCTCAGCTGTTTGATTAGGTTGTATGTGTCAACAAAAAAAAAACCCAACAAAAACAAACCCCAGTGAATTATAGAAGAAGTAAGTGACATCATTAACCTGTCTTTATTGTCGATGTGCCTCATCATCTCTTCAACGCCACTTTGAGGCAAAGTTACTTCTCCCAGAGCACTGTGAGAGTTGCTGTGTGGGAAGAAGTCCTGTGCCTCACGCAGAGGCATCCTGTCCCCTGGTATATGTTTCTGTGTGTTCTTCTTTCTGTGTGCTCTTTCCATGTCAATAATACCAGCATTTCATATTTAATTATTCAAAAGAGCTAATAGCTATATGTGTTTATATAAGCACCTATAACATACATACATGTAAATGTAAATATATGTATGTTATAGTGCCTTGCTTCTATTTTGTCAATTTAATTGATCTGTTAGGCCTGTGGTTTAATGAATCTGTATCTTTAGCACAGAAACTAAATTTATTCCAACAGTTGAGATTATATCTTCTCTACCCAGAGCTCATGTCTTAAAACACAGAGAGAAAATTTCAGACAAACTTTAAATTGGTCTTAAATGTCCAATAAAATGTTAAAAATATAACTTTATCATAAATATTTTACAGCAGTCATGCAAGTTCACAGTATTCCCATTATAGCTTTTAATTTATTCACTTTCTGTATGAGGCACTTCTATACATGATCCATCTTTATTGTGAGTTCACAGATGAATGGAATTAATTTTATCCTTACATATTGCAGTTTTGACATAAATATTTGTTCCCATTTGTACAACCTGTCCTTGAATACTGTTGAGGAAGAGAATTTTTGAAAGTGTAACTTTCACCTCTACTTTATCAGGATATTATAGGCGAATATAAACATGCCTATTAACGCATGATCTGTAAGAAGTACATTTTCATAACCCACAATGTTAGAAAGGAGTTTAGGTGAGTGAAACCTGTAAAAATGACAACCTACTCCCCGGTTTTATATCGTAAAAATTACCTTTTATAAAAGCTCTTCATGATGTTTTTGACCTGATCACTGTCAAAGACACACAAATGCACAAATCCTTGTCTCTGTACAGGCAATCACATGGATCTGATTCATTAGAACAGGAAATTAAGAAAGAAGAAAGCACTGCTGTGTTCTAAATGGAAGAACTCAAAATAATGTGCACATGAATAGTAAACAAAAGGTATGATAGCACTCCTAAATTATATTATGTATTTTATAGTCTTTTAAAAGCCATTCCCTAGCATTTTGGCATGAATTGGTATTAAACAAATGTTTAACTGCCTCACCAAAGCAGCAATAAAATTACACTACGTTGAAAGCATAATTCACGATGCATTTTCTGAAAAGAAGAATCAATCAGCCCAGCAAACTGAATGTGCCAACTGGTTTAGCAGCTACACATCCCTGTGGCCAAGGCAATAAATGCAATATGGAATGAATGTCTGATAGACAAGTATAGTCATTTTTTCAGTCTACAGATTTTACAATTTTCTTCCAATAAACGCACAGGAGGAAAAGGGTTTTATATTCTGATGAACTGTTTTATAATTCCATTTTCAAAACCCAGAGTTATCACAATGTATGCAGTGGTACTACGACTGATAGACACCTGGTGGGGTTGCTCATGAATTTTGTTCCAAAACTGATAAGTGCACATTATTCTGTAAGTGGGATAGGGTCAGGTACAATACTCTCTGCTTAAAACAATAGGTGAAACCCTCATCTCTCCCGATAGGCTGCAAATAAAACCGAGATCAGCTGTGGTACTTGAAGAGCTGACAGATTCAAAGGTCAGGAAATTGGGAGCATTCTCTGCAAACTTTGGAATTCGGTGTTCTCCACTGCCAGACCGAGTTTGACCTTTAAAGGACTGAAAAAGCCCTTTCTCTCGAAAATAGTAAGACTCCTCATGCCTAAGCACTTCCAATATGTACCAGAGTTAATGGAGCAAATATTTGCTCATGGATGTAATCTACCACTGATTTAGGATTGCTTCTGATATATAGCCTCGGATGAAAGTTAATCATATTATGGTAGGTACGTATGGGTAGAATGAGAGTGAGTAGGTTTTAAAGGGTGTATGGGAGTGTCAGAAAGTCAGAGAAGGAGGAATATGAATTTGCTGCAATGATGCCTGATACGCCCCTTCACTGAGTTTGCCCCATAAGTGGTATTTGCCCCATAACAGGTGATATTGGTATTTTCCCCAGAACCATTTCAAAGGCTATACTTACTTTGCTTGCAATGCAACCTCTTTAGCTGTTTAGGTAAATCCTGTGCAGAACTTAACTCTGCATTATATGCAACTCGGTGAAATGATTTTGGCCACCCAAAACTTTGTAGGAATCAACTCTTTTGGAGGTCAGTACATTGTCACTCTGACTTGCTTTGCCATCAGAATATATGCATTTCAATCCTGATAGAGGCAAAGCCTGTCAGAAACACCTCTTTCTCTTTGGGATTTTCAGCTGCCCAGTCTCTTCAAACTGCTCTTTGAATAGGGCCACTGCCATGCTCTGTGCAGGCTGTGAAAGGGTAGCTTGTTGCCTCATTACCGACTCCCATGAAAATTTTGGCTGAAGTTCATTATATATGTGTAGGAAAAAACACAAGCTCCATTATTGCTGTTTATCCTCCTTGTAGAGCTCCTGTGTAGTAATTCTGTAATAAGGACAAACTCCACATACAGATAAAGCACAAGTACTTGTGTACATAATAAGGTGTACTGAAGAATTTAATTTGATCAATACAAACACCAGTAGAGAAAATCATCATCTCTGACTTCACTGTTCAGTGAGAAAGGGAAAGATAATGTTAAGAAAACATTATCACTGGCTGGCCTCACTTAAAAAAATCACCTTGCTTCTTGGAATTCTCATCAAATAGAGGCCAGTTTATTTAGTTAGGAATGTTGTTTTAGAAGTAAGGAGCAATATTACATTATTTGCGTTCAAACAGCTGAGCAATTTTGTTTCATATTAGCATGCTTTTTTTATACAGACAACTACAGCACTTCATTACTGAACTACAGCAGCTTAAGGAATTATGGCTTCCCCTGAATTGTGTACAGTAAGTGGTTAGGCATGGTTAATTTTTCAGAAATTAATTTAGGTCCTCGATTTTTGTTGATGCTCTGAATCTAGAATATAGCTTTCTTCAGCATAGGATTTCATTTTTGTTTGTGATCTCTGATCCTCTGAGCAGCAACAATCTTTATTTTTTCTAGACAAAAATCATCACTACCCTATCCAATTTAATTTTTCCCTATTTCTGTGAAAGGTTTAGAATTTGTAAAACACATTTTTCCCACTGAAAACAATTACTTTGTAAAAATGGTTTGAAATGGGGACTCAGGTAGTTGATAAAACAAAATGGATTAGTAAATCAAGGGAAAATATGACTCGAAGTGAAGAGGATAGCAATTTTCTTCCTATTTACCTCTGGAGGCATTGGAAATGGACAGTTGCAGCTTGGTGCAACGTTTCAAATATGAGAGTAGTGCTGTGATGGTATCTTTAAAGTAAAACTGAAATAATTGCATTTTAAGTACTGAAGACCTGAACCAAAGTATGCAAGCCTTACTCTGGGGAAGGACAAAGGGGCTGAAAAAAGAAAACCACATTATATTATTACGTACTGTCATCACAAGCAACCATTCTGACCGGAAAGCAATATAGCCTAACAAATTGGATCTGAGGCAGGGAATGAGAAAACCTGGTTTCTATTCTTGGCACTGCTGATGACTAATGGAGTGACCCTAGTGAGGCATTTCAAGTCACTGTTTCTCTTTTTTCAGGACTGGAATGGAAACATTTCCGGGGAGGGATAGCCTTTTTTTTTATAAGGTCTGTATAGTGCCAAAACAGATCTGGGTCTTCTAAACCTGTGATAATATGAATATTCTTAGAGAAATCCTTTGCTGAAACTAGAGCTGACCCTGAACCAGATATTTTTGGAGCATCAAAAACAGTATGAACAAATCTCTCTCCTTGTTGCGTTGTGTGTACTTAAAAGATGTTATTCCTGTCTCCATATATAGGAGCAGAAATTCAGTCTTTAAAATATCTCAGTAAAAGCTGTCTTTCAGTATTTCTCTGCAATATTGCACCCCAGAGTATTTCAGTCATCCAGACTTTTGGATCTTTAATTACACATTGTCACTGACGTGAACTTTTGAACCTCTTTATTTCAGCCTAAAAG
Organism: Himantopus leucocephalus; assembly: GCA_003993805.1. NCBI lineage: Eukaryota > Metazoa > Chordata > Aves > Charadriiformes > Recurvirostridae > Himantopus > Himantopus leucocephalus. The sequence continues at coordinate 73,126,866 of RSEF01000004.1, read as the reverse complement.
AGAGGTTTTAAAAAAATTGAAGTAACTTTTATATACAATGTTCCTATGCTGAATTCACAGCATTTTCATGATTTTTTTTCAGATTATTAAACACTGACTTCAAAAAACTGTTTCTTCAAAGGCTTGTCTGTCTTCAGAAATGATGAGAGGCATTTCTTACTTTAGAAATGTTCCCTCTCCAAATGCCAGATATTACACTATAAGCACACACAAAATTTAACTTTAAACAGTGTAAGGGTTTGGCTGCCTTAAGTTTGCACGAGATATAACTATGACAGGGAAAAAAGCGATGCTTATCTCATTCGATAACATTGCTACTGCTCTGCAAGTAGCTGGCACATTCTCTTATAGTTAAATCCCTGGCCAGGAGAGACAGAGAAAATAAAAGCCTTTAATAATCATGAAGTTAAGGTTAGTCACACACAGCAGAGATTTCAGTGCAAGAGCACTACCATTAGCAAAACCAGTCATTCTCAAAAGTCAGAAAAATTACATTTCTTTAAAACTCACATATTTGAGGCTTCCTAATTTTGGAGGAAAACAAAAAAAGAAAGTTGCTTCAGCCGTTTTTTCTGTAGATCTTAACAGTTACACAAGGCTAGGAAATGCATACTCCCCAAGATTGCATTGGTGGTCCTCTCAATCCTTACAAAATCGGGGGCTTACTAAACTTCTGTCTGAAACTCTATGTGCTTGCTCAGGAATCTGATGGCCCACAACCCTTACACAACCTTTACAAGGCTCCTTGGGAACTTCTTAAACACCCACCCCCTCCTGTGATCCTTTGGAGGAGATGGCTCATGATCTCACACCCCTGCTGGGTCAGGAGTTCTGTCAATGCATCTTTTCTGCATTCTTAAAAGCCTTCCTAGTTTTACCAGGTTCCACCTCCATCTGTGGTAAGCTGTTGGGGATGCTCATGCATTCTTTGATTAAACTCACTGTTTTTCGGCAGTGAAACACCACCTCCTCTTTGTACAACTCAAAATGGTCATATGAGGAACTAAAATAAATGGATTATACTTAGGTCCTCTAGCATCTAGAGAACCTTAAGACCATGGTGATATGATACAGGCTTATATAAATACGTGAAACTGTGACTGTGTCTTTCCAGAAACTGTTGTTGCCAGAAATTAGTGTTTTGGCTGGACTCACAAGAGGTGTTATTAGAAGTTATCTATTATCAGATGCTTAAAACTTAAATTTCTGTCTGAGCTAGTTATCCAAGGCTCCATTTGTAATCAATGGGGCTATATGCAGAAGAGTCAATGAAATATAAAGTGTGATTCATCTTACCAGATGTTTAATTTCCTTTATGGTGAGATGAACAGTGTTTCTATACTCTTAAACCTGCATTGATCTTAGCAGGAATCCACGTGATCCAATGAAGTCCAGGTGTTTTTAAATGGAATTCAAACTTCTTGTATTATTCCCAGCTTATACTGCTGAGGAAGGTGCCTATTGGGAAGTGTCCGATTTTGGGACTACCTACTGTTTCCGCAGTAGCAACCTGGGATGTTCTGGCACTACTTGATCATTCAGGGACATTCACATAAATCTGCATCTTTCAGATAAATAAGACATTTCCAGAAGAACCGATATATCTCCGTTATCCAGTTGAGTGAATTAAAGTCATGTTTTCCATCAGTAAACCTAAGAACCATCTTATACTTGAAATTCACCTCTGAAAGAAGCTATCAAGACTTTTGTATCTTAATGATATTGCAAATATCAAGGAGTTAGCGCTGATATGTTGGTTTCATAGTAATTTTAACGGTATTATCAAAGTATTAATTTAACAGTTCTTATTCAAGTATTTAACCTTTACCACATGCACTGCAGCTTGGTTCAATGAGTACTGTAAATTAAACCTTATTTCACCCTGTCATGTTTTTCTTCAGATTAAAAATAAATCTTTTTCATCTATAGTAAACATCTCTATATTTAGATTGCCATGATCTCAGAATCACTTTTTAATTTCAGTAAAATCAAGTACAAAAGTCCTAATGCAAATCATGGTTTACTTTGTTTCTTATAAAAATAAAGCACAAATACAGCCATTCTTATTTTTTCTTTCTCCCTCTCACATACTCACACATATACATATATAAGGCTGACTAACTCTTCTGATTCTGTGCTCTTTAGCTCATTTCTATTGCTACTTAATAGCCCCTCCTTTTGGAGAAGAACAGCTGTAGAGAGTAAGCAAATTTAGCACTTCAGTCCATCAAACAAAATAAAACAGATTTCTTCGTGGAGAGGTACAGAATATATGACATTGCATGTTTTCCCATCTGGTGACTTACAAAGAAAAGTCTTTCTGCTTTATAATCAAGAATTGATTAACACATTTATCTTGATTTTTAATGCATCAGGGTAACAGAGATCTGAAACAAAAGTGAATGTTAAGTAATTGGTATTTGATGGCTTCTAAAATGTTCCTGCATTTCGTGTTTATTTGCAAGCTTTTCCCAGGTTTTTAGTCTCTGTTTTTGTGACTGCATTTCAGTCATATGAACCTTCAGATATAGTTTTAACAGATGTAGCAATACACAGGCAACAGGCTTATGTGACATCAAATTTTTCAAAATAGTTTTTTCAAGTTGAATCGTCTTTTTTCCCTTGAAAAATCGGTCCTGAGTAAATAAATGTTTTTTTTCTTAGAAAAGAGAACATGTTGTGTTTTGTTTTAGAGTTTTGGTTTTGGTTTAGTGTTTGTCATACATGACGTTTGTTTTTGCTTAACTGTGCTCTACTTATTTTTTCACAGGAAGCCTTTTCACAGCACCATTTACGATGACAGGGGAAGAACTAAACAAATAGGATAACCTGCTACAGGTCTGTGAACACTTAATGTGTTCTCTAGTACGTCCACCATCTTAGAGAGACTGAAACAGAAAAAGTTCTTTCCAAGAGAAATGTGTCTGTTCTGCAAGTCAGATTTTCACTGAAAGCTCTATATCATCAGCACCGTAGGGCTACATGGCACAGGGATATATATATAATTTTTTTTTTCCAAATGTGATTTAATACCTCTAGCTACACGCTTCAAAAACTCTGCAGATAAGCAGAAGAAGTAGAAGAATTCATGAAGAACCGATGGAGCTGAAAAGTACGTAGAATCAGCTGACTGGAGCGCGAGTATCCTTGCAGAGTGCAGATCTCAAAGTACCAAAGCAATCTGCAGAGAGGCTGAGAGAAACAGCAATTATGTATTTTCAGGGTGTTGATTTAGTGTACCTAATTCCATAAAAGCTCTGTGTCTCCATACTTATTCTGAGTGTATGCCTACCTGTTACAGAGACTCTGACTCTGCAGGGACGGTTTCTGTGTTTTCTGTTGATCCTTCTCCCACCTCCACTGTAGATTTTTTTTTTTTACTCTTACTTTTGCTCATACTATCCTACGAACTACTTCTTAAAAACTGTTCCTTCCTAGGGCTTTCCTGGAGATTTCTTCTTGCATTCATATTGCTGTGTATTGGTTTTATGTTTTAAACGTAAGATTTGCTAGGAACTCCACAATAAAAACTTATTTTAGCTCTGATTCCCTTTTTGCTAATTTATAATTAGTTTCCTTGTTGCCTCATGTATTCTGCTAATTTTAGATTAGATATTGCTCTTTCTACGTTTCATGTCAGTCATGGCCTTTTCCTAGTACTATTCCTTCAAAAGTGTCTTACAATTCAAGCAGAATAACCACTGGTTCATTGCGTTGGCATGACATATACAGCTTCCGTCACTGAAATGATACTGGAAGGCGGCTGGCTATAAATATGGGTAACTTACATGCAACCATTGCCAAAATCCTAAAAAAGGCTCCCCAAATTCCTGGAGTCCGTGTTCCTCAATCATGTTCCTCTTTTATTTGTATATAAAAGCCAAGAAAGAAACAAACAGGAAAAACCCTCTCCGTGCTGCTGTCACTGATCTGGAAGGGAGAATTTGTTTTTAAATGAAGAATGTTTCTTGCCCTACAAGCTTTCCCCAGTCTCTTATGGATCAACAAACTCGTTATTTTCCCTCACTTATACTCTGTCTGATGAATTAAAGTAATTAAAGTTGTCTAAAAGACTGTGCTTTCTGCATTTTGGGAATAATTTATTTATACCTTGAAGCTTTTTTACACAGTCTGATATTCACCATTGAGAACTTGTTGTTCTGAACGTTCATAGTTGATTACTCAGACCTGCTATGAGCGTGGTCTATTACTCTGCCACAATTATCTTTACTTAATTTATTTCATTTTGAAATATTTTTAAAGGTTAGGATTTATTTTGCCTTCTTTTCTGTCTTGCTTTCAAGAGACTGTTGTGTTGTCCCAGAAGGAGGACAAGATTTAGAGGAGACAGTTAAACTTGGCCATAGCTTTTCCGGGCACTAGCTGGGACTACAGCGCCTGGCACAGGTTATCACTCCTTCTTGAGCCGTCTCTGCATCAAGGAAGTCTCCCTGCCTGGTCACAACAACAGGTCTCCAGCCCTGTTCTTCCATCTGGGGCCAAGGGGCTGAGGGAAAACAAGAGGACATCCTTGCTGTACTAGGTGCTAAATTAACACTGCCCCCAAGTATTTTAGAGAACTTTTGAGGTTTACCAACTACAGACTCGTGTATGGGATTATTTATGTTACTTTAAGTGGGCTCAGCTGTATCTAGTTTGTTTGACTTTGTGGTTACGTGCCAGATAGCTCAGCAATGGCTGTGAGGTCTTGGTGACTCTGCTGGTTAGGGTGGGAAGAAGTGTGAGAGACTGCTTGAGTCCTCGTGCCCTGCTCAGCTCTGCCCCACTGGGCCCGTGAGGAGCAGAGTGAGCTGGGAAGGGGCACGCCACCCAGACCTGCCATCAGGGCAAGGCCACAGGGCATGAAGAGCTTCCAGGTATGAAGGAATGATCTGGTGATTAACTACAAATAAAAGCCATAAGAAATCTAACAGGGATTTTGCTTCAATGACTTTGCCCCAGTGTTGCTTTTTGGAAATTGCTTGCAAAAGGTTTTTATTTGCAAACGATACATGCTTGTGTGTTTGGATCTAATATGTGAAACTGTATACCAGTTTACTCCTTGGTAAATTAACAATACTGCTTTTTTTATTAGCAATAACAAAGTGTTCTAATCCAAGAGATTGTTCCTCAGATAAAGCTAGAAGCTAGTGTTAAAATGAGTAAGATAACATTCTGTGTACTTAATAAAACATTATATTCCATCCAAGTAGAGCATTTATCAAACTGTTAATTCTGTTTTGCTAGTTTGCAGTTAAAAAAATTAACTAACAGCCTGGCAAGTGCATAACATTAGCTTTCCATTCAGCAATTACAAAATTTAATCAGATGATGCATCCTCTATTCTCTACCATAACCCCAAAGATGGAGAAAGACCCAACTCTACTTTATTTTCTCCATGGCTATGAAAAGACATTACATCTTTTCTGGTCATATCTTTTTCATCCAATTCATTCAATGATTTATTTGAAGTTACAGTGGCTGACCATTTCAAACTGATGGATGTGTTAATCCTGGTCTTTGTCAAACCTTGTCTGTACTTTATTACCTCCTTCTTGCTTGGCTTGATTGAACTGAGCACAGGTGCCTTGGTTTTAATACTTATAAGAGTTTCTTACAGAGTACAGAATCAACTGTGTTGGGCAACGTGGTTTATTCACAGATATTTAAAAAAGACCTGAACAGGGGAAGGAGTCAAACATTGAAGAAAAAATATTGAGGCACATTTACTTAAATACTTGATGTTACCAAAAAAAAATCTCTCACACACACACTACTGCAGAACTAAAAAAAAAAGGGCTGTTATAATGTAGCATTCAGTTCACTTCATAAATAAAAAAAGAAAACCATACCTTTGTATTATATACTATGTGTAACCTGATTTTAGGCACATATTGCAGTGTATGATCCTATTTCCCTGGGAATCTAGAGAAAAAACCTTATTAAAATATAGTTGTAATTTCAGGCTTGGTCATGTGGTCATTTCTTTTGCAAGGAAACCAAGGCATATGAATGACATATATGCCCTAATATGTAAGTTGGGCATGGCTGGGGCTCAGAAGCTTACAGAGAAAAGGCTGGAGGATTTATTTTGGCTTTCAAATTGANGCCATAACTCAAGAGTTTTGTGTTTTTTTTTTTTTTTTTTTTTTTTAGCAATGATTGATTTGGGACCTGATGCACAATCCTGTAAGTCAGTTGGGTACCTTAGGATTGATTTCAATCACCTTTGAACATGTTAACAATATTGCTTGAGTTAAGCTTGCACAAGAGAAGGTGATGTACTGAAATGAGCATTTTAGAAGAATGTATTTATATGCGGCTTAATAAACAGTATATAGTAAAGAGAGTATCAGTACAAGTGTCTATATTACAGTTCAAATAATGTTCATGGCTGGAACTAAAAAGAAAGGTTGGCACAATAATTAAATGGGGTCACAGACATGCAGGAAAATCTCAAGATTTCAATGTCCTTACTCCACTGAAAAACGTTAGGTACCAGTGGTTGATAGCCCAAGATAATATGTACAAAGTACTACATAATAGTACTAATATTGGGCTTATTTACTATTTACGCTGTCTTAGTATTCGTGTGCTTGTATCATGCCTGTGCAGAAGAGAAACTAGCTTGGACATATGTTCTGTGGTGACAGGGTTTGGACGATACATTTCTCAGTGCAATTTCTCGGTAGTATACCCTGAAAATCCTTTGGGGTTTTGGTTTCTAAAATCTCCTCCTTAGCCCACTTTGGAATTTAGAAAAATTACTTTCATGCCCTTTAAAAATAGATCTCCTTTTGTTCCCTGCCAAGTTCTGTAGTGTGACTTACTTCACTGTGGATTTTCCCTTTCTTTTGTTATATCTCAAAAAGGTATGCTGATAGGTGGTTCTCCATGGCATATAGTGTTATATATGGGATAGAGGCACATGAACTCATTTTGGCATTTCATTTAGGCACTGGGACTTGCAGACCTGTTTCAATTTTCTAACATTGCTTGCATAGGTTTACTTTTATGCCCTTGTAATGCTTCACTTGACATTAAGGTGTCTCACTACACTGATACCTCAATTATTTTAGGCCTATACAAAATCATAGCAAATCTTTTTCTTTCCCTGCATCCTGTTCTTCTCCTTGATTCTTCCACATATCTATCTACCCCCTGCAAAGCTCACAGTTCTGTACTCCAGAGCTTCTAGTAAACTAGTGTGCACACTTACCGTACTGTCCTATGTTACTTTTATATGTTTCTCTCTTTTCCATCATTTATCCAGTTTACAAGTATTTGAAAATAGCTGATAATCTTTGTGTGTGACTTTTGACTCTCCCTTTGCACACAGAGCCACGTGTATAGGTAGAGGGAGGAGTTCAAGAGTGCTTGGGTAGCTCTATTTCTTCCTATTTCAGAATAATTGCATTAGGAAATCTATTTTTTTGCTGTTGTTTTGAGTGGATTAATCAAGAGTTCAAGTCAGATCCGCTTGCAGTTTGACACTTAGAGACCAAGGGTTACCTAAAGCTTGGTAAGCATCTGCTCATAGTAGCATTTGTAAGAAATTGCTTGCTTTCTGTTGTGACAAACAATTTTCTGGCCTGCAGCATATATCTGGGGCAGCAATAAGTCTAGCAGAGCACAAGCAGAAAGATCTTTTAAAATTATTTTGTAGGTCATGTACTGTACCGTAACTGTGGCTAGGACAGAATTTGGATAGTGTGTTGGAGATTTTACAATCTTTTGGAAGAATAAAGGTAAAAGACACCCAAAGGTGATGCTCCCAAACACCCTTATCTGATTTTTCTCTAGTGCTTTTAGCTTATTGTGCAGCACAGCCAGGTAAAGACAGGCTATACTACGATGGAAACTCCCTCTTCACAGCTTTATTATGACTTGTTTTGTCGACTTCTTCCACATGACATCACTATTTTGACTTGATAGGCAGGATGAGGAAATATTTTAGTGAGGGGCTTTAGGAGAGAAAAGAAAACACATCAGGCATATTTGTTACTTATATTTTCCGTCTTCTTTTCTGTTTTTTTTTTACATGCACTAGTTGCATATATATATGATACCAGTTTCTGTATAAGAAAAATGCACACTACATTTAATAGCTGTCAGGTTATAACTTAATTTGCATTGTATAAAACTAGTCACAAGTCACTGCCTATCAGTCATATTTACAAGTGCTGTATCTGTGTACTCATCTATCTCGCCGGGTTGCACGTTTCTTTCCACCCGTGCAGCATCTTGCAGTGCTCTGGGGCCAGACAGGGCTCTGCAGCAAGAGAATGCGGATCTGATTCCCCACACCTTCCCTGGATGTGCCTTGGCCCCCAGCAGTGTACTTGTAGGGAACCAGGAACCTCTCAAGAATGAAGCACATGTGCTACACGCACTGTGCAGCAGAACAACACAAGCCCAAAGAATGCGCCCTAGATACGCTTCATTTGCCGGTTTTGGTCATTTCTCTTTCTGTGGGCTTTATGTTATTATTTTTGACCATAAATTCAATGATTCTGAAAACTTTTGAATTCTTTTTTGACTAACATCTTACTTTTTTTATACGCAAAAAGCCAGTACATGCTAATGGCCACAAAAGGAAAAAAATTCTACTATCACAACAATAAATACCCTCACTGAAGCCGTCTTTTTAGTGGGGGTGTCTGCAAGTCAAAAGCTGATCGGTGAAGGTACAACTGAGTTCAGACTGTAGGGGTGGTTTGTGCAGGCATGTACTACTCTTTGTCTATGGTAATGCTCCCTTACTCACTTACACTGTTGGTGTTAAAAGAGGCTGGCATTTTGTTGTGCTTTCTGTCTTCTGGCCTCTGGTGCATGATTAGAAGCATTGGTCCTTCCCAAGAAGCAATTAAATTTGTCTTCAAAATTGTGGAAAGAAGAAGAAATGCAGGTGGTTGCAAACAGCTTCAAATTGTCCGCTGGTAAAACATGAAGTGTTCAGTGTTTCCCTTTCACACAGCTGTTACCAGATGTACTACTGACTTGCGTGGCCTGTCATGTCAGGAATGACTTACAGGCCTTTGCACTTATGAAGTATCTTTTCTTAAACGCGCCAGACCACCTCCTGTTCAAAGCAGGCTCTGTGGCTGTCATCTCTGTTGGTCATCTGAAAGACAGCTGCCAGCCAGCGTCATCATCCCAAGGGAGCATCTTCTCATCTCCTCCACTGCAGGGAGCGACAGTAGCACTGGCAGGACTCAGAGCAGAATCTGTGCCCGTCTCTGCGATTTTTAGTATCTTTCATGACTTAAAATTGATCGGTACACATGATGATGGGCATTTTAGTTGAGTTCTTACTCATTGTGCTCAGCAACGGAAAAGAAAGAGCAGAATTAAGATCTTTGCATTACTCTATGTTACGCTGATGGACCCTGAGTCATTTCCAGTTACACTGGTTTAACGGTACCTTCATCAATGAGTGACAGTATAGCGGTGTGCATAAAGTGTTTTAAAGGAAAGAAGCACAACACTCACTCCCTAATTGTTTACATATCTGCTGGAGAAACCCTGAGAATCTGTTACAAGACAGCATAACATTTTCTGGTACTGTAAATTACTTGCAAAATAGCTGTGGGTCTCAGTCTCCTTGGTGACTTAATTTTCTCATTAATCTTGAATATATTTATATAAGTAGCTTTATGAAGAATTTCTGTTGAGGTTGTCAGTGGCAAAATTATGGCGCCTCCAACTTTGAGTGATCCAAGAGAGAGTTATCATCCTCTTTGGGGTCTTCTAGTAAAGAAAAAGCCTGAGAAACAGGGATTCATCTGAGAAATTTCTGATAAATATGCCTTCAGGACATGTCTATGTGACAATATAGAATCCAGGTAAAATTAATTATTCAGTGTGATTGAACTCAGTTGACATGTAAACTGGTTAGAGGTAAAATTAATTGTTGAAAAATGTGTCCATGTAATTAAATTTCTGCACAGGAATATGAGCGAAACAAAATATCGAATAGTCCAGGGGTGTGGAGTTTTTCAGCACTGAATTTAATACAACTCAAATTAGTTAAAAACATCTCTATTGTGCAATGATGTTTTGTTGTATGAAATATTTTAGCCCTCAGTTCACTTCCTGGTCTGTTCTGGATCAAAAGGGGAAGGAAAGGGAAAGGGAAAGGGAAAGGGAAAGGGAAAGGGAAAGGGAAAAGGAAAGACAGGAAGAAAAGATAGAAAATAGCAAAAATGAGAGAAACATGTAAAAAAGGTTAATTGGAAAATCAGTTAAAGACAACAAATCATCATGAGGGGACAGTGCACAGCATATATATATATATATATATAAACCTGCAATTTTTTAACAGACAATATTATTTTCTGCAGAGCTAAGCATAGATTAACATTTGAAATAGGAAATTACAATTTTTTGGACAGATTTCCATGAGGGAAATTTTATGGTCTCTGATGGTACTGCTGTTACCCAGAAAGGACTGTAACTCTGCAGCAATTGAAGCCAAACCTTTTTCTACCCCTACGAGCTAAGGTCCTGTTGGCCACCTTGTTTCTAGCTGGTTTCTGAGAAACAGTTCACAGCCAACAGAACCCAATGGGGCAAATCTAAATGAAAAAAAAAAAATTAATAAACAAATTCAGCCAAAGACACTGATAGTATTTCTGCTGGTTTTAAAGTTTTCCTGAAACCAACCAGTTTATTGAAACTTAACCCTCCATACGATGAATGTGAGCTGTGTGCCCTAAAGGGAATGAGGGCCAACAGCCTCCTGGGCTGCTTGAACAGATTCAGCTGAAGAGGCAAGTGATCACTAGACCACAGCGAGTTACTGCATCCAGTGCTGGGTCCCATAATGCAAGAAAGATGTAGCTAAACTGGAGCAAACTCAGTGGAGGGTCACTAAGCTGGTCTGGGCAGGAACACTTGCCTTGTGAGAAGAGGTTGAGGGACAGAAGCTTGTTCAGCCTGGAGACAGATGGCTTTGGGGACACTCAAAAGCATCCTCCCGTAAGTGTGGTGATGTGATCAAGATGACAGAGCCAGGCTCCGTGCAGTGGTGCATAGTGGGAGAATGAGACAAGGGTCATAAACTGAAACAAAAATGGTTCAGGCTGGATGTAACAAAAAGTTTTTACCCCATGAGGACTGTCCAGCAGAGGAGCAGGATGCCCAGGGAGGTTGAGCAGTCTCCATCCTTGGACATCAGCAAGATGCAACTAGATCAAGCCCTGAGCAAGTTGGCCTGACCTCAAAGCTGTCCCTGCTTTGAGCAGGAAGCTGTACAAGACACCCCGTGTCATCCCTTTCAACCTGAATTATCTCATAATCCTATAAGCCCACTTGTCCTTACCAGAAACATGGAGCTGGAAACTTTTTTAGCTCACCTGTCAATTCTGTTTAAATGGAAGTCTAAGGACTTCTGGGATTTTGGAAGCTGAGCAGACCAATAGGTCCTGTGCTCATCAATGGTGACATTTGCTGGAAGCTCTCTGAGATCTCCCATATAAGGTGATAGTGTAAGACAGTGTAACAACTTGACAGATACATGTCATTTTCTACCTCTCATCACTGAGGGCACACAAAGATGAAAATACAGTTTGTACCCCTAAAGGGATATGAAAGTACCTTGGAGCTAAATATATCATAGCCAGCAGTTTAATACAGAGTTTTGGTCTGCTAGCTGAGCTTGAAGCCATGATATGAATTTCTGAACTGGATACCGTTTCTTAGTGTTTGTATCATTTTGTACTGGGGTATGGTTCATGGCAGATAGTCTATCTGAATGGTCTCCCAGATCTTTAATACAAGGCATGAAGCTGATGCTAGAGCAAGAAAACCAGCTCCCTCCTTGTAACATAAATCGAATGTCTAAGAGGAAAAATGAACAGGGCTTTGAAATTTTTTGACGTGCACCAGTCCCCAAGATGGATCCACACTTTAAATCATGGTTCTTTCAAAACCATTAAAAAATTATGGGTCACAAATCAAGTTCTTAATTATACCTCTGGAACTTTTTCTTTACACAGTTGAAAAGTTATATATTATTTGTCTTCCAATATTTTTTTTTATAGTTGTCCATATAAAAGCTACTAAGGCCTTGTTTTAGAAATCACCACAAATGTGTTTCTCGATTAATTCATTGTTGAATGAATTAAAGTTGCCATTATTTCCCACATACTGTATCTACAGACTGTTCAGCCTGAACAATAAACAAAGCAATTACTAGATAAAGTGTTAGGCAGCAAGGAAACTCATTTGGTTAAGAACAGTAAGATTTAGGGGAGCTGAGGTCAAACTCATTATATGACCTTAGACATGCTGTTTAATCTCCTTGTGTTTCAATTATCTGGCTGTAAACTGAGCATCATAGCAATATCTGCTTTCCTGTATATTCAGTCTTTACTCTGACAAGTTTATCAACTAAATAAAGAAGACAAAGAGTCCTTTAACATATGCATGTACAAGATATGTGACAAAACACCATTGCTGGACTGCTAGATGTTACTGTGATCATCAATGCAAATAATCAAATAACATCTGAGTGGAACACTACTGTCTAATTCTGCAGCTGGGCTTATTTCTCATACTTGTTTAATATCACATAGACAGGCACCCCATTGGGAGTATGTTTGGAGGTTCAGTCTAAAACTGCTGCAGTCATGAGAAATTACACATCAAGAATCTTCTCCCTTGCTAGCTGAATAAAACATTTTTTGCACAGTTACAGTAATTAAAAAGAAAAAAGGTATTTCTATTACACAGTTTGAATAATAAGGTGATTTCCTAATTGATCTATGTAAATTGCTGCAGATTTAAAATTTCAGCTACCTATGTGCATGTGAAGAGCGTACAAATTCAGCAGATGGACCTTACAACATGTATCCTCCTCTTGCAGTATGAATATGCAACTTGTTAACTGGTTTATTATAGTTTATTAGAGAAAGGATTTTGAATACTCCAGTACTTTTTTAGATTAGTTGTTTGCCCCCGACAACCAGTGGTTCCAGGGATTAGACATGCAGATTGAATTTTCAATTAAAATGAGTCTGTCTTTCAAAAACATCCTTGTCTGCAGTCAAAAGCTCCGGGTACAAAGGTTTCTCAACAGTCAGTGATTTTCAATATCAAATTCATCTTTCGGTACACCTAAAATAAACAGCATTATACTAATAGTTATAAAAAGGCAATGAAATTTTGAATCTTTTAATTTGATTCTGAGTTCAGGATAAAAAAACTTCTATTAATTGAAGTTATTTCCTTTACACCTATGAATTTATTCTTAAATTCAGGTTCAGGTGATAAATGCCTAATTTTTAAAGGGAATTCGCTGCTCCCACAAAGCTTTTAATCAACAGCTTTGGAGGCTGAACTCCTTTACACAGCCACAGAGCGTGCGTNCAGAGCATGCGTGAAATGAGCAACAGCTGCACAAGGCTTGCAGTACTGCCCTCCCCATGCGGCGCACATCTGACCAAAGGAAAAAATATTTTCAAAGTCCATTTGATGAACACCATGAACAGAATTCATTTGCTATAAGATACAGGTATCTGAAAGGGAATGTGGTTCTGTGTTCCATTTTGGACACGAGCCACCGCTTGCGACAGTCTTTGATGCTGTGAACGTTTCCAAGGAAAGAGAAGAAAAGCAAATATCTTTGTGCTATACCTTTTCTCCCTCTGTCCGTGCCAGATGGGGATCAGATCTTAAGGACAAGCACATGTAAAACAATTTCGTGTTATGATTTTGCATATGTGTTCTAAAATATTTAAACAAATGTTATGTAAATGTTAGTCCTCTGTCTGAACAGAGTGTCAAATGTTTGGCATATTAGAGATGAAAACAAAAGCAAAGAGTGATACAATGACTAGATTGCTCTGAAAAATGTAAAAAAAAAGGTGTAGGTGGTTTTTTTTTGCAAAGCAGAACGAGAGGATAGCTGAAAATGTTCAAAAGGCATCATCTCTGAGATGACACAAGGCATGAGATATTTCAGTTCAAAGGCTATGACTGGCTGAGAGTAGAAGTACCTTCTCAACTTCGTAAGCATTATTCTGGGGCTAATTTCGTATATATCTACATCTACGCATAAAAAACCCTATGCAATATAAATCTTCCAAAAGATATCTTAAACATCTTCTCTCCCCTTTGTATAAAACTGTAGCTTGTGTCTATAAATACTTCATGGCATATTTTATTTTCAGACAGGATCAAAATGTCAAATCTAGGAACAGTTTAATACAGATACTATTGTTTCTCTTAAATTAAAAAAATGCAAAGGTCTCTGAATAAATTAGCACAGTTGCCATGGAAACATAGTGGGCAAGAAATATTTATAGTTGCTGTAAGCCATAATTTTGCAGTTTAATACTTTAAAATGTCAAGCAACACATAATCGCAAAAACAAAATAAAATGGGTTTTTGTTTGTTTGTCATTGTGTATATTCACAATTTTCTGTTAAAATATATTTTCACTTCTTGCCCCCAGAAAAAAAAAAAA
>RSEF01000004.1:73091429-73112296 GCA_003993805.1 Himantopus leucocephalus | reverse complement strand
TTCCAGTCAGTGGGAACTTCACCAGGCTGCCACAACTTCTCAACAAGAATTTTTCTAACCTTTTACAACAGAAACAAAATGAGAGTGTATTGTGATTACTTCATATGTGGCTTTAAACCTGAATATAGTAAATGTTAAGACTGGTTATTTTATTAAGTGACTAAATATTCAGCATTTAAAAACAGTGATTTAAGCACAAAATAAAACTTATACAGCTTTTAAAACTTTCAAATACCCCACAGATACACTAGATGAATGGGCAGATTAGCCTGAATTTCTCTTTGTGACTGGAATTTATTCATCCTTCACTCAATTATCAATCAAATCACATATCTCCAATACTGAATCACTTTTCTCATCAAATTACTTACATCACCTATCAAATTGGATTATCTAAATCTTGAATATACTACAAACTCCCTATCATTATTTAGAACACCAGCTATGAAACGATACTGTATATCTCTCAGTAAGTGATTAGATTAGAAAAGGTATATGGCATACTTGATAGTAATATAATTCAATACAGTTTTTATAATGTAATATGTGGTTTGCCGAAGTAGAAGTTCCTTGGCACTTTCAGAAATTGCAGATTTTTAAGTCATCTGATTATCACATTAAAGGATTATTGTTACTGGCAGTTCCTGATGGATACTGGGGACTGCATACTGGTAAAATGGTCATGATTCATGAGATACTTTGTGAAATTGTTGATGTTCTGTCGGTCAAAATAAATGACCATAATTGCCCTTTTTCAATATAAGAAATATAACTGTCTAAAATACAATTTTAAAACATGAATTCAAATAAAAACCATCAACTGCCTCGGACAGTTCTTGCAGTGATTTCCACTTTTATTTCTTTCTATAATCACATACATGAATTCTTCCTCACTTATTCAAGAATGTTTCTGAAGAGGAAATATGAATACTTTTATGGGCAAGAAGTGTTCATGCAAATATGTGTTTGCATAACTGTTTATACCATTAATATCTTTCAAGGTCTGTTCTTATTCATAAGCGTTCAATAAGGAAGCAGCACACGGAGTCCTTCAGAAAGAGTAAATACTCAAAATAACTACCGCAATAAGGGATTCATGGAAACTGTAATGCATTTCCATGAAAGAGTTGCAGAATAAATGTTAATAAAGAAGAATCCTAAAGATAAAAACTCCTGTCGATTGCTTCCCCAAACAGAAGACTGTGATGGATACATTTGTTAAACTATCAAATGTTTTACAATGAAACAATTTGTTTAAAATATCATTAAAAAGGTATTCCCTCTTCTGCTGATAGAATTATGAAGAAAAACGGTTGTAAAGCCTCAAACTCCTTTAGCTGGAGTGGCTTAGAGGGGACTTGATGGAGGTCTGCAATACCTTAAGTGGTATGGGGAAGTGGGACAAGCCAGGACTATTCACCACGACCTTCAATAAAAGAGCAAGGGCCATCAGGCGAAGCGGTAGGAGCCACCGTCTGACGGGATTTCAGGGTTGGGTTCTTGTGCCACTGGTCACAGACCTGTGGGACTCTTTGCCAAAGGGTGTTGTGGGTGCAAAAAGTTAGGGGAGGTTAGACAAGTACTTTGAAAAGTGATCTGTTGGCACTAAACAGAAAACACACATCAAGCTCATGATATTCCTTTGGCAGAAAATAGTAAGAGCTGGGAAAATATGCAGGGAAATGACATATCCACTTGCCTATCCTTATTCTTTCTCCAGCACCCACTGCTGTGGGTGGACCTCCTGTGTTTGGTGGACCTCTTGTCTGAACGCTGCTCTTGCACTTTCCGGGAACACAGTTTTTTGACATCTGTTTGGTATCAGGCAAGCTATCAGCAAAAGAGCCAATTTGGAAAGATTTTCTGGTTTTACTGTTAAGAGTAAAGGTTGAAGAAAAATGACCAGTTTTGTTCCTACTTCTAGTGAGTTAATCTCAACCTCATTGAAGGCCTGCTCTTGCCATCTAACTGAAATACATTGACATACACACAGTAACTGCTGCGGGTTTGAATCAATTCTAAATTGGTTCTAAGGAATTCCATCCTGTTTCCAATGGAAATTTTAAAGATGTCTCAGTTCTGGCTTAATGTTTTCCTCACTGAGTAAAAAACCAAAAGGGTTAACATCCCACGGAAGGCAACAAGAGTGCACCTCGCAAACTCACCTCAGTCATTAAATGAAGAGAGACTGGGATATAGGTACCCCTGACAGTTCTTCCTCTGTCAGCATCTGTGATCAGAAGACCAAGACTTGAAAAACAAAGTTTAGTCTTTGGAGATTAGGTTATATATTTTGAATTATATATAAGCTGATGAATAACATGATAGGTGGTTGGTTTGCTCTTCAGAACATTGCACAAGACTGAAAGCCGCACACTAATGTGTTTCCAGTTTATCTTCCTGGTTTTGCAGGTACACAGTGATTCTTGCTTCAATTTCCCATTGGAGAATCTGGGCTAACAAAAAATTTCTGGCCTACAATGTTTAGTTAGCTAATATTTATACGCTGGTTTGAAAACTATTTTAAACTAGTGCTGCTTCCTTTTTGATTTATAGAATGTCCTTAAGTGTATTATGATTTCTCAATTTGATTTGTAATGAAACTTATGAGTAGTGTTAGTCACTAATTCTTAGACTATGGATTTTACAAAAACAGTTTCTCGCTATTTTTTTGAGGAAATATAAGGAAGTACAAGAAGAAATCAGGGTCAATAGTGTAGCTTTCCTATGGAGGTGGAAATTGCACCAACAATACCTATGCCAATGGTTCGGCAACATCAGTTGGTGGGATGAGAGAACCAATTATTTTTGCCTCTTCATATCTGGATTTGTAACTCAAGCAGCTAGAATCATAAGTTCTTGGTTGTTTTCAGTTTGCAGACCTAATTTTCACCTACAAAACAGACAAGCAGAACTTAGGTGAAAAAACTACTCGTTTCTTTTCTCAAAGTCATACTGCAGCTGCAAGGCCCGGAGTTATTCCCTGGGCATTCTAACTTCTACCTTCCCTTCCCTATCGGAAAGAGATGCTCAGTCCGCCAGTGCTTCCTTCCTCTGTTTAATATGTCATAGTTTAAAAGACAGATAATTACATCCTTTCATTTTTCAGTTTCTCCTGATTTAATAGGAGTGTGAGTTAGAAAGGATGATTTTAAAATTTGTCAATTCATCCAGGTCAGTTTATCCAGATAATGGAGGAAAAACGTTTAGGCAGGACCACCTGCTTGTGGATGAATTGGTTCAGCTCTTTCAGAGCTCTTTTTTACTGATTTTCAAGGCCTAGAGTATCCCAGACTCCTATCTGTTTCACTTACTCCTTTCCAAATATAACCTTTTAAGCCTGCTGAGATGATCAGTCAGCAGCCATTGCCTGGAATCATAGTTCTGTTTGAATAAAACACTCTCTAAGACACATAAAAAAGAATCGTGAATGTCTGTCTAGACATGGATGAAGAACAGCTGATCTAAATATATCATTACGAGCATTAAAGCCAAACGTTTCTCTGTTAGAAGCAATTCACATGCTAATTTTCGAGAGATGCACATTGATTCTTGAACTAATCAGTTTTTTCTTTCCGTTGCACCCTTCTCCATTTTTCTAACTCCTGACCTGTTGACAGAGCATTTTCACCCTGTCAGATGAGCTAGCTCTCCAATGCATTTCTGGGTCCTGATCTCCCAGTGTTAGTGTAACAGCTAATTAACTCTGAGGTTTTCTCTTAGACTGAGTCAGCTATTTCCTTCTGAGACAAACCCTCTCAGGTGAGGCTGTGGAGATTGTTTACCCCAATACAAATAAGGTGGGTTTATGTATGCATGTATGGTATAGATGTGCGGGTAAACCTGCACCAGACTGGACTCCACGGGACATCCACTAGTTTTGCACCCTTTAACATCTGCATGCTTACTGTGCCCAAAAACCCCCACCAGCCTGGGTGTTTCCAGCTGTCACATTGAAGTATTTGAACAGAAAGAAAGACTCAAGAGGTAACGAGCATGTCTGCCACAGACACGAAAGTCCCAGAGGAGTCCCGAGGTAAGTGTTACACAGTGCGGCTGTAATCGGCCAGCTCCAGAGAGAGCCTTCAGCAGCACAGGCGTAATTGTCCTGTACCAACCTGCCAGAGAGCTAAAGGGACCTTTGTGCAGGGCATGGTTGTTAGCAGTATAGATATAGCTTCAGAGACCAGTTTTCTCTCTCACTCTTTCTCCTTTTTTCCCCAATTTCCTTAGCTTTTTATGCAAACTTTGCCTTGAGATGTTACCAGTATTACAGGTGTTGATTCTTCATTTTGGTTAATCACTGTTACTTCCTCCTTTTTCTGGTTTACGCTCGGCACAAAAATCCCATGGTACTTCCTAGTTGCAAAATAATAATAGATTTATTTAATAAAAAATCCTTCCAGCTCACTGCCAGTTTTCGAGCATGTTCCAAAGATCTCTTCTGGGCTTTCACTATTTTAAATGAACAGCAAAGCCCCCTGTGGTCACCTGAGCAGGTGTCCATGCTAGAACATACTTTATTAAATTTTTAATGATTTTTTTATCCCAGGAAGACTCTTCTGATGGCTTTCCCAGAAGTGATGACTCATCTTATTTCCTTAAGTCCACAGGATAAATTGCAGTAATGAGTAAAGGCAAACCTCTCATAGATTTTATCAAAGGCACACAGGTGTCACAATATAGTTTTATGTGTTATGTAGCCTATTTTCTATATGAATTTTAAGTTTAGAACAGCTTAGTGAGAATGCTATATTGTTTGCTAATTGGTCAAGACTTACAGTAAGTCTTAATCATCAAAATTCACATATAATTCTTGCTCAAGGATTTATCTATTTTAATGCACTAACAAGTTCAGCTGCTGATTCCTCTATTCATTTTAAAAATAATTTTGTGTTATTTATCATTAGTTATCCTGAACAGGATGTGGTACAGCAGCCTCTTTTGAAGCTGAAACTCAGTATCTACAAAAGGCATGTTTTGAAAGAACTCTTTCCTTTTATTACAGCAAGAAAGATAAGGTTAAGTCTGCCTTTTCAAAGATGTGCCTAATCTAGATTCTAATTACATCCAAAAATCAATCTTTCGAAAAATCTGAAATGCTCTAAGAAATCAGAGGCTACAAACAATGTGATATAACTGATTATTTCTGAGATCAGTGTGGTTTTTTGATGTTATCTAGGTTCAATGACATCAAAGACCAAGTAATACAGTTTTATTTTGATCACTCAATGGGTGTTATATACTAGCTAGGTAATGAGGTTATTGATATTGATATAAGACAGTCTGAGCAATGCAGCCTTGGCCATTCCAGAATTCATCTCATCCCCTCCGGTTCTAAGCACAGCCACGGAAAGCACCTGCAAGCGCAGATTTACCAGTAATAACTGTGGGTATAATTTAGTCAGCCTGATTTAGGAGCTCTTTCATAAGAAACATGAAGTTCCTGCATATACAAGGGATGCAGTCTTATCCTTTTTTGAGGACCTGAGCTAAATGAACAAACCCACCACCCACACTACTGGGACATTTGGTCTTTAAACTCTTGAAATTGAAAAATGAATACCTGTTCTCCAAAACCAAATATTTCGGAGACTGCAGACAGTTGAAGTGAACAACAAAGAAAGTTTCAGGTGATTTTACTGAACTCAGGTACCCACAGTGCCAGTTAGTCTCTGAAAGGAGCTGTTCTGGATCATATGTTAGGGCAGAGCGCATTTTATCATTGGCAGGTCTGATTCCACACCACCCCACGGATTTATACTAAAACATGTTAATACACACACGTATTTAATATCTATTATTTCTTAAGTTATTAACCTTTTTTTCCCTACAGTTCCTCTTCCATTTGTCTTGACCCTGTGAGGCTCGCTTCTATGTGCACTTTCATCTGCTCTGTTGCATATGAAGTTGTGACTCTTAAGAGGACTGCAGCTCCATGTCGAGTATTTTTGTGCAACTAGAGATTTGAGAAACAGTTCTTGAGACAAAATTCTAAGGTGCTTTCATGGGGAGAAGTTCTGGGCTGCTAATCTCATCCTGAAAAGGCTGGAAGACCAGGGGAATCAATATGTGCTTCCTTTCCTAAGGCCTCCATGAAGCCTGCAAAACATTTTCACTGGGGTTCTGGAAGCTATTGATGTCCAAGTGAAAAATGAACTTATCCATTAATTATCACCACTTCCTCTCAAGTCTTATCCTAGGATGCACCTTATGGTAGAAGATTCAGGGGTCATGTGTTAAGTCTACTGTTGCAGTTTATCTTAGACATAGTCCTTATGTGATGACATTTCTGATCCAACACGAGAAGATGGTAGTTTGGGGCTGAATTTGGCAAAAGCGCCGAATATTCCTGTAGATAATTTGGCACTCATAAATCATTTTGTTTATCTCGTAGCATGGCATACATAAAGTTTGCATGTAGCTTCTGTCAGCCATCCCTTGAGATCATGATTGTGTTTTGGGATTTACGTATAAAGCAGAGAACAGACTAGAATTCCCATGGAGGGTGATCCCTTTGATAATGACACAACTGGTGACAAACATCCCACTACTAGGATTATGGCAAGGAATTTCAAATATATGCTGATAAAAATCAGAATGCAGATGCCTGTTGGAATCTTTTCTAACATTGATTCATGTTTTACTTATTTAGTTTTGTGTGGAAAAGGTGGGTTGCTGTTTTTTTTCCCCTCTCTGAGGGAATTGTGGCCAACTTAGGTTATTTGCAGAGCAGAAGAAAACCAGGAATAATACATGGAACATAAGTCAAGGTTTATTTCATTCAACCTGAAATATGCATCAGATTCTTCTGTAGATTCTTTTATCCTGGGGATGCCTGTCTTGGACAAACCGTACCTAAAAGAAGTCGCATATTTCAGCTGAAGACCCTCAAAAAGTGTCTATATTTTTGTATTTCTATCATAACATCGATTCAGGATCAATGATTTAATCTATTATTTGCAGTAGGCTGAGTGCAGGGGCTGCACGGACAGATCACCAGGTACAACCCCAGCAACTGGTATAAAAGCAGTACTCAAACTCTGACAGCTGTAGCAATGGCAACAGCAGCAAGGAGGGGGTGCTTGTGGAAGCAGCCTCTCCTGCCAGGAGCAGAATGACACCCCCCTTCCTCCCAGGGTTTTGCGTATCTGTTCTTAGCGTCCTTTGAAAAGATTATGTTGTGACCTTGCTGCAAGTGTCTGTGAGTAGTGCTGCCTCACTGGATTTTTTCTTAACCTCTGTCCAAATTTCCCGTGGACCAAAAGCAGCACAGTTGCGTTAGTTTGCATGGTCAAAAATAAAATTTCTCTGCATAGTGGAAAGTATAAGATACTTTCAGTTGGCTGAGGAAAACATTTTGAAGTTACATCGGTAGTACTCATAAGGCTGCTATGTTTGGAACATGATTTTTAATTGTGTTATGCAATGATTTAGGAAGGAGAAGACAGCCGAAGGGTGGAGGCAAACCACAGGGTAGGGGCTAGGCAGAAGCTGCACATTTTCAAATACAGTTCCACCAAGGGGAGTCACCCATGGGTGCTATAAGAAATAGCAAGGCATAGCATAGCATAGCATAGGACTTGTGTCTATCATCTAATGAAAAACTGTGTCACTGAAGGTTCCCAATGACTGGAAAAAAGTGAATGTTACATCCGTCTAAAGAACACCAAGAGGGACCCAGAGAAGTGTAGACTTCACCTCAGTTCCCAGTCAGGAAACACGTCCTCTTGGAATTAATTTCCAAGCAAGAAAGTAAACAAATTAGTCACCGTGGATTTACCAGTGCAAATCTTACTTGACCCAGCTGCTTGCCTTTTCTCTGAAGAAAAGACCAGGTATGTGGGTGAGACGGTAGTGGATTAATGCACCGTGACTGTAGCAATGCTTTTGACACCAGCTCCCAGGCATTCTTAGTTGGAAATGGAGGAACTATGGGCTGTGCAAAGGGACAGTTATACAGGTTGAAAACCAGCTGGACTGCCAACCTGCCAAGCTCATAGCACAGTAATCAATAACTTGATGTTCATTTGGCAGAGGTAACAGAGTACGCTGGGGTCAATACTGGAGCTGATATTATTCAATATCTTTATCAGCAGCCAGGATGATGAGACAGAATACACTCTCAGCAAATTTATGGATGATGCTACATCAGGGAGAAAATTGACTGACATGCCAAATGGCAAAATTTCAATCCAGAAGGACCAGAGTAAAATACAAAAATGGACCAGCTGAAGCCTCATGATGTTCAATATGAAAAGTATAAATGTCTCAACCCAGAGACAAATAACCATGTAAATCTGCACAGGCTGGGAACTGACTGGCTGCGTAGCAAACCTGCTGAAAAGGACCTGAGCAGTCAGAGTGGACGCCGGTTTGAATATCAGTGTCTTGGTTTGAGGTGAAACAGAAGCAATTTTCAGTAATTTTACTTTTCAGATAAGCCTCTTCTAACTAACTCTCTGAAATTAACGGCATACTTTCAGACCATGTCTGCTTCTAGCAGATAAGGCCTGATATTTATAGTTGATGCCAAGGGATGGTATGCAGGCTCCTGCCTGTACTTACTACTGTAACACCCAAGAGAGGACCCGTTGGAGGGTCAGAAGCAGAAAAGTGTGGAGGAGCCCCACCTGCACGGAGGAGCAGACAGGACAGGTGGCCCAAAACTGACCAATGGGGTATTCCATCTCATCTGCCTCATGCTTAGTATAAAAGCTGAAGGATCAAAGGGTCAGCCCTCTTTCTTCAATGGCTGTCGTCTGAGGAGGACTCTGTCTGCTCATCTGCCTTTGATCCCAATCCATGTGTTCCTGAATCCAGATCTGGAATCCAGTTCCTGTCCGTCGCTGAGTCCAGTCTGGAACTTCCCCAGAGCCTGCTGGTGACATGATATTCATCCTAGGAAATCGACATGGTTTTGTATATGTTGTATATATTTCATTATTTTCTTATTCATATTATCTTTTCTTTTTCCTATTTTATTATTAATATTTCATTAAAGTAGGTTAGTTTCTTTCAACTCATAAGTCTCTCTCTCTCTCTCATTCTTCTCTCACTTGGGAGAGAAGTTAGAGAGCATCTGTCTTTCATTTTAGTGGCCAGTCCAGCCCAAACCACAACAATCAGCCAACATTGTGTTCTCATTTCAGATAAGACAAACCTCACAAAGCAAATAAGATGAAATACACAGGTACATTAGGAGGAGCACAGCCAGTGGATCAAAGGAAATTGTTGTCGTTGCTACTTCCCTCTGCTTGTCACTGGTGAGGTTGCAGCTGAAACTCATCCAATTTTAGGTCCACATTTCAAGATATTGAGAAAACAGGAGAGTGTCCAGTGGAGCACTGCCAAGATGGGCAGGGACCTGGGGAAAAACAAAGTCGTGAACTGTCATGACTGTTGATAAATGCGTAGCTCTATATAACAATGTTGATACCCCATGCATGTGGTTTCATTATCTCATGCCTACAATGTATATTTGAAGATCTTTTTTGTATTTCTGACCTGATTTTCAGGGATGAACATTTTTAAAGCCAGATTGTTACATGGAAATTCAACCAGCATGACCTTTCACGCCTTTCCCAGGTGATCCCAGCTGGGGAGCAGTAGGCCTCAAAGATAATATGAATAGGAATGTTCACTCCTGAAAACGTTTTAAGATGTCAGCAGACTCATATAGACATTGCTCAAGTTATGTTTTGAATCTTTACTTTGCATTGCACATAGCTAAGTTGTCTTTTTTTTAAGTAAAATCATTGATTTTCATGTAGTGACAAATGATACCAGCAACTGGGACCTTTACCGCCTGTCTTAATTTAGTCTTTCTCTGTCTCTGTAGGTATAATTTTTCATCTATAGTGATGTGCTACAAGGATATGCTGATGGCTGCTTCTAGAAAGTCATGTACTAAGGTATCTGACATTACTGTTAGTGCCTTCAATGCAGGGTAAGGAATTCTTTTTCGTAAGCATGAAACTGCATCAACAAAACGGTGACCTGGTTTAGTTAAAAAAAACCCAAGTCTAGCTGTACAGACCTCTTTGCAAAATCTGGGTCTTATTTTTACCATATGGAAAGTGTATATAAAAGAAAATAGCATAGTCATGCCGAGTGGCCTACTTTGCAGTGTGCCTGGATACTGAAAGGGCTCAGCAGTGCCGCTTAGATACTGTCATCCTCTTCCCATTGAAGTGAACGATCTTGGCATGTGATGTGTAGATGATAACTATAGACTGCACCATTTGGGCCACTAACTGTGTTACTGCCAGAGCGGGCACTGAATTCAGCTCTAAGTGGTCTGCAAGCCAAGTTAGGACACACCGCACATCTTGCACGTAGCTCTATATATTTATTCTTCCCTTATCGTTGGTCATTATGTATTCAGTTGCTATTACGGACATAATGCTCTTCTCTCCACTTCTTGTCTGAACATCTTGTTCTCTCTACAAGGTTCCAGACCTGTTGGGAAATCAGCCAGAGATGCTGAAGCTCTCCCCTTTGGAATTTAATGTGCCATGGTATGTCTGTGCAGGCTGCTGAGAAGCTCCGCAAAGGACTTCAGCATTTTAGAGGCTTATAAAAACAGGGTGTCTGATTTTCCTTCACAAGTCATGACAACAAAGTGGCAGTGTAATCTCAGGGAAGTGCTTTCTCATTCCTCCTGAAGTATACCTGAGGTTGGCCTTTGGCATCCACTTTCCATCATTTTTTTCTATTACGCTGATGAGTGTGATAGTACTTTAGCAAGCAGCCTGGTGCCAGGGAGTTAACAAATTACTGGTCCTTTTCACCCGGAGGTATGTCTTGGTGCTGCTCTGCTTGGTTACTTGGAGGCACTTCTGCCATGGCTGTCTGTGAGACACTTGCACATGTGTATGAAAAAGCACGCTGATTATTTTTCTGCAGCAATTTGTCTCTGGTTAATTATAAGATAAATTTAGTTTGAGATCTGGGGAAAATACGATCACATCAGTGATTCTGGAAAAGAAGGTAGTCTAAAATCTGAAAGATTTTATGGGTTTAAATGGTTTGAAACCAGATCTTTGTAACAAGGGATTAGAAATACATATATTAGTTCATTGGTTTTGATGTTGTTCTTTCTGTATGCTAAAAAGCTAGAAGAAATGACATTGAGTATGGATGAAAGGAAGGAGCATAGATTATTATTTAAACTACAAAGTAATGATTTTAAGGAGAACCTCTCAACCAATGGAGACTGGCTTATTGAATTGCCCTACGTGGCTTTGAAAATGAAGTTAAAAATTGACAAGAACCTAGAAGTGTAATACTGAGAAAGGAAGGGATCTTTAAAAAGTTTCTTTCTTTCAGGTTCTTAAATAATAAATAAAATGCAAAATTTCTTTTAAAAAATTGCTATTCCTGAAGCAGAATATATTAATGAAGTCTGCCTGCTGATTTTGCTTTACAGTACTCAAAAACATAATCAAATAAAGAAAGAATAGGGAGATCTTATGCCCAAGAAGATTAGACTTGTTAGTTAGTCCATAATGTATAATTTTTTCTGTTGGGAACTAGTGCTAGTAAAGCCAGTACTATTGGTCATACAATTTAAAAGCAGACAAGAACTGACTTGGAATGTGCTTGTAAAATAAATAGCATTTTAATGTACATATTAAAAATATATATACTTGTCTAGAATAACAGGCTTTGAGACAGGAACTTCTGATAGGGATGTCAGTGTACGTAAATCCAGGTCTGTATATGTCTCACAATTTAGAACAGCTAAACATTTTCCACACCGATAGGATCCACTTCCCCACCTTTGGCAGACATCCCTGGTCTCACTGGCAATGCAGAGGCTGTATCCCACACCATGAAGAGACCTGTTTCATGAGATGTCATTCACATCAGATCCTCCTGTTCATATTTCCAATAAAAGGGAGGAAAGGGGGGGAAAAAAGACCTTATTTTTTTTCTAGCATTTGTTTAGATTGGAATTCAAGTGTTCACAGGCTATAATCCACTGATTTCACCAAAAGCATTCTTTTCAGTTCAGGAAAGGAACTCCAAAAGGCAATTTGGTTAACTTTGCCAATGTCTTTACTGCCAGATAACTTCAATTCTGCCTCATTTCCAGTTACTGGTCTCCTGCTTATCTGCCCTGTACCTATATGATTTGCTCCTCTGTTCTCTCAGGGTGAACCGACTGGACTCCATGAGATAAAATCCACTGCAGTTCTGGGGAGAGTTTGCTCCTGTGATTTCTTACAACCAGAGATACAGCTAAGACCGCAGCTGGCTATCCCAGTAGGCTTAGGTCCTCAATCTCTCCCACACATCCTCCAGCCATACCACGGGGCACATAACAGAGACCCAGTTCCCATCCTACTGAAGAGAGGAGCTATTGTGGGGGCCTGCCCTGTTCTGGGTGGATATAAGTCAAGGAGGGGTGTGTGGACAGCCATTGAGAACTTTTAAAGACAGAAACATTAAAAGGTCTGGAAGTCTAGCTATAAACAAGCTACTCATTGACGTTGCACCTCTGAGAGGGAAGTGGAATGTACACTCAGAAGTGCTTATCTTCCCATCCATGGAAATTTTGTCCCAAGAATCATAATTACAAAAATTAGCTCAATACAGCTACTGAAGTCATTATGGGTAAAGTGAGAATGCTGCTTCTGGAGGTGATAATTACAATTATGTCTATCTGACTTCTGGGGTTATGATCTTGTCGCATACATATAATCAGTTTAGTTATCTACTGGGAGCTGGATCCTCAAGGAAAAAGTCAGTACAGGTCCAATTCTGTAACTGTAGCTGAACACCTTTCCTCTGCGTTGCTACTGAGCGACTGTCAGTGAGGCTTTGAGTATTGGTGGAGTTTTCTTAAGCATATGATTGCTATTTATTCCTGAACAACTTGTGAAAAAGTGAACTGCATTCTTTTGAAGCAGGTTCAGTAGTGTAGATTCATTTGAAGGAAGATGTCACATGTACTGGCCTACTGGTAGAATAGCAGCTCCAAAATATAAACCATGAAGAAGAATTCCAAAGGAATGAGTGATGTAGCCTGCTGAAGAGGAAAGAAACAAAAATAAAAATAGAGGGACAAAAGGTGCAGAATTTTGTTTATAAGGAAAAAATCAAGCACTTGGTAAAGGAGGCAGTGTGGTAGAGGGTAACGATCAGAGCTGGAGATGGAGGTGAGAGCCATGACCAGTGTGGAAAGGGTATTGCGCAGAAGTTCCAAAGCAAGGACAGAGAGTCAGAACTTAAATCAGAATAAAGCAAGGAACTACAAAAAAAATTGAGAAGATTCTGACGCTATTGAAATACTGCAAAAGCCAATTAAGAGTTAAATATATGCAGACTAGTGCACAGAAGAGAATGCTAAGAAATAAAGAAGAGTCAGTTTGGAGAGTGCAAAGAGAAGGGAAGGAAAGGTTGGATTTCTAAGAGATGAGTGGATTTGTGAGGATGGAAATGAAAGCATGAATATGAGGGGAAAGGAACAAGGAGGATTAATTTTGACTTTGCAGTCTGCTTTCAGTGAGTGGTGAACGGAAGGAAGAAACACTGAAAAATAGATAGAGGTTTGTCTTCTGAAGTTCAATTTTAGCGTTTCTATTTTAATGATTTGAAAAAGGTAGAAAGGTAATCTGAGGAGAGACAATAATGTGAATCCTGATTAAAGGCAGAGTGATGACAGAAGTCAAGTTGACAGAAGACAGTGGCTGAATGCAAAACTCATTATTTTCTGAGTTCCCCACTCCCTCTGTTTTGCATATACAAAATATAAAAGTAGTGTTAACTGCAAGGCCAGATAGTCTGAGGAGTTTGTCTTATCACTGCTATGAATCTAGAGGATCAGACCAGAAATCATTAAGGTTATATATAAATTTAAAGTGGTTTTGAAATGCCCATTCCTCCTAGACATAACAACTGTTGTTTATTTATTTATAACTAATCAAGAAATAGCATGGTATCATTGCAGAGGAAGGCTTTGGCAACTAGTCTACTGTTCAGTCAGGTTCGGATTATGTTAATGTAGCTCCTGAAAATGACTGACGTAAATAGGGAGATGTCCTCCTAGGAGACAGAAGGAAAGAAAAGGCCTAATTCTTGCTGCTGCTGCTGCTTCTGCAGCAGAGGACACAAGGCAGTTCTGCAGTTCTGCAATATATGTCCTCCAGCCACTCTGAGGTTCTTCCCATCTACCACTCTGTTATTGCTCTATTTTATTTCAGGGATGAGCTTCAGTAGTGGATAAATTGATTCCTACATGGACTGCGAATGTAGTGCCTTGGGAAACTTAAAAAAGTGGAAGCATACAAATAAAAATAATCATCATTTTTACTACTGAAAGAAAAATTATAAGGGTGTGTTCCACCGGCTCAGAAAACCTTCTGGTGAATTACCACCTACAGCGGGCAGTCAGAAAGTCTATTTCTGTCTTCTGTTGTATTTCTGATTTGGTCCCCACCAGTACCTATTTCTGGCTTAAAAATTCTTCAGAAGGCAAAATGAAGCCACTTAAAAGTCTTAATCCACAACAGCCGTTCAGCTAAAATTGCTGAGAGAGAGATCAGGAGAAACTGTTGCTTTTTTGGGTGGAGTTCTGCCCTGTAGATGACTGTTTTATGTCTATGTTTTTGCATGAGGACTTTGGTAGTGATCAGAGAAAACTACTGCTTTGCCTTGGGCATATGACATAATCCAAAATAATTTGGGAGGGTTATTCTCGCAGCACGTACTCCTCAGAGCACTTGAAGGGCTGCCTGTTCATTGTCATGCCATTAGTGCGAACTGTAAGCTGTACTTGTAACTCCCTGTGTAATTCGAGAAACTTCAGTAAGAACTGTAAACAACCTGTCAAGTCTTCCTGACTTTTAAGAAATCTTTTATTCAACTCAGTGAGGTTTTACCTCACGATCTCAGCTGCTGATTTTTCTTTTTGCTACAAGTGTATGGGGTTATTTTTCTGTAAACAAAATTGAAAAGGCCAATTTTCTTCTGACTAAGCTTGATTAACTTTTTGTCTCTACCCTAGTAAAATTGATTTTCTGTACAGAAAGATTTAACAAATTATATTAATTTAAATACACTCAAAGCCATGATGTTTATTAAAGATACAGCGAATGTGCCTCTCAGCTTGCAAGATGTAACTACTTAATCTCACAGTTCTGTGCTGGACTGCATGCCAAAAGCAAATATATGCTCTGTGAATTCTATAAAATGTATAATAGTTATTTCCCATTACTCATTATGACTGTAGTTAATGTCAAAACAGAAGTTTAGAGGCAGATGAAGAAATGCTGGTGAGAAGTCAATGTGTGCTACAAGCTGTGCCTAGAAGGTGTCAGCACAGCAGACAGGAGCGAGGGCATAATCATGGGCTGGTACAGGCCTCAGCTGGGGACCCCTTCCTTCCTCAAATGTCTCGCTTCTCTCCAAATCTCTATAAGAATACCTGGGCCAGGCTGCTCTCACCCTTTGCAGATATTTGCAATGGTAAGAGCAGACATATTGGCATGAACAAGTGCTGCTGAAAAGGGGATACACCTGAGCGAGGCAAGGAGGGACGAACATTTGCCTTGTGCCAGAGCGACAACCTCTGTGACTCAAGAGACGAAGATATTGGTGTTGGAGTCAGAGAGCTGAAAGACGGAAAAGATGCTTTTATTATTATTTTAAGATGGGGTTACACTCTTCCCATCAGTGGCCACAAAAATATTATCAAACCAATGTTTGTGCCTTGGCACTATTAGACGCCATCTTGGATAGGATATTAAGGATTGGTTTGACTATTTTGGTTATTTAAGGCCTTAAAGAATTTCACTGTGTCTTCTTTATTGGAGGTGGGGAGAGTCTTTTTCTTTCTGGAAGGGTGGCTAGGGCTTGCAAAATGAAACCTGAACTGCTTGTGTATTAGCTTGTTAAAGAGGTTGAAGTTTCCTGTGCAGAGGAATGAATATCTGGCTAGGAAAATGGAAATTTCAGTTAGTGTTTAGCCAAAGCAGTACCTGTGACTATAACTTGACTCAGTCATATTTCCACTTGTTCTCTTATTTCAGTAGGATTCAGTCTGAGGGGATTTCAGTACTGCCTGGTTGTAAGGCTGAAACTGTAAGCTTTCCTTTTTCTGTGAAAACTGACACTTTTCATTTTCTTCTTGAAACAGCAGTTTGAAGCTACACTGTATGTAATAAAGGGCTTCTGCTTTCTTTTCCAGAGATAGCTAGAGTCCACTACCCTGGGGAGTGACCTCTGTGTTTACTTTTTAAACTACTTTGGTATCCTGAAATACAACTTGCTGTGTAGGAATGTCAGTTTCCGTTACTATTAAGTCAGAAGCTTGACAGTTTCACACTTTTACTACTTCTGCTTGCTGTTGCTGCTAAAAAAAAAATAGGTGAAATGTCATAAATTTCACACTCAGAGCAGGCTGGACAAAGCCTTGCCTCTGGATTTGTAAATGCTTATGTAGAACTGACAACATGTCTGAAATGCCTCCATTGCAGAAGCTTTGCTTCTGGTCTGATATAGCCAGAAACTGAATCATGTTGTACCCGAATGTTTTTCACCTAGTGGAAAGCTCACCGAAATCAGGAGCAACTGTGATTTTATCCATTAAAGAAGATTAGCTCACCAGGGCAGAAACTGTTGTTTCATGCAAAGCTGGATGATACGCATCTGGAGGTAAGTACCGCTACTGCTTAACCACGCTTAGGTGAGAGATGGTTAACGAGAGGAATCTCCTTGCAGTCAATGGCCTTTCAGGGGACATTTAGACAAGAGCAATGAAATCCTGTGGAATCTCCACAATCCACTTGGTCCTAGAAGGACTTGAGAAGCAATCCTGAATACAGCTGTAATAGGATTTATATAGTGCTGAAATTTAGCTCAGCTCAATAACTTCAATTATTTCTATTTATGTTATATCAGCGGCCAGAGACCCCAGTTGCAGATCACAACTGCATTGGGATGAAAAGGTGCAAACCGAGGCCAATTTTATATACATGTAGCATAAAGCATCAAAGTGAAAGGGCTGATTATAACCTGCTTTCCCATGTTACGAAATGCACTGCTCTGGCCTTCAGACCCAGCTGCCAAGGCAGCTTCTCTACTGCTATTACTGCTGCCAATGGAGAGGTCAGGTTGGAAGTGATGATCCTGTATTTCATAAAAGTGAAAGGCTGGATCTAAGTAGAGTATTGAAATCTCAGAGTGTTGAAGAACGGAGAGATATCTAAAAACACATCTTTGTCTACATCCTACATGAAAACTCTGTAGGGCACAAAACTTTGTGACTTCAGAACTTCTGAATTCTCACTTGCCACTCCAAGCCATTCTGTCCTCACTTGTTGGTGTGCAAAATTATTTTTCTTTCCTATGCAAAGACACCCTAAGCTTTATCCTATACCAGTATACAGAAATCCCTGACAGAATACACCTTATTAATGAAAGAGGGACCATCCATTCCAACTTCAGGAACTCAGGACATGGTATTGAATGAATGTAATGATACCACACAACTTTCTTCATTAAATGGTACTTTTAGCTTTTTCTTATCTATGAAGTCTTCAGACTTTAATTATTGTGATTTTCTTTTTCTTTTTTTTTTTTTCTCTTTATGAGAAAGAACATAGAATCAAGGAGAACAATATTCTTTAAAGAATAGGAAGCTGTAATGAGGCTTCTTATAATTCAAGTCACTTATTTGATTTTTTATATATGCATAACTCTCATTAGAAGAATTCTCATGTGGAAAAAGCATAAGCAATTTTGGTTTCACAGCCTGCAAATTCTATTTAGTAGGTTTTCATTTCATATATATACATACATACTTATATATTCATACACACATATGTATTCCACACTATAAGGACACATCGAATTTAGCCACATGAATCAAAAGCTAAAATGAGAAGAAATGAAAATTAGGAAAAAAACAAAGAAAAAAGGAAGTAAAGAGGAACTTTATGTGTGATAGTTCAATGACTTTCCCAAATTCATTTGTGCAAGCCTTTACTTCCAAATTGCAGATTAAGCAAGCGTTCAGTGATGAGAGCAGAGAGTGATAGTTTGTATTTGAGGAGAAAGAGTGCAGATTGAAAAAGAAATTGTGCTCATCTATATGTGCAACACAATTTGTATGCAGCTATACATACTTTGTAGAAAAGGGCATTTTGATGAATCTATGCATGAAGCTGCTCACATTTGGCAAATGTAGAGAAAGATTTAATCTCCAGACTAAACTGTTCCTGCAGAGAACAGTCTGGTACTCAGAAATGATACTTATCTCTAAATGTGGACTCATATATATTTTACCCAAGAAAATGAAGGTTCTGCCATTTCTGATCATGTTTAGGGTTTGTCCTGCAGCACTACTGCCCATGTCAACTATCAAGAGTACTGCAGTTATTTACCTCAATATTAATTACCTGCACAACTATTAGCACCATAGTTTGTGAGGAAAAAAACCCCCACGTTTCAAGTCCAGTGTTCCAGTTCCAAAATATAACTTCGTCCAAAACATGACAAACTTTTTGAATTTGCAACTATGGCAATTCAGGAATTTCTGGATATTAATAGGTCATTAACTCAATTTCAGATTTAAAAATTGCTGTACTCCAGCAGGTGAATCCAACAGTAAGGTGTCAGACCTGCCCCCCGCCCCTAGATTAAGGACATGAAGGTGGTGGAGAACAGCTTGCCAGGAGGCAAGATTAAAGTGCTGGGATTCCTTCAGCCAATCCTCTACCTCTGGAGGTAGCAGCTGGACAGACACAGAATGTTCACAGAAGTAGAGAAAGGTAGGACAGGGATGTATTTTCATAATAGATTAATCTCCTTTAATTGTGGGAACAGTGTAGGGAAAAGGAAACTGATTCCACACAGAAGCTGTGCTCCTGTGGTGAAGACATATGCACAGCTCTAGGAGGGCCATATGCTCCTTTTTAAGCAGGGGTCATAAACCTCAGAGCCTGGGTATGTTGGTTGTTGCAGTGGGAACTGCTGGGAAAGTAGCTGTTCCTCACTTCACGCATAGACAGAGAGGAACTGCGCATTTTTGGACAGTATTCATGCACCACTTTGTAGCAGCTATGTACGACAAAGCCCATGTGGTATCCTTTGGGAATACATACCATGGGCAAATGTCACCTTGTGTGTTTTGAAGAACTTCATGAAGAAACCATGCTTGCGAAAGTGCACACAGGTGTTATTTTCTGGCTGTATGTTTCTTAACGTCTTCTAATCTGGAAGGGTTATTTTCAGAACCTTTGTAAAATCTTTATACTATGTCTCTGAAGAATTGAACTGTAAAACCAAAGTAATTCCAAGATTTCAGCTCTAGAAAAGAATATTTAAGCTAAGAATTTGGAAAGGAGCTCGAGCCACCTGTCTCAGTTTGTTGGTTAGATCTCTCTTTAGCAGATTGTGAACCAAATATATGCAGTCAGAACTGGACAGGGATGGAGAAAAAATATTTCCCATATGAGATACTCCATTTTATATTCATGTGCACAACTGGTATTTACACAGCACTCTGTTCATTTAAATTTTAATAGCGTGTTGTAAATACTATCATTAATATTAAACCTGGAATTAATATTAATGATCTGTTGCTTTCAAAAACTGCTGCATCAAAACCACTCCAGCAATAGCCCCTTAACAATGCTATGACTTTAGAAGAGGGAATGTTGTGAGGGCTTCAAACATATAACAACTACCCTCACTTTAAACCTGAATTATGGGTTTCTATATGCAAATTACACACACTGTGTGTGATGCACAACCTGCAAGTCAAAATCTTTTACACTTTAAAGATTTTCAGTAAGAATCACTAATATTAATTCACCATTAGAAACTGCAGATCTTGGTAATTATTTTATAAAAGGACTAAGAATTTTGTTTCAAGATATTGTGATGATTATTCTTAGCTGAGTCTGAATCTTTAAAGTGATGAGATATGTCATATTCCTCATGATAAGGTTGCTAAGTTCAGTGATATAATGGTGTTCCATGAACAATTCCTCTGTGTATTTCTGACATGCCCAGGATATGCCTAAGTGGAGAACTTAATCTCCTCTGAACTCCAAAGAAGCTATTCAAGTGCCTTGCATCCACACAAAGAGGTCTCCGGTTTGGTTTAAGGTCTTTAGTGCTCTCTCTCATTTTCACTGCTAAATCCTCGGAGACCTGGCCAAGCAGCGAGGTAAACCGCTTTTAAACATGTACTAATAAAAGTTTTCCTGCTGTGAGCCCTATCTAGCAGTCTTCTGAAGTGACTGGGAGCCGTATCGGAAGCTTTAATGAGAAGAGGCTTCATATATTCTGTATTGTCAAGTTCACTTTCATTGGCATGGGATTTTGCTAAAGCTAACCATTGAAAATCCCTGAGAGAAATGACAAACAAAATTGCTTTCAGATTTACTTTGCAGAGTTAAGTCAGAGACCTCTGGTGCTGTGATACATCAGCTCCTTTTTAACACACCAAAGAGAATTTTTTCTAGAATTTCTAATACATTATAAACATTGTTAAGACAGATTTAGTGGAAAATAAATATCTATAAGATATTCAGGGTTACAAGTAGAAAGTTACAGAGGGGAATGAGGCCTTGAAAGAGAAAATACAAACATGAATCCATATGAAATGCAGTGGGATGGTTCTTACATGGTCATGTGAGACACTTACAAGACATTATGAAGCAGGAAATGGATGATTAATTTTTCATTAAGCAGATGGAAACATGATATTTTCCGTCAATCTTTTTACTCTGAGCTAAAGCACTGACTTAAAAATCATTATAAGCAAGAAGTTAGCAGTCAGCATCCTATTCAAAGCACGGTTAAACTAACAGTTACAATTAAGGTATTTGCAAAACTTAAGTAAAGAGAAT
>RSEF01000004.1:73066994-73091329 GCA_003993805.1 Himantopus leucocephalus | reverse complement strand
TTTTTTCTTTTTTTTTGGCAAGGAAAGAGGGAATAAAGGGGAAATTCAATTTCATTAACCTGCACGAAATAAGTAGCCCAAGTAAACTACTGGTCTAAAACAAGAGGACAGCTGGGATTTGGTTTCTTACTGATAGAACCTTAGCCAGCTTTTTTTTTCTGCTCTTTCTTCCCTTCATAATTCAATTATTCATTGTTCATAGGGGTTTGGGCCTCTCACAAGCATTTCCAGCTGTCCTTTAAGCTGTGAAATATGAGGATAAAGACCAACTGGAAGTGAAAACCCTCCAGATTTGGTTTTACAAAATCCTAGTAACACCTGTGCTAGGTTTTCCCCTGTAGACTAATTCCATTTCTCCACTGTTGAGCTTTCACTCACTCTCCTCATATTGCAGCTCTGAGGGTTTTAATAAATTCACAAGAAGTTTCATTACAGTAAAAATTGATTCTAAGTTCCAGTAAGCTATAAACTCTTGGGGGAAAGAAGGGGAAGAAAAAAGAAAGAAATATGGGTCATAAAACTATATAGTGTTTACAAACAAAGCAGAAAAAAAGTTTAAGCAATGCGTGTTGCTAATGACAGTTAATGACCCAGAAACAACGGAGTGCCATCCAGATCTTCCTCCTAAACTGCTTCTGTCTGTGCTCCTTCTTCCTTCACCCAAATGTTCTGCTATTTCTTCTCCCCTCATAGCAGTCATATGTGCAACCCTTTGTCACCTGTATGTTAATTTGCGTGGAGAATGGATCTGGTTCAGCCTGAACCACGTCAGCATTTGACAAAGTGAGAAAATGGAAAGATTTTTGATTCAAACAAATATTTTTAAAGGGGGGGAAGGGGAGTAAAAGACTTTTAATTTTTATTCTTGAACTGTAGTTCACTTACATAAATAAGTTGTCCTTTTTTTCAAGCAAAGAGCTTGAAGACTAGTTTCAGAGCCAGACCATTTTTACTGAGTAACCTCAGGGCCCCCCAGG
Organism: Himantopus leucocephalus; assembly: GCA_003993805.1. Taxonomy (NCBI): domain Eukaryota; kingdom Metazoa; phylum Chordata; class Aves; order Charadriiformes; family Recurvirostridae; genus Himantopus; species Himantopus leucocephalus. The sequence continues at coordinate 73,090,352 of RSEF01000004.1, read as the reverse complement.
ACTCCTGTTTGACTCAAAACCTGATGATGTTTGTCCCAGGTCTATGATCAGGGTCAAGGCTGTTCCAGTGTTTCTGGTTCTATGGCAGTCCAGCAGGAGTACAGAACTTCATCTGGAACCTGAACTGTATTTGTTAGAACTGCTATGAACCTGAGGTCTTCTGAAGGACCTTCAGAGCTGTTTTATTTGAAAAGTTCAAGGCATTTGTAGTCATACTTGCTTCTCTTGTACACCTCTCCTCAAGACTTAACTTCAGTAATGATGATGCTGGGAGACAGAGGCAGCTAATATTTGATTAAAAATACAGGTCTGATCCCTTTCTTGCCAACTCTGTGTTTAATTCTCTACTTAGACTGGGAGCTTTTTTATTCCAAAGAGTCCTCCTTTTACTTCTGTGCAGGTCTTTGTGGGGTGCTACCAGAAATTCTTGTTAAATACAACAATTCTGTGGCTAGCTTTACTTACTTTCAGAGACTGATTTTTGTAGTAGGTGTGCTTCTATAATGCTGTGAAAGCATTTACTGTTTCTTGTTGTTTCAAGCACTATGCAGTTCAACCTCACATGAACTGCACACAGAGCAATTCTTATCAGAATTCTCTTAATAATTACATTGCCCTCATGGGGAATGGACTAGCAGTCACACAGGTGAAAAGAAACATTGCCGTTACTCTCCATTTCTAGACAGAAATTAACATGTGGCTCCAGTGTATATTGGCATAAATTTATAATTTCCCTTCCCATAATATTCTATATATTTTTTCATAGGCATCTGAACATAGTACCCTTTTTCAGTATTTTCATCACAGTTGCATGCTATTGTGGGGCACAAAAAGAAAATTTGGTTTTGTGAACATTCAATAAGCTGAATCTTGATCTCCTGTGGGCCACCTAGAGAAAAAATGGTTCTTTCTCTTCTATTTCTCTAACATTTATTTCTGTTGTCTCACTCAGTAAGACTAAAGATTTATCACACAAATTATCCCTATTTGTGGTACAGCATATGTGACAACTCAAAAATTGCTTTCACTGTAGTCTTTAAAAGTCATTCAGGAGATTTATTTGCAATATGCCATCTACCACTAACATGGTGCCAAAGTCTGTGTGGTCTTTGATAAGCCAATATTATGTTTTGGGGCAGGAGTGTACTTTAAACAACATAACCTGCATGCATAAGCATGAGTACAGAAAAACCTTGATTATTATTTAGGTATTAAATGTTGTCTCCCTCTATTTTCTTATTTTTTCCACCTCTTTAAATATGTTACCTTGTTCTGTCAATAGAAAAGTAAGAGGACAATAATTTATCAGCCTCTGCAAGTCTCTATGCCCTTTATTGGAAATGACGTATCCTTTCCTTAGTGGAGAAAGGACTGAAGTCCTCAGTCACTCCCTTTTAAGACGGCTTAGCATGCTTAGATGAGCTAGATCAAACCTCATGAACTTCAGGGAACAATATGTTTACTTTAGTTTGAACTTGTGTGGTTTTCTTTTTTCATTCAGAGGGTTTCATTTGAACACATTGGCCGCATAACATGTGTTGTCCTTTGCCCAAGTTTCTTACGAGGCTATGAATAAGCCAAATGTCTCGAACTCGTGGGTGAAGATGCTCTTCTAGACTAGTTCCGTAACCTGACTCAGTCTTTTTCTTCTTTACAAAACCTGAAGTTTAGATGCAGAAATAATAATAATCAGCCATTTGTAGAAGGCTTAAAATGAACCTTTCCTTACATGCCTATTGAAATGTATTCAGTAACATCTCTGAAGAATATCACCCGCTGCTTCGAAATGTTTCTCACTCCATTCAGAACAGAGCGACTCTTCTGTTGTCTGCCACTTTACATGGTCTCGTATAGCAAGGTTTGTAACCTTTTTGTTTCTGTAAGCAAGGTTCAGAAGCAAACTGCTAGTCCCTACCAGGCCTTTGGTCTCTGCCCCTCCCTTTCAATTCTGTCTTGGAAAGGCCTATATAAGGTCTGTTATAAGAGGTATTGCCGGAAGTTAAACTGTTTCCAACATAGCTCTGATGACCATAAAACACGCAAAGCTTCCCACTGTATGGAAGCCCAATAAATCATTAGATAAGACGAATATGCAGGTAGTTATAAACAAATAACTAGCTCAATCCAAATTCAGGGAAATCAAAAATAATCAGTCTATAATATAAATAAGTTTTGAAAAATTAGAAGTATGCTGGTATATTTAAATGACCTTCTGACCGTGAAATGAAATGAGTTCTCTTCCCTTCAGTGTGTTCAACTTGTTCAATGTGGGACAAGTAAAAAATATATGTGCAATCGATAGCACAGAACAAAATATCTGGGACCTGCGCAGTCCTGCAAGCAACGCATACCAAATACTTGTGCCCTCAGAGAGATGTTCTGCCAAAGAACCTTTAAAATGCATTTGGACTGAATGTGTTGTTTTCTGTCTGTAAGTGTTGGACACTCTGTCTGTAAAAGCTGCAGTGATATGAATGAACTAGCTAGCAATCAGATACAAAAGTCTTTTGAGTTTGTTTTGGTTTTTTAAAGGTAAAACCAGAAACAAGTGGGAAAACATAAGACAGTGCTACTCTCAGATATGTATAGTATGGTTTTCCCTCAGGACATGAAGAACTTCTTTCAGATAGAAGAAGATTTATAAAATTGTATTATTAACTACTTTGTTCATGTTTTATAGCACACACTTCAGCAGATCCTTGTAGATTCACTTTCACTGAGGAAGCATGATCTTTAATTCACTTTGTAGACCTTTTGCCTAGGTATGACAAGTATTTCCATTTTCATCCAACTGAAGTAACACAGCTCAATAAATAGCTAAATTCAGATGTATTATCCAATTTTGTTCAAGCAGTGAAACAGAAGACAGGAAAAATTGGAAAGAATTGGAGGGGAAAAGAGGAATTGAAGGGCCGAATAATATTTCGTATCTGTTTGGACATGGCAGATTCCTTGGGATCTAGGGATTCCCAGACATCATCTTTCTCGCTTGTGAAAATAATAATCAAAATAACCCTATAAAGATAAAGCTGGAAAATATATACAAACCATTCTTATGATATGAATGTATGTATTATATTCCTGAAATAGCATCATTTAAAGGTACGATACTTATGTTTCTAATCTGGCAATCACACTTTTACATTTCAAAAACGTATGTGTTGAATGTAGACAATTTACCATTAGACAAAATTGTGTATCTAAGGAATCTGAAGAAACTTCTGGTATTCTGTGTTCTCTTATACATTAAAATTAAAGTTGTTCTTTACATAGAACTATGTACCCTTCACAATTGTTGTGTCTGGTCTCTTCATTAGGGAGTGCAAGGGGTGAAATTTTAGCTCCCACTGCATGCCATATAGGAGTAAAATCTATAGACATTTGCTTCCGTCCATGTCTATTTTTCTCTTTCCTCTCTTCTTGAAATGTAAAACATAACTAGTAACATTTAGTGAACTTTGCACTAAAGAATTTTGCTTTTTAGGGGATAGAAATTGATTTTCCTTATCTTGACATACGAACACTCTGAGTGCATTCCTTTTTCCTCTCCATGGGAGATGTTCAGTGAAACCAGCAGTGCAGGATAAGAAGATACCGCCTTTAGGGCATGAGAAGGAGCAAATTTATGTTCAGGCAGTTTTCTCTTATTTTGGAAGGAGAGAACCTGAATCAATCATGAAAAAAGGGATAAGAAGTGTACTGTTCAGATGGGAAACAATACAGAAATACATCAACCGAAATTGGGAAAAAAAAAGTCTATAAACAAGAGACAAAAGCTCAGCTATGCATGAAGTTTACTTATTTTGCTGAGCTGGATTGTGGTGATGGTGTGCATATTCATTTCTTATGAGTACACTGAGACTTCCATCAGTGAATGTAAAATTTTTCCTTGTGGACAAAACCTTAATAAAACATCTGCAATACTTCCATCTTACTATTCTGAGTAGCAATATGGCAATATAATGGAACATGGACATTTTCTTGGCCTTCTTCCACAATCTGGCTTTTAGCCATCATATCTGCTAACTCTGATGTCAAACATAACACAGCATGGGTTGAGATTCACAAGTGATGGATACATTCAGGAAATAAAATTATCCTGTGCCTAACTGCAGTTAGCAGCTAGACTTGGTTGGCAGTTAGATGAAGGCATTTGGACTTTAGGTGGTTTCCCACAATAAGTCAATAATAAAGTCCTTCTAGATTTGATAGAGCCAAGGATTTCACTCACTGTTTTGCTACATAATTTCAATGTGAAATAGAGAGGGTTAATTTAAAGAAAACTCTTTTCTTGGTGGCCTTTAGACGTGATGCCAGAAAATCAGACAAGTCCAAAGTTTCTGCCAAATGGTCATGACAAAACGGCTCAAGAAAGTGAATAGATGAGGACTACACAGAATAAACCGTCAAGGAAGACTCGTGATCTAGAGGTGGTGCTTGTAGTCCTCAGTTTATAGTAAACAACAGTGCAGTTAAATGCTCAAGATGGAAATAAATTGCATTCAGTGGATAAAAATATGATCATCATCAGTGCAGAAGGGACTCAAACAGATGTTAAGAGAAGTGAGAATCATACTTTGTAACAAATAGCTGCAAAGAAAATGACTCACATACCAGATAATGGAAATAACAATTACAGTATAGCATACGACAATAAGTGAATGAGTCATAAAACACTTGAACCAGAGGAGAGAAACATAACTGACAGTTTCATGGTGGGGAGAAATGCAATGACTGAGACTTCTGAAAAATCAAAAAAACTGAATTGTGAAAAACAATTCTTTTGGAAGAGGCAAAAATCCTAGCATATTTTTTGTAGCTGCAAGTGCTGTCTCTGTCATTCTAAGTTAATGGTCACACCCTGGCAAACTTCTCTGCATTTGCATTTTTTTCTCGCTGAGCATGAAGGATGGGTGATTCTTTGTTCATGCTGTGTAAATCATGATCAAGAGCACTCAATTGTCATTGCAATGGCTAAACTGGTACCCCAAAGAATAGAAAAGATGCATCTGGCTGAATTTTGCTCAGCTCCAGTGGAGCTTAGAAAACCGAATTGCTGTGTGAGCTGCAAATCCTCTCCAGAGCTTTGTAGTTCCTTCACTCCCAAGACCAAATCTGGTTATCATGTAGTGAGTGATACCTGGCAGAAGGTACGCACAGATCCTGTGCCCTGTTTCAGAGTACTGGGCGGTGCTGAGAGGTATGCAGATTCCCATATGTGACACAACTCCCCTTTTAACTTGACTCTCAGGTTTCTCTATGTCAAAACAAGCTTGTTTGGCTTCCCCTTCCATTATATCAGACCTGTTAAAATTTGGCAGAATTACCAGAGGAGAAGTATTTCTTGTGGTAACCTTTCCTTGACTTTCCTCAATGCCTCTGACTACACAGCATTTGAAATTCACAGAGCTTAAGAATATAATCTAGTTTAGGTTTAAACTTTCAGTATTTAAGACGTTTAAAGAACTCATTACACAGTTATTTCTTGAAGTGGGTTAGCACTCTCCTCATGCATTCAGATACCAGCATTTTAAAGTCGTGTCTACACAGAAAGCTTGAGTTAACTTAAGATGATCGTCAAAATTCCACCTGCTGCCATATGCCTGAAAAATACCAGGCTGGCTCCCAGCTCAGCCTATTTCTGAAAACGCTGCTTCCAGATAAGAGACCAAGATGTTCCCATTAGCTTTCAGCTCTCTTGTCTTTGGAGAGCGCTTGGCACCTGGTCCATTTGCGCTCAAGTTCCTATCTGTGCTGCTTCCACGCCACAGAGAGGGTCAGGATGGCTGCAGGCCTGATCCTGAAAAAAAGCATCACATTGCTTAAAACAGGGAGACCTGGAATACTCCATACTTCTAGAAATAAGAAGTGGAATGTGGAAGGACTGCAATATGGACCAAGGTGCAAATGAGGAAGCAGCAACTTACGTGGCTCTGGCAAACTGTGATGGACTTTAAACATCTAAAATCTCCCTATCTTTTTTCTTAAGTCCAGAAAAAAAAATTTATATTTATTTTCTTGTAAGACACGTTCTGTTTAGAAAGAATTCTGCAGCTTTTTGCACTTACATTTAATACCAAAGTGCTGGTTTAAATCTTCTGATAGAAACAATAATGCTTGCAGCTTGGTCAAATCTTAGTTCCAGACAAGACCAACCATATTAGCCAGTGGTATTGAAATAAAGGGTGTGAAATGTGGTTCTGAGGGTCTTTCAGCCAATAACTAGACCTGTAATAGATTTATTTGGAATCCTTCATTCCTCTCAAAAGCTGTTCTATTTCTCTTATCTGAAATTCAGTTAAACTCGGAAGATTTTTTTGTGTATGTGGAAAATGAAAGCAGTGCAAGTTTTGTTATATGAAGCCTACAAAATTAAATAAATTCCTCCTAACAGACTGTACAGTTCTGGTATGTTTATATTCCTTTCAGCAACAATTTCCTTGTGAACATCCATGGTATCTGAACATGATTGCACTTGCTTTTTACCTGTTTCTTTATTATGAAACACTAACATCACCCCAGGACTATCAGAGAGAAGAGAGGAAATGCTTCAAAACTAAAATGGTAATTGATAAATTGTCATTTTTTCTCTGTTGATATTGTCTTGCTTTTCAGGTTGATTCCCACTGTGTTGATAGTATTTTATGTAATCACACTAGATGACTTTAATGCAAATCAGTTTTTTATTGCAATAGGAATGAAAAACTTCATGAAACCTGGGAAAATAAAGCATATAATTTTTAATTTCACAAAACATCATGTGCAGTTCATGTAAAGCTACGAAAAACATTTTCAAACAAAGTCAATGCAACAGAACATCATGCAGTTTTCTTCCAGTTACTTTTGGCAAAACAGTAGATAAGCAATTTTAAACATGATGATAATTATTTTTCCCAAATAAAATATAAAAGATTGTTTCATTAAATTTTAGAAAAGAAGACAGGAACCAAAATGAAATTAAGAAGGACAAGAAAAGTTATTAAAAAAAAAAAACCAAACTTTTTCTTCCCCAGCTATAGTTCTCCCATATATTTTGAAAATTATTTACCTTTGGTATTTGCCATTATAATTAAACTTTGTAGGTTATACTGAACTGCCTGTAAAAAACAGGATGTAAAATCTGTTGGAAATAAATGTGTTAGGCTGAAACCTCAAGAATGATCTTAGATAGCAAACTGTATGTTCATTTCGTTCAGGATCAGATATGAAAAGATTGAAGTACAAGCTGAAAAAAACCCCAACCAAATAGAAAAAGCTAGTGAAGTTTGGTGTTATAGGGAAGGGAAAGTGATAGGGAAAATTCCTACTCCTGACATGTGCTTCGGTGTTCAGACACACTTATTCCAGGAAATATAAAGAAACACTGTGAAGTTCTCAGCTTCTGCAGCTCTACTCAAAGGATTTTACTAAGCAAAAATCAACAAAACTTCTTTTAGTTGGTCCTTTGGGACAGTCCAGAGTCACAGCAACATATCTGATAGGGAAAACAGGGACTGCAAATCTATGAATTTTATCCCATGCAAACTTCCCCCTCATCGTGCACACAGCAGTAGAGCTGCTTGAGACCAGGAGACTATACTATCAATACTGTAATGCGTTTCTCTTCTTACCCTTCAAATATAAAAAGGAAGCTCAAGCAGAAAAGCAAGTTGAAGAACTGAACATGGTACACAAGTCTCAAAAATCAAGGAGGAACCTAAAGACTGGGTACAATGCTAGGCCACCCCGGCTCGGCTCACTAGGAACTATCACTCAGCTGCTTCCCACGGATTTTGCAATTCTTTATAATGTAAGAATTTTGAACAGAAAACAGACTTTCTATACCTGTCATTTAGTCAGTGTGCTGTGAATGACACCAAATTACATGGAGCCGCGAAGAGGATGGAGTTAATGGAGGAAGTACGGCTGAATTAATAAAGAATGCAAGTATGAGTGGGAGGTAGTTTCTAAGCACAGTAGGAAGTCTAAAACACATCTTGTTTTCCCTAATTGGATGAAAAATAGATCACTCGTGCATGCCCCATGCTGGTTTTCAAAACACTTGTACTGAAGCCCAATTTACCTTTATGGACTAATCAGGAAAAAAGAGTTTGCAGAAAATTCCCTTCAAAATGCAGCTCAGAGAGAGAGAATCAGGTCTCTGATGTGTGTAAAAAGCAAGGTACCTACTGCAGTCACTGGAACTCTGCTAGGTAATCTGGCCGCTAAAATTATCTCTCACTACTGGCTTTCCTGGTTACCAGCTTTCCATTGTAATCTAGACTTTCCTCTAAGAACTCAGGACGCTCTTGGTGGGCTGAGCATTATTGGTTGTTGCATTTAGGGTGGGCTCAGTGAGGGGTTGCATGAGATGCTTGAATGTCTTTGGAAAGATTTTAGGATTTATCTAATTTATTTATTTAAGACGAACTAGCTGCAAGCTTTATTTGAATTTGCTTGCAGGTGTGGTAAATCCCCTTGTGTTTGCCTTGGTGCTTTTCCCATTCATACACAAGGAGTAAAAGCAATTCGTTAAGGACATAACTGGTCCAAAGTGGGAATGTCATCCTATGCCACTAGACTGGTCACCTCTGCTGAGCTCTTGCTACCAGAACATGGAGATAATGATGGTGTTACCTCAGGGCAAACAATACCGCTCTGGTTAAATGTCTGGCTCAAAAGAGAGCCATCAGGCTTTCTTGAGGAGAAAGAAGAGAGGAAGGCTCTGTCTGAGGACAGGTAGCAGGGAAACAGTGGTGGTAGTTTTGCAGTTGCCTTTTGCTGAGGAAAGTCAGGCTTTGCCCTACAGGAGACTTTCGAGCAGTTGGAGGGAAGGAGCTCCTTAAAGTTTCTACAATAGCCTTTGTTCTTGAAGATTGTTTCCAGGGAGCTCATGATGAAAGCCAAGTGGAATTTGACCCACAACCGTGTGGGCTCTGGCTTTTTCTCTTTTGGTCCACACTTGCTAAAGAAATAGGGTCTGTTCCTGTATCTGGACTTGAGCAGCAGCCTGGGTTACCAGGAAAAGATCCACCGTGCTCCCTCTACCACCTCGTCTTGGCACTGCCTTCCAGGTAAAATAATGTATCCCCTAAACTGAGTTCTTTAGATGAATTGTCTCTGCTCAGATTCCCTTCATTACTTGGCAGACGTAGGTACCATTGCCCATGCAGAAGTAAAAAGAGGGTATGAATAAAACTTTCGTATTTTTCCAGCAAATTTCAATATTCTGACAGCTAGTAAATGAAGAAGAAGTGCCTCGAAGCCCTTCTCTAGTTTTACAACAAAAAATTAAAACTTACATTAGAGATTTGTTGACCTAGGAATAGGGTAGGAGGGATAAACCGAGGAAACAGTATGTTGGGCATTCAGGATTTTTTTTTTTTTTAACATTTTATGATATACATTAGTAATTGCTCTGCAGAACCCAAATGTGCCCCTAGATGTTGGCAAGACTAATTCAGACAGATGTTGTGAGTTTCCCCTAACCCAGCTGCTGAATCCTGATCCATACCACCATTTTTGTTCCTGTGCTGGGTCTCCCTTAGGGCATGGAGCATGTAGCTGAAATAATAGTGTGCAGGGCTGGTGGCAAGAACTCACCAGAGATTAGACTGAGAAAAGTCTTGTGAAGTCTTTCACTTGTGTGACTGGGATGAGTTTTCACGAATGCCTCTGCAAACTGTTCCTTTGATATTGCCATCGGGGAGTTCTGAGTGGAAATCACGGTACACAAAAAAAATGAAGTATTAGTGCTCTGGCTTTCATTTTAACTTGTGAAGGTTTTTATACCAATGTTGATGTCAAAAACGCTAGACTAATAATTCACTGTATTTCTTCACAGTGGAGCTTTAAGGAGGGATAAGTCAGTGAGAAATTCTTCCCAGTATACTCAAGATTATAAACCATGGCTAACTCTTTGCTTGGAAACAGATTTGACTATTGTACATCTTCAAATCTGTATAAAATATGGAAATAAAACATCCAAAAATTACATAAGTTTCTGGGTCATGACAAATAGCAGAACTTAGTCACGAATCTTGTATCAAAATGAATTCTCAACAGAAAATGTGTTCTCTGTAGAGCTGGCAATACTTTGATTTTATCAACATTTTATTTTCTTATCCTTTTTTTTCATCAAAAATATTTTTTTCATGTAAAAAAGACTGAAAACTCTTGGTAAGAGCCTAAGCAGACTCGTGGGAAGAATTTGTTTTTAACTAATTTTGTAAAATCATATAACCAATATGACTGGAAAATGCACATTAAGAAGCAATTAGACAATATTATCCAAAAATTAATTCCACAGCACTCTTGCTGACATAGCGAGTAGAAACCAGAAGAAATGCTTGGATGTACATATCAATTCTTTGCTTGGTTAGTCATGCCTGAACCTGAAAATCAGAACTCATGGACAAATATCTATGAATCCAACCTTTACAAATAACTGTATTTATAATCGTATCCAAAATTCAGTGACATTCTTTTCATTCCTCTGTTAGCTTACTATGTAAAAATGTATAAATGTATTTTAGAAAGACCAAGAGGGGTTTTTGATTGCTTAAAAAGTTTAAAAACAAAAGGTTGCAAAATTTATTTTTAAAAGAAATTGCACAGAAAATTCCTTACCTAAAACATTTCATTTCAACAATTTTCTGATCGACAAAAAAAAAAAATATTTATGTGCATAACACTTGGCTAGCTCTAAAGAATGCTGCTGCTACTGATAGGAGTGAGTGTGTGAGCATGTGTGTGTAAGTGCATAAAGCAATTGGTGCACTTTTGAAATCGATGAAAATCATTACACTCAGTACGAAAGTACCATCAAATAACAGCCTATATTCAAGGTAGTTTTCAAAATAATGAACCTTTTGCTGAAGCAGGAGGGAATGATAATATTTGTCTGATTCTGAATAGCGTATTAATCGGAAACTTACTCTTTGAAGTCATCAGAGCTTTGTTGCTCCTTGATGACTATGCTGTCCATCCTCACTAGATTCAATCAGGTATCAAGAAGAAGTTGCAGGCTTTCTTAGGAAACCCAGCTGGTGTGAATGTAACCCTGCTGTGGAAGGCTGAATTCCCTGTGAAATAAACCTGTTCTTTTTACTTCCGTGGGATTTTTGTGATTAACTTTCATTGACTGTTTCTATGGTGAGCAGCTCGTTACATAGGTACATCAGCCATCTCTGCCGTCTGTACTGGGATGGAGACATGATGCACACCCAGCAGGGGAAGGGAGCTGCAGCATCTTCTAATGTATTTTCTGGCTTGGGACTATCAATGGATCATGCTGTTTTTTGTGAGATGTACTGCAGAGAGTAGTGAGGTAGTGAGGCAGTGAGGTAGAAATGGCCAACAGCGTATTGATTTCATTCACTATCCTAAAGAGGTCTGTGGTGTGGCATCCACAATGAAAATATGGTGACCTTAGGTCTTCAATTCTCATATTTTTGCATTGTTAAAAGTGCTCTTTCAGGAGCCATGCAGACAATTTTCTACCTTGACACTGATACAGAATTCCTTATTCACTGTCTTTTCTGGCCATACATCTCCTGCCTGCTGTGGAACTCCTCTCACACAGCAAATAAAATTCTTAAGAGTTTTATTGCAAAAACTCATCTTTTCTCAGAGCAAATGAAAGAAAATCGTATGCTGCAAAACTACTTCTTGTGCCTTTTTACATTTTCTGGTCAGGTTCCCTGCTGAATTCTGCTTCCCTTTCTGCTAATTTTAGCAGAGAAAATAATATGAGACATAATCAAGGAACATCTTTCAATAGAAAGCGTATTTCGTTAATTAACAGATTCATCCATGAGGGAAGAGGGATTCTCTTTTGTGGCTATTTCTGTTCAAACAATTGCTTTTTTATGCTCCAGAAGCATGATATGGCTTTCTTCCATTGTTACATATCAGACTGGACAACTGATTTGGCATCTAATCTGTTTCTTTTGTTGGTTTACCTTTAGACTGCCACAATGTTACATTATAATTTGTTGATCGTTCTCTGAGGATATCTAGAATGTCATTTATGTATTAAATAAATTAAAACCATCCAAATTTATTAAGCTTTTATGGAGATGTCATTTTTTGTCAAATTGTTTTTTTCTACTGAAATAACAGACTCAGCGTTGCCAAGTTTCTTGGCAAAGGGAATTAAATTCATCAAAGCCCATACTATGTCTTTTAATTGTCGGACCTCTGTTCTCCCATATAGAAAAGTAACAGTTTAGAAATACTTTCATCTTTTCGAGTAAGATGTTTTCAAACATGAACAGCATGACTATTTCTTCTGGCAGGGGATCAACAAACTTCTTCAAAGGCATCAAATCAAAACACGCTGATGAAGCTTTTGAATTTCTGTTCTGGCACAGTTCAGGCAAATAAGAACATTCAACATTCAAAACCATTTTAGAATTCAATATGTCACTTGTTGCTCATGTGTCCAACATTTCTATAATAGATATTCTCTCAAACACAAGCTCTGTCAAGGTTTCGTGACTTGCTTGCTTTTAGAGAAGTCTTAGTAATTTGGTGTGGGCAATTTCTTCCATCTTCCATTTCTTTTTTATCTCCTGTACAAAAGGATGGGAGATAAGACATACCAGACAGTATTGTGAAAGGAAAATTTCTTTGTATTCAAATGTTTTTATAAATATAAAGGTACTGACTTTTTACCAAGTAAACCAAGCACGAATTGCAAATATTCTATTAACATCTCTTCCACAGGTGTATGGGATAAAAAACATGTTTCAGAGTAGAATAGATGCAAGTGACGATACACTCTCCGTAAAATGCAGCATATTCCTCTAAACATCCATTGGTTTTGGTATTCAGTTCATAAATGGGGGCTGCAGGTGCTCAGAAATGCTGAGAAAAGCATTCCTGTTGAGCTATATTGAGGTTTGGATGCCTGGCAGTTCTCCTAGGGTGACCCATTCCTTTCACCTCACAGTGAAACTTCACAGTTACTATTCTTAAAGTTGCCTGAACTTTATGCATACGTAACGTTTTGCACTTTCCTGTTACTTTAAACTTTAGTACCTTTTTCAAGGAAAGGGCTTCTGTCTCTCTCTTACTGAAGCTCTTTTTTTCTTTTTCTTTCTGAGATCCATGTGTATTTTTGAGACGCCTGCCATCACAGGATGGTTTGGAGCACCGGATTTCCTATGGATGTTTGTGTTTGGAATTCTCTATCAACCCCTACCCAGCCACAAGTGAGAAGAGTCCCACAGCTAGTCTGACTCTCCCTTGAGACCTCTTAATCTCTTTCTCTTGTCCTTGAAAGGTGCTTGCTTTGCAAAAGCTGTTCTCTCCTCCCACTTGGATAGAATCCAAAAAGTAGGTGAATCAACAGCAAAAAAGGTCAGCATCAATATCAGGTATGGCTCAAAGTGTCTAATTTCTACATGAAGTTGGTTCAGATATGTTTGTTTACATCCTAGTGATTATTTATGTGCATATTTTAAAAAACTGAAAACCCTAGGAAAAGATTTCAAAGCCTTACTTGCCACAGTAGTGATGAGTCATAGTGGTGAGTATTGACAAAACAGTGAAAGCTTTTATACAAACGTAGCCTCTTAACATTAATGGGCATTTGAAAACAGTAGCTTAAAATTTTCCTGGATCTCAGAACTCCATTGATAGATTAGAAATTAGATCAGGGTGAGAATGGCATGGACGTGAAAGGAAGCAGGGGCTGTAGAGAGGAGAGGACTCCATCACTCTTCTGATTGCCGGAGAAGGTTAGGAAGAGGTACAGTCTGAAATGTTGGTCCTTTCCCTGAATGGAGGGTAGTGACCCTTGGTAGCAGCCTTACCTCTGGATCCCTCAGGCGTCCTCCCCTCTCCTCAGCAACTCGGTGCTTCCTCCCTTAACCCTGCCATCTCTGCACACCTGCCACCTTCGCAAAAGTATTCCAGGGTCCTTTTTTTTTTGAACTGAGCGTATTTGTTACCTTCAAGGGATGGTGGGAAGGAATATTGAGTGATATCTGTGAGACTATAAGATGGCATGGAAATTAACACAATAATCTTACATTTAATATGTACGTGCATAACTCGCTCAAAATGAGTGTTGGGCACAACAGGTGGCTGGGGAATGTCTCTGTACATTCAGGAAATAGGAAATATTGATGTTTTCCCTAGATATTACTTCTAGAAATTCTGGCATTTGTCTTGCAATAAGGTATAGCTTTTTAATTGTTTGATAAAGACAAAATTTTTAGTGCTGTTTTGCAGATTTATACCCTGCTCTGTCCTATAGAGAACAAGAAAAACTTCTTGTAATCCAAACAGAGTATTTCAATCTTGAAAACCTTATTCATCAAGTGTTCGGACACAAGAGTTTTTTTTCTTTTATAACCACATACTATAATACTGATTTCTAGGATTAATTTTCCTTTCATATTGTTTTATGGATGTATTTTGAAAGCTTAAAAATGGCACATTATTTCAAATGACAGAGTTTGAGGTGTCATCATTTGAGATAGCTCTTGTCCCAAAAAGCTTGTAATTCACAGAGCAGATCCTTCTCCACAAGAAACTGGCATTTTTGTTCAAACTTTTTCCTTTAGAGGTTCTTGAAAGAGCAGCCACCCCTGCTGGTGCAGCCACATAAGGAAATATATACGCTAGATTTCCAGAAACAAACAGGAAAAAAGGTAAAATAATTGCTGAAAGAGAAGGGCTTTGAATTGCTTTTGCCAATCAAAAAAAACCCCACACAAAACCAAACAAAAGTTCCCTTTCACGGTCACATTTCTCTATGAAAACCTAACCCCCACATATTTCTTTTCCTGGGAAATAACAACTTATTTTATTTTATTGTGCTCCTATATTGTTTCGGTTCCCACAACCATCCTTTGTCCTCCTGCATCACGGCTCATTCTCTGTGTTCATTTTTTTCCTAAGTGTCTGCCCTCTCAATAGATGATACAAAATGACTCATTTATCATTCCAGTAAATGAGTCAGTTAATCTGAACGCTGACTTTCAGGATACTAAATAGAGAATACTTATTTATAGGCATCAAGTAGGATTTTTAGAAACTACATGGGCTGTGTCCAGGTAACTTAAGGAACTAAAGGTGTCTGTTTTTTGAGAGCTGGCAGCATTTCTCTTCTCCTGAATCTGGATGTGACCCTGTTAGGCTCTATCCTAACTCAGTATCAGGATGAGATCTACACATGTGCTTCCCTCCCACCACATCACCTTGGTTTCTACAGGAAAGAAACTCAAGGGCTTCATCCTGAAAAGAGTCATGGAGGGCACAAATAGGTCCCTGATGGGTATAAACAGAGAGCATGACTCGAGAAGGTGCCAAGGTCTCCTGTTCTTCCATGGAAAAGGCAAAGGCTTTTAGATAGAATAAAACATCTAAGCCTGGTGGTGCAGACCAACGGTCTGGGCTGTAGCTGTCTAATGCCAGGGTCACCTAAGAGCCAAGAGTGATGCTACGTGTCCATTTAAATCTTCCCAAGCACCTGAAGGTTTGTTTCTGCACAAGCTTCACAGGACTGAGCAGCTTGTGCTGTCATTCTTGCCAAAGCCCGGCTTTCAGAAACTATGGCAACTTCTGCATAAATCCTGTTTTTATATTGTGGATGAAATAGCTGTTGGCTATCACACATCAAACGCCTTCTCCCAGGATTACATATTTTTTCCCCTGTTTTATCTCCCATGCTTTGGTCACACAGCATAAGATCATTTAAGTACATGAGCAATGCCACAGTTCACACTGCATCATAGTAAGACTTACTCTGTGAAAGGATGTGGGAGAGAAGATTAAAGTAAGGACACAGAGTTGTATGTGGGGGATGCAGGGCAAATAGGAATTAAAATCTTGATTCCAGGATTCTCTGTGTGTTGTAATAAAAGATAGCAGTCTATTGGATTAGGGTGATAGGAGCTATTGAAATTAATCCCTGCAGGCAGGAGAAAAAGTTTTCTGAGAGAATGGTTTGATTGCATGGGTAAGGAGCTCTACTGTCTTCTTTCATAGCATAGACAGGAGCTCTTCCCGTGGCATCCAGCAAAACTCCAAACTATTAAGGAAATGGTGGAGCTTAGAAACAAGTTCTGTTCTTTTTTTTCCCCTTTTCCCCAGTGTTTTCAACTGACTATGATTAAGTATTTATATGATTTTTATTTTGATCTGTCCAAAGTCTTTTAGGAACTTGGGTCCCATTCCCTTGTCTGCAGGAATCTTACAGTTCCTTAAGTGCTTTTAATATTCTTATTCTATGGAATTAATGATGTCAGGAATATATGAGAAGGAATTAAAAGAGAATCACATTTGCTTGTTTTCAAAATTAGAAATTTCTTACTAAATCATTGTTGAATTAGGAAAGTCTTTTTTAGTTCAGTGTGAAATTATAGTAAATTTAATGAATGATAAAGATTTTGAATTCAGTAAAATTAAACTAGCTCTGTCTGGCATATAAGTCATGGGGGACTCTTTCATAAGTGCACTATGATGAACTGGAACTGGCCTCTTTTAATCTTATTGAACACCTTGGAATGTTCAGGAACATTTTGGGTTTTATTTTAGGGGAGGGAGAGAGCTATTTCTTGCCTGTTCTTGAAAGGGACAGGTAAAAAACAGTAGTCCTACTTATTTATTTTTGGATCTGAAGATGCAAGTGCACAGTTTCTATAGATACCACTGGGTAATCCAGCAAATATGTAGGCTGCTCTGTGGAGAGAGCTCAAACACAAGACTGGCCAACCTGTTCAGGAGGGCTGCAAATCTCCCTTTTATGCTACCTTTGTGACTCATGCTTTGAGCAGTATTGTTGCTACCAAGAAGTTTTCAGATGTTTATTCCAAAAGCAGCCAGCTATCCTCCCCCAACTAATTTCATTCTGCAAATTTCAACATACTGAAAAGCATCACCATCCTCTGCTTCAAAACAAACAGAGGATTCAAAGCAATTTTATAACTGCTTCTGAGTGCCCATGTTTGAAAGAGATCATAGGAAGGAGACTTTTTTATTGATTAAAATGTGCTGTCTTTTCTTTCTTCTCCTTAATGCCACTATGTCGCCTTTGAAGTCTAGGCTGGTGACTTAGGGAAAGTGGGTGACTGAGAAACATAAGTGAGGTGACTTTGAAATCTAACTGCCCCTGGGCTCCAAATATTTCTCGGCTGATTGCAGAACAAGCCCATGCTCCGTTCCTGCTCCATTCCCAGTACGTGAGAGAAAAGCCGCCATACAACAATGAACAAGAAGAGTGCAGGGAGCAACTTCTGAGTTGCTACTCAGGCATTTTTTATGGAGCCACAAGTTCCCTGCAAACACTGGATTTGCATCCCTGGGAAAGGTGAAGTCCACGGGCTGTTACAGTTAGTGTTGGGACTGAAGGAGTGACATTGTGAAGATGCCATTTTGTCATTTCCCTGTCCAGTTTTCTCTGCACACATATTGAAAATGTATCTCCCAGCCTTGTAGATCCTATTAGAACTGAGAATTGGGCCAAACTCCTGCCATCATTAACAACAATAACCACAGAAAAGAAAATATTGGCAAATATCAATCTCTAAGTTCTGCAGTTGGAGTTTACTTGATAGTGGACAAGTGCATGCATATACAGCTGAGTCCTCCACTGATTAATTTGTCTTAGAGGTGTAACAATTACAAACAAATGCAACTAGCATTAACCACAATTAGAGGACACTTTAAAAAGCAGAATTAGTACATTGCCTGTTATGAGCATCCCATTTTAACTAGTCCTTTTTTAATATGTAAACTCATTTTAAGAGCTGGCAAAAACCAACTTGGAAAGGACTTCCTGGAGAAAAAGATAATGATGAATCAATCACATTTAAATTTTTTTTCTGTTCTTTTTAAATCCACCATATTAGATTTGATGTTACGCAGTTTTAAAAATCAGAGATTTACTTGGTATTCCAAGAAAAAAACTGCATATATATTTTTCCAGTTAAACCAGGCTAGCAGTATTCACCTTTTTACATAATAAGACGGCGAGGCTGAGAATGTTTACTTCAAGATTAATTAGCTAATTGATCTCCATTGCCTTTGTCTTCTGTCTTCCTTATTGCTTTTGCACCTTTCATGCTCAAATTTATCTTCGGCATAAATACATTGGCCTTCAGCCAAGTTATCTCAGATTTCTACTGGAACTTTTAATTTAAAGGAGCCTGTAAGCAGTCAGAAATTGTACAGGATACCTCCAAGAATAAATCAGATGTTGTGCTCAAAAAAGGTGATGATTCAGTAGGGGGTTGCCTTTCCCCCATGACAGATTTGAAAATCTCCTCAGTAATTTTTTCACCCAATAATATTTTCCTTCAATAACTTCTTAAATTCTCCCTTATTTTCCAAGGTTGAAGGATACCCACGTGGTATTCTGAGTTCATCCACCAAGAAATGCAACAGTTTTCTATACTTGTGAACCCCTGAATGTAATATTATGATGATATACAGAGAAGTTTCTCTAAATTTCACCCTGGGCTGAGTGTCCCGGGGATCCAAAATAAGTGTAGACGAGGACAGTGCTAAGAGACGGTTCTGTAGCAGAGAAACAGCCCTGGGAATACCTGGGAAATGGCAGCAGGAGGTCTCCTGGTGACCAAGCCATCTTTCCTTCTGAACTTTCTGCCCCGTTGGTGCAAAAAGGCAGAACAGTAGCCTGTTCCCTTGGCTAATTGCTACAGAGCACCTTAGCGGTGAGTTATAGTGGCAAATTTAAACACACACCTGAATTTGTACAGATAAAATACTTGGCTACCACAGGGATGTTTTTATTGTGGATCAGGACAATAACCCTGATTCACCCATATCTGTGACGTTTCTAAGCTTGTGAATAGTTCAGGAGTTAACATCCTATTCAGAATTTGACAACTGGGGAGTCAAGGCTGACAGTTGCCATCCCTTCTACGTGGTGCCTAAGGCTAGGATTTGTCTCTGGTTTCATTTATTAGTTATATAACCCACATGCTATTTTTGAGCTATTAAAAAAACCCACAAAACCCAAAACAAGGAAATAAGCCAATGTAGAGAAAAAGAAATCCCCAGCTGGGAATTACCCACCAGGTAGCTACATGCAGTGGACTGATCTACATATGCATGTATTAATTTTCATTTAAAATGTGCGTACCAGTGACAACCGAGCCAAACGAAGCCTTTTAGGATTATGTAACAATGATAAATGCACTGCAACAGTTTCAGGCGAGCACAAGGACCCTGAGATTTATGGGCTGTTTGTCCCTTTTTTTTTTTTAACCTCTTAACTTGAAAAGCTCAGCTGCAGAGCATCATCTGTATTTTGCAACATGATCTTGCTTATTTTTATCTTATCCTTTAGTTTGGATGGCCTGAGCCATGTCCAAGTCATAAGGTGAATGTGAATCTTAGGTACTATCAGCCGCCACCTGACTCCCAGTTTATTCTCCTACATTAGTAAAAAGTAAGGAAAACAACACACTCGGTGCCATAAGCTGTGACAGTCTGAAACCCACACTCTCGCCATTATTGGGGTAACATCTGAGGCCAATTTTGGGGGGAGCAGTGAGGAAGGCGGCAGGGGACATGGAGGTATGAAGCAAAGTCAAATAATAACAAGACAAAAAATGGTTTTAAACTGAAAATGGATGGATTTAGATTGGATATTAGGAAGAAATTTTTTACTGTAAGGGTGGTGAGGCAGTGGCACAGGTTGCCCAGAGAAGTAGTGGATGTCCCATCCCTGGAGGTGCTCAAGGCCAGGCTGGATGGGGCATTGAGCAACCTGGTCTAGTGGGAGGTGTCCCTGCCCATGGCAGGGGGGTTGGAACTAGGTGATCTTCAAGGTCCCTTTCCAACTCTAACCATTCTATGATTCTATAAAATCAAGCAAAGCATGGGTGACAATGTCCTACACACACTTCTGCCAGCTTCTCCCTTTGCTGCTGGCTGGGAAAGCAGCCCCCTTCACCCTGAGCTGCTTGTTGCTGGGATGCAGCAACAAACCCCTGCCGGGGCACCCCCTTTCCTCCATACACAAACAGCTTTGCTCTTTGGTGCCGCGAGAGATGCCATAGCATCATTAGAAACCGCTGTGCTGGCAGCCCATGGCTCTGTTGCCCACCAAAGGGTGGCAGAGACACGCAGAGGCGTGGAGAAGAAGGAAGAAAAAGCAATAAAATGGATGAAATAGGGAAGAGGAAAAGCCTACGAAGCAACGTCTGGTTTTCACAGGTGAATGAAATTTTCTTCAGCCCAGTGCAGCTGACAGGTGTCATTCCCCTGCAGGATTAGAGAAAGACCATCTCAGCAGGTGCTGCAGTGCAGCTCTTCTCTGGTGGTGGGCCTGCAGCCCTTTACTGATCACAGGTACAACCTCACCAGTGGCTGTAAAAATAATTATCGTACCTGGAAACTGAGAAGATTTTCTCCTTGTGAAAGTTTTGTACAAGTTAACACAAATTCCATTAGGTTTTGCTCCTTAAAAATAAAGCTTTAGAGATGATTTAATCTTGGTTTACCGGCTGTTTATCAGTTTTCTGGCTGAAGACACTCTAGGGAATATGTAAGTCAGGTTACTCAGCTTAGGTTTTGGATTGCTTGTTGTAAAAGAAATAAGATATAAAAGACAGAGCGAGCAGAGCAAGTCATCTTGCCTTAAACCTGCCTGTCACAGCAAGATACAACCGAAAAGCAGAAACATTTCAGCTTTGTCAGCAGAAGAACCTATGCATTATCTGTTACTGAAACTAACATTTTTTTCACTCTACCTAATGATTAAACAAAGATGATAGCAGTAATAGAGCACTATCAGCTGAAAACAATTTAAAAATGTAGATTCTGCAAAACTCAGTCTCAATCACCAATACAGACATAACTGTTTTTAAAGAAGAGCACAGCACTTCAGCGTGATGAAAATGTGAATCAGATTTTCAGGTTCAATTGCTTCATTATTTTGCTTTCTTTTCATCACTTCTATCTATAGATCGCAACTTAGATTTTCACTCGGGCATTTTTGTGTGTGCAGTGTAATACCAGTGCTTTCAAATTGACAAATGTGTTTTCTGCATACTTTCATACAGTAAGTTAACTATCCTGCTGCAGGCCTTAATCACCCGTTGTAGTTTGTTTTATTTTGCTTTATTTTGTCATATTGAACAGAAGACTGAATTATCTAAACTGCTAAAACTCACACTTCAGAGTGATTAAACAGTTTACTTTTACATAGGTCTAGATCCAGATATATAGTTACAAAGAGAGATTTGTACATTCCAAAATGGGTTTTCATGACAACTTATCAAATATTCATTTGATATCAGGTTTTCAATACATTCAATTATAAGCACAATTTTTGCATCTTTTTTTTTCCCAAATATTGTGCTGTTGTAAAATACCACTGGAGCATTTTCCAGAGAATTTTTTTTTTTTTCCCATGGGAAGACTTTGCTCTTTCCTACCTCTGTTCAACACAGAGATAAGACCCCCTGGTGTGTTCTGGTCAATTCCTGCCCTGTCTTCCTTGCTCAGCAAACTGAAATTTTCAATCATCAGAAGTCTATGTAGAATTGTAACAAAGATGTGATTGATTCTCTTATCTAATATTTCAATATATCTGATTTTTCTTTAGAGCTCTAAAATACCCATTCTATGGCTCTTTGGAATACCCAGCTACAATGAAGACACTTTGAAATAGAAGAGTCAGCTTAAGTTGAACAGCTGCTTTTTTGTACACAGCACAAACAAGAAAAAGATTAGCTTGAGCTTGTATCTTGTACTTGGAAAGTATTAATATAATTTAATTCATCTCCATGAAATAGCTTGGCTAGTTATTTCATTTCACTAACTATTCTATCTGAAATACACTCTGTTGATTGGCCACATGCTGTGACAAAAATTTGGCAGCCCGTCTGTGCCATGACCTGCAGCTCAGTCTGGCAATTTTAATGGTACGTGGCCAGTTGCTTCTAGTTAATTTAGACTGTTTTTCATGCCATTGCCTACAGGTCTAAACACTGCATGCCATATGTAGACAAAAAAAAAAAATAACAAAAGAAGCCTCAAAGCCTAGCGCGTCTTTTTTAAATAACAGTCTGTGAAAGTGGTGGTCTAAGGAAAGTGAGTTTTTAGCAGGGTAAGGCAGGGTGGCTCTAAGCCATATTATAACGGCATTGTCTGCCTAGAGGTGGAAATCTTTTGGCAATTTCCAGTCTCTTTAGAACCATCAGTCTGATATGTATGACAAGGTAATTTGCATAATTTTGTAGTGACGTTGCATACAGCTTGTTTTTTTAAAGAAGTAGAAGAGTTCTTATTCCGTAAGCTAGCTTGTTCCTTGAGAAGGAAAGCAGCCAACTCAGCAAGAAGCACCATGCACAATGGATGCAGGAGTGCACCGGCAGCCCTCACACCTGCATTACGGTGGCTGTATGGTTCGAATGGCTTGTGGGTAAAATGGGGGCTGGTTCAAAATGCAAATGTGTTGTCCACAAGAAAACTTTTCTGTGTGTGGAGGAGTTTGAAAGAAAAATAATATCCAGGCAAACACATGCAATGTGAGATTTGGGATGGCTGCCTCCTCCCTGCTTTTGTCTGTGCTGGGTTCCAACAGCATTTCTGTTGGTTTGCTGTGGTCACCTCTCCAGAGAGAGCAGCAGAGAGTAGCTGAATCACAGCAATCATACAATGCTCTCAGGAGAAGCAAAGAAGCAAACCAGCGGGGAAGCTAATTCGTAGCAAAGAGTGTGAATGAGGACAGAATGAAAACAAACAGTATTTATGATGAGGCACTACAGAAGTCAAACATAGTGGAAATATTTGGGATTTCTGCTGACACTTCTTGGGTTTGGTTCAGCTTCAAAAGAAAAAAATTCTCACAAGAAGAAATAGCAACCTTGACAGAACAAAAGGGGAAAAAATGATTTAGCTGGAATCAATTTTACATCCCATAATTTAGACAGGGATTTTGAACACCCCATATGTATATATTGCATGTACTGCAGAATAAATGTATGATCAGTGAAGCAGTTTATCTATCGCTTTCATGTATTATAAGTGCCTCACAGTGTTCAGTATAGTTCAACTTAAATAGCAGGAACACTTTACAGAATAATTCTATTCTGCCACATAACTCCAGCACTACAGTATACAGGGGACTCCTTCAGAAATCTCATAGCTATGTTTTAAAATGGGTCCTACCCTGGCCTCATCTCAGAGTCTGCACACATGCAAATAATTTAAGCCTGGTTTACATTACTGAAATGGAAAATGTTTATAACGCATCTTACGAACCGGTACTGTTTAACATCTTTATTGGCGACATGGACAGTGGGGCAGAGTGCACCCTCAGCAAGTTTGTCGACAACACCAAGCTCTGTGGAGAGGTCAACACACTGGAGGGAAGGGATGCCATCCAGA
>RSEF01000004.1:73041698-73066894 GCA_003993805.1 Himantopus leucocephalus | reverse complement strand
AGCTCCTCGTTCACCCATGCAGGCCTCCTGGTGTTTTTGCCTGGCTTCTTCTTTGTCGGTATGCATCACTTTTGAGCTTGGAGGAGGTGATTCTTGAATATTAGCCAGCTTTATTGGGCCTCTCTTCCCTCCGGGGCTTTATCCTACTGTAGTCCCACAAGCAGATCCCTGAAGAGGCTAAAGTCTGTTCTCCTGAAGTCCAGGGTAGTGAGCTTGCTGTGCACCCTCCTCACTGCCCTAAGGATCTCAAACTCCGCCATCTCATGGTCACTGCATCCAAGGCTGCCCTTGAGCGTGACATTCCCCACCAGCCCCTCCTTGTCGGCGAGAACAAGGTCCAGCATGGCACCTCTCCTCATTTGTTCCTCTGTTACTTGGAGAAGGAAGTTATCATCAACACATTCCAGGAAACACCTGGATTGCTTATTCCCTGCTGTGTTGTCCTTCCAACAGATATATAGGGATGGTTGAAGTCCCCTATGAGGACCACGGTTTGCAAATATGAGGCTGCTCCTCTCCGTCTATAGAGAGCCCCATCTACTCGGTCTTCCTGGTCAGGTGGCCTGTAGCAGACCTGCACTGTTACATCACCTGTCTCTGCCCTCCCTTTAATCTTGACCCATAAGCTCTCAATCTGCTCTTCATCCATCCCAAGGCGAAGCTCCATGCAGTCCAGCTGGTCCTTGACATAGACGGCGACACCCCCTCCTCATCTCCCCTGCCTGTCCTTCCTGAACAGCCTGTATCCTTCCATTTCAACACTCCAATCATAGGAGCCATCCTACCATGTCTCCATGATACCAAAGAGTAAGAGGAGAGTAAGTTTGCAGATGACATGATATTGGGAAGGGTAGGGCTACCATTCACAGAAACCTTGACAAGCTGGAAGAATAGGCTGGCAGAAACTGCATGAAGTTCAACAAAGGCAAATGTAAAGGTACTTGAGATGCACTAACACAAGCTGGGGACTACACAGTGAGGACCAACTAGCTGTGAAGCAGTTTTTAAAAAACAAGGTCCTGGGGGCCTTAACTTGGCAGTCAAGTTGAATAGGAATCAGCAGTGTACTGTTTTGGTGAAGAAGGTTAACTTTATTTTGGTGTGCATGAGGAAAAGTATAGCCAGCAGGTCAAAGAAAGTGATTATTCCTCGTCACTTGTGAGGGCACTTCTGGAGTATCATACTCAGATTCAAGCCCCTAGTACCCTACAAACATTGACCCTTTGGAGAAAGTCTAGCAGAGGATGACCAAAGCGGTGAAGGGACCGGAACACTCATGTACAATAAAGATTTTGTTCATTCTGGAGAAGAAAAAGCTAATAGGGTTTGGCAGAGTCTAACTTCATGACCTAGGAGGGATTATAGGACCAGTCTCTTCTAGACACTCACAGCAGGACAGAGGCAACAGTCACAGTTTGCAGCAAGGGGAATTCCAACTGGATATAAAGGGGGAAAAAAATCTGCAACAGTAAAGGTTCAATAGGGTAATGGGTTTCCCCGTTGCCTGCGAACTTCTGAAGAAAAATATTGTCTTCACGGCATAGTTTATATCATCAGTTCCCTTGTTTATGAAAATGAGATGGAAGTGAGAAGAGATTCTGCTCAAAGGGATTGGGTGTTTGTGTAATTTTCCTAGTCCTGTGCTCAGTTCAAAAGACAGTCTCTTAATCTGAAGTTGAGACTCTCTTACAGATGTTACATACACATTTCTGTGATTCAGCAGAAAAATGGTTTCTCTTCTGAGACTGCAGAAAGAACACCCGTTATGAATCCTAAACCCAAGATGAGTACTTCTTATGAACAGTAGTTTCTAAAATTAAGTCAGTTAACTAAATCACAAGTGGTGGTACCAGTACGGTTATATATAATATTTACCAACAGAAATGCATGTTACTTAAAAGACAAAAAAAAAAGTTAAAATGGCTGTAATACCTAACACACAATAATGACATAGCATTGAGATATACGACAGAAAAAGAAAAAAAATTAAAAAGCATTATTGTAGGAAAAATGAGTAAAGTACAATTGTTTTTAACTCATTGGAAAAACATTTTTGAAACCCATTCTAAAGTTCACTTCTCACAGAGATAGCCTTAAACTTTAAAGTGGAAATGTGTTCCTACTACTTTCTAAACTGATTTTTTCAGATTCAGTGCAGTGTGATACAGAAATTGAGTAACTGAAGATGACAGCAAAAAGAAATGGCAAAGAAAAGTCAGAGAATAATGAATGGCACTGGAGAAGAAGGGGAAAGTAAGTATCAGATTGGAAGAAGGAACATAGATAACCGAACTGGTAAAGACGTAAGGACATGGCTTTTTGTTGAGCAGTTGGTCGAATGATGTACAGCACAGTAGTTTGAGATTATAGGGGATTTTAGCTATCTAAACGTTTCCTAGAAAAGAATACTACTGAGGAAAAAATGTCTCCAACAGGTTCATGTGATGCACTGATTACAGTCTTTTTGATACAGAAGATATAATTAAATAAGTAAGATATAAATAAGGGCCTTATTTGAAGGAAAAAATGATTTGAGGAGAAAAAAAAAAAGATCACCTTCCCAGGCTTTAGGAAACATGGAAGATCAAGAAAACATTTTTGAAGTAAAATTCAAGGAGCAAAATTGGACTACTAGATTGCAGGAAGACAGACCCCATTAAACATAGAAAACTGATAAAGAAATTTGAGAGGCAAGTCTTAGGAAATAGGGGTTTCAGAAGACCTGGGATTTCTTTGAAGGATCAGTAACAAGGGCACGAGTACAAACTGCCCCACTGGTGAGAAAAGATCAGAACAGTACTAAGAGAACAATCTGACCACATCACTGACCTCAAGTGCAAGAACAAAGCATGCAGGAAGTAAAAACTTGATCAGATTGTTAAGGATAAATAAAACTAAAGGCGAGGTACACAAAGGAAAAACTAGATAGGCCATGGCAAAGGAAGATATTCAACTATTCAGGGATATCACAAGCAAAAATAAATTGCTATGCAAATGTTGTAGGAGTCCAGGAAAATCATTGCTCCACTGTCAGCAGAAGAGAAAGTTATCAGTAGATGATACCAGGAAAATCACAGTGTTCACTGCCATTTTTCACGAGTTTACAGGAAAATACAAAACACAATCATGTGGCTAGTGAAATTGCTGCCATTGACTCACTGGGAAGATTTCATACAGAAATAATATATGAACAGGAAAAAGAATATGTAGATAAAATCTACATTTTAGATTGCTGGGGTGTGAGTACATTCTCTCTAAATGCTAAAGAAAAGGATGAAGCATTCTTAGATATTTAATGTTTGCCTTTGAGTGCTCAGATTCTGTACTGCAGAACAAGTGCTTACTTCCCTGATCTTCGTGTATGTAGTTGATCTACATGCAGAATTTTCCACTTATTCTATTGCACTGCATTTTGAGTTCAGTTCACCCTAAAAGAGCTGTAATGATTTACAAAAATGGGTGGTGGAGGATGAACATAATGCCTATTTTCAAAGAGGGAAGAAAAAAAAAGAAGGAGAGAGGTAATTATAGATCAGGTCTTTAGCTTAATTCCTAGAAAATGGACAAGAACAACCTATTATCACCTAAAAGAAAACAGCTTAGATGAGTAACAGCCAACATGGACTTGTCAAGAACAATTTGTGCTGAACCAACCTCATCTTCTTCTTTAAGAAGGTACAACAGCTGTACAAAAAAAGAAATATAACTTGATTTTAATAAGAGTTTTGCCCATCACACTCCCACATGACACTCTCACAAGTAAACTGGGGAAACTTTGAGCAGTAATAAGCCAGTACAGAAAAACTAATCTCAAATACAAGACTGTCTGGAAAACTACTTGGAAGTATTAATGGTTTACAGTGAAACTGAACATATAAAGAATTGAGTTAATCAGAGTTCACCTCTGATTCCATTACCACTAATATTTTCATTAATAAACTAAGTGACAGGACAGAGAGTATGTTCATTATACTTATAGAATACATCAAGCTGCTGTTGGGAAGAATAGGGAGGCAAAATGTCTGGACAAGAGCTCAAAGCAATTTTAAACTGGAAAGGAGCAGAAACTCTAGAATAGGTCAAGTGGAAAATTGTACATCTGAACTTGAGTAATTAATTATGCAAATAGAGGCTACAGAACTAGACAAATCATTAGTCTTCAGAACAAAATCTGAATGTGGTTCATTCCAGTCTGAACATAAATACAAAATGGTATCCTATTTCCAATAGAGGACATACACCTTATTTTTCCCTCTAACTAGGAGTATAACCAATAAAATATATGCTGGAAATACCATATTCTACTTAGCCTTGATAAAGCTTCAGTGAATATTTTATCTGCGTTCTGACACTGCACATCAAAAAAGATGTGGACTAAATGATAACACCATAGGACAGACCATAAGACTGTTTCGAAAGAGATGATGTATGAGGAAAGAGTATGAGCATTGCTTAGCTGCAAGAACAGAAGCTTCAAAGGTGATATGGTAACCTTCTTTAAATATGTAAAAGATAACTGCAAAGAGACAAAAAAAGAAATTCCTGACCAGATGAAAGATGATAGAACAGGCAGAGGATTAAAATTAAACAAGTAATAATCAGGCAAGATATTAAGAAAAATGTCCAATATTATGGATAGTGAAGCATCAAAATAGGTTGCCTGACAGGGGCATGGAGTCTGCATCATTGGAAGTCTTAGACAAGTACCTGTCAGGAATGACACTTATATCATAACCTGAACATAAATACAAAATGGTATATTTCCATTTTTTACACTTTCACTAATGCTGCACAGGAATATTGACTAGATGACCTTTGGAAGATCCTTCTGACCCACATTTTCTAGTTATACTGAGACTTATCATTGGAATGACAAGAAATAAAAGAGGCAAGGGAAGCTTTTATTGCCATTTGTCCATAAATACTTGCAACTTTTAAGGAAACACAACGTTGTAAAATGTTAGGTTATAATACTAATGGAATATGATGTTGAAAGTTCAGTAGCAAGGATTTTTAAAGAACCTGTCAACATCTTCTGCCTGTGGAACAGAAAAAACAAAAATGTGAAAGTCCCACTAGTTTGACCTTACTACTTGTGTACGGAGGGTTTAAAAGATGGGATTTTGGTCCATGGATGGACACTGAGTGAGAAATAGATAGCTGAGAAAAATGCAGTCAGCACAGGAAGACAAATGGTTTATTGTCTATTGTTTGAAATGCTGACCACAGAACTGAAGAAGTTGGGCAATACTAGGGGAGGACGTGCAATGATGGAGGAATACAAGGCTCAGTTCATAATTTGCTTACCCTGTAACATTCTGTTATTGGCCTGAGCAAGGTCAATACATGACTGCTGGATTATGGTAATATGCCGCGTGCCCAAAGCCTACGAACCAATAAATGGGATGGCTGTGGCGCGTGTAGCACGCCTGGCCAGTGGGCGCATGTGCCATAGGCTCCCTACGTTGAAAATTGGCAACCAAGGCGTCTTTCGGCACTCGCTGACCACATGTGTCGAAACCCTTTCCTCTGCAAATGTATAAATACCGGGATTTCCCGAAGAGCAGTGGGCTGGTGTACGGTGAGGTCACCGTTGCCTCCGTGGGGATGCCCATGTAAAGCTGGCACTTACCGACTGCTGGGCTGAGCTCGCAGCGCAAGATAGAATAAGAATGTATGGATGGTTCATCTTCCTCATGGTCCTTGGGTCGGTATGTTAATTGCTTTGCTAAATACCCTTAGTGTAATGCATGCCTGTAGTTAATAAAAACGCTTGCTTTTTCCCTTGTAGTCAGTGTACATGTGCTTACTTTCTCAGGAATCCTAGAAACCACTCTAAAACACTACTACGCAAGATTTTACAACAGATTCTGAAGGAAAGCTCAATGAAGGACGTGGTGATAAGAGGAAAATGGGATAAAATGCAACAAAGTCCTATTCCAGGTAGTTTGTGTCAGATCAGTTTAAACGAATTTAAATTTATTGAGCTGAATATGTCTGCAGTATACCTGTGAAAGTATCTGATATGGTGATCCAGGAGAATATTATTTCAGCTGAAGTAGGAACACAAGAAATGTAAGAAGGATGCAGTTTGCCCTCCGTTCTTTTGATTATATTGGCATGGAAATTATCAGCCTTTTAATTTGCCCCCCCCCCCCAAAAAAAAAAACCCCACCAAAACAAAGATAAATGCTGACACTGCAGGTATACTACATTTTGTAAGAATGGGAATTTGACTTAAGTCTCATGAAGCTTGAATATACTTTTTGAAAATTTTATAACAAGATGCATGTTAAGAATATAACCAATTCATTCAGGAGTTGCATTTTTAAAACCAAATAAATAACCATAACCATATAACCATAAAATATAAACCATAAAATAACCATATTATTTTATGTATTTCAGTCCACATAATGATAAAACAGAGATAGACAGGTGAAATAAATATTTTTGTGTTCTGGTAACTCCATACTGTGAAGTTTTAGTTTTCGGGAAGGCAGACTCTGTATGCAGTCTTCCCACCAGTTTAAGCAAGGTTAGATCAGGTTAAAGTGGATTCTGGAACTTCACTTACTGGAAGCTGAAGAGACAGGCTGAGCAGGAGATGCTTTTCTCTCTACTTCCTATGTCCTTTTTTACAGTGGGCTGCTGCCAGCAGATCACAATTTATTTTTCTTCCAGGATTACTTTCTGCAGGCTTGTGTCTTCATAGAGAAGGTACTAGGGAAGCACCCCAGGTTTCCTGGTTTCTAAGATGTAGGTCCTCAAGTTCCCAGAAATTTGAGTCTTTTAGGTTACAAACTCTTAGTGTTTCCGAGCTAATTGCTCTGTATCACTAAGGTAGAAAGCATACCAAGGGTGACTCAGAGGCTACAGATTCTCAGCTCCCCGGTTTTTCAACATGTCATCTGGGAACTGCTGAATTGACCATCCCAGATCCATTGGGATAATCGTATCATTCCCGTGTGACTTCCAGGGGAAACCACTTAATGCTGTCAAGTAAAATATTCAGATATTTTACTCCTTGTAAAAGCAAAAACCCAATAACAACAAAAAGTTGCATCTAGGTTTTTTATCATAATTCAGAATACTATTTACCTGAGGGAAACCTCACTCTTTGCAATGCTTCTATTTAGTTTCCTGGACAGAGTGAAGCAATTCCACCTCTCCCAAATACTTGGTATCCCCAGGTGGCCGAGGCTCAGAAAGAAACCATGAGGGATCCGAATGTAACAGAGTTTTCCACACCGGCTGGGGACCAAGAGCAGGCACAGAGATGGAGCTCAGACAGTCTCTCTCCTGGGCTGCTAATAGTTTCTTCGGCTGAGTCTAAGAGGACATATCATAACCGGGATACAGACAAATGAGAAAATCTGCACAGGCTGGAGCACTGGTCTGGGGAAAAGAAACAAACCTACTGCTGCAAGTTCACAACTCCCAAAGAGAAAAGAGTAGGGGAAGAAATCTTTAGGACAGTAGGGCCAAGCCTTTTTTAGAAATACACCATATAATAAAGCATTTCATTTCAAAGGGCTGTAGGTAGAATGAAATACATATCATACCTATCAGCTGGTCATGTCCAATGGTCATGTTTCTGAAGATGTTGTCTTGGCTGTTTTTGTATCTGACTGAATACAATTTATAGCTCAGTTTTATTTTTTGTCAGAAAAGGATCTTACAAAAGCCAATCAAGCATTTAGCACTAATGTATTGTCAAATGGAATATAAATCCCTTAATTAGCACTTCAAATAACATAAACATACTTTAGCACATTTCACAGAGTAAGGGAAATAAAAAATTGCTTGATTTAAAAATTTGGAATCAGGCCCATGTATAATGTGTATTAAATCATGTGCATCTTGTACAGGTTGCAAGTGAGCAAGTTGCAACGCATCCCCCCAAACAGAGATTAGGAAAAGAAAAACTGAAGAGAAAATGAAGACTGGAATTTAATCACACTCCACTATTCAGCTCATTTCCACATTTTTTGATATTAGAATACTAGAAACAAGCCTTGACAAGCTACCTGAGCACTATTGCTGATCCTATTTCATGCCTTTCTTCTGATTAATCATGCTCTTTGCAGTAGTAACTGAATTTGTCACATTTGGACTCTGACATCTACTGCAATATTTGAGCAATATTACTGGTTTCTGTTGCCATACCAGTGGGAATTTTCACCAATCATGTAAAATTTTTGTTTTGATGAAAAAGAGTGACATAAATGAAGAGCATATCAAATACAGAATGAATTCATCATCTTTTTCTTCCCTTTATTTCCCATGTCGAGACTGTGACCAAATCTCCAAAGATGTTTTTAAGTCCATGTCTGCTATGCCTCTGGAAAACCAAACCAATTGTTCTTCCTGGAGGGGATAAGCCTATATGTCCTCTGGAGCCTGTGCGGCTCCTCGTACTGAGCTCCCACGAATGCAGGCCCTGCCATGGCTCTTTGTGCTACTTCATTGCCCAGGGACAATGCTCAGAAGCTCTTTCAAAGCATCCTTTGATTCCTAAGCTCTGCATCCATCACTGCTGTTTGTAACCCTTAGCTAGCTCCCTCTCCAAGTTTGCTTTTCCTCAGTACTCTATCAATTACATCAGCTTCAACTCTTCATTTCACAGATATGTCTTCGCTTTATGCTGGGATGCCTCTTTGACCACATCATTTACCAGTTAGACTTTCATCTGGCTTAATACTCATTCATTTTTTAAGATGTGGTTAGTCTATCTATCTAATTTAGAAGAGGAATCTCAGCATTTTCAAACAAAACAGGAAAGCTGAAGCCATCATCATCCATTTTCTCCTTTGTTCTGTTCTCAAGTTCATTTCTATTTATGCAGCATTATACCAGTTTTGATTTGCATGCTCTTCTGTGCAGCAAAAATCTTTCCAGAAAGAGCCTGACTCACTATAGGCCAACTGACAAATAGCAGCTATAGGAAGACTATTCCAGAGAACCAAGTTTTCCTAAAATATGGATATTCTTAGGCACAATTCCAGGGTCACTGTTGTTACTGTCTAGGGCATGCGCCATAGCTGGCAGAAAGCATTAAGACTCTTTTGCTGTTGAAAGTGATCTGAATGCCAGGTCAGACAAAGTTCGCCTGTACTTCTTTTCACATATAGGAAAAAAAAATCAAATTAGGTTTTGCCTGTTCATGTATCTCAGAAAGAAAAAGTCCTGACACTTAAAAGACATTGTTTTTCTTACTAAGATGTTCATTAAAAGCAGGATGGAAAGTTACTATCTGACCCTAACATTAAAAAAATGTACTATCTTCACGAAAACTTTAATTCACTTTCAGACTCTATGATCTGAAAATCTGCAGTCTACAATTATTTTTTATTTTTCACAAAGTCTGAGTGGAGTACATTTTAACAAATAAATAGACTTCAATGGGAATGTCTTTTAGTAATGCTTATAATAGAATGGATTTGTGCTATGACATCAGCTTCAGGAAAAAAACACAGTAATTTAATTTTAAAACTGAAATGCTCAGGGACTGAGGTTAATAAAGAGCAAGTATTATGCATGAACATTTTTCTATTCATACTTAATATGCGTGATCATTATGGGTAGAAAGTATTGTAAAACATTTTAATTTTTTAAATATTCAAATTCATAATGAGCTGTATAAAATGCATCCCCTTATGCCATTAATACTCTAATTCCCATTGACACAGTAGACCTTTCCAATCATATCCATTTTTAAATAGTCAGACTAAGATGATGGATCTATGCAGGTCAGTCTGTCACATGTGCCTAGAATAAAAATCTGAAATCACTTGCTCTTGTGGATTAAGAAAGATGGAAAGACTTATGCCAAAGACTAGGCAAGTATCTTTGGTACAGCTCTATTAACCTCTCAAATTCCTTCAGCTTTTCTGCCTTTTAAAGTGATATAGGAAAGTATGTAATTTTTAAGAAGAGATCTGAGGTCCTATCTCTTTTCCTGCTCTCTGTCTTTAAAAGCCCGCATTTTACAACATTTCACTACCATATTGACACACAAAAACATATTGATCCTTCCCAAGTACCGAATGGAAGTTTTTCCTTTCTAAACTGCTGGTCTAGCTAGAGACTTTTCATCCTACCGTTCAAATATGACAGAGCTAAAAAAGAAAAAGAAAAGAAAAAAAAGAGTTCCTAGTTTCTTGTTCTCTGCCTCTATAACTGTGTAGTCATTGTGACAAGTATACTGTTATTGACTATTTCTGTCGCAGCTATATTGAGCTCTCTATGCTATCTCTTTTCTCTTGAGTGATATTTGGGTTTCTGAGAGAAAAAGAACAATCACTCTTTAAGACTCTTCTTCAAAATTCAGTGTCTCAGAGGAGCTGATAGTTTCAAAGAAGATTTGCAATAGCTCTTCTGTCTCCTACAGACTTACTTTTAGGAAACTGAACAATGTGTTGCATATTTTGCCCTGGATTGTTTGACAGCACAGTAGACTCCACGTGTTCAGTGTTCATACTGTTAAGTGGGAACAGGAAATATTAAGGGTTGGTTTTAAAAATATCTTGGCAGCAAGGTTTTCCCTAACAGTGATGACTTCTTAAGTAAAATTTGAAAGGGCGTTTTTGTTTTTCAAATGTCATTGTTTCTTTACCACTAGCTTGCCAGTGGCTTTCTCATTTTCATTTATTACTGTGTATGTTGGAAACAAGGTAAGTGCAACTTGAATGTTCTTGATGTGGTAAGTTCCAGTTTATGGCATGAAAGTCTTCCTTTCCAGACAGGCCCCTAGCCGGTGCTGATTGTACTTTCTTGCAATGTTCCCTGAAAATGCACTCAAGTGGAACTCTAATAAAGGTTCCATGCTACACACAGGATTAATCAAATGTTTTAAAAGTGAAATATAAACAAGGTGATTCCAAAAGAGGGAAGTTATTGAAAGGTTCAAAATGTTCAGAGGAACCTTTCTGTCCCTTGACTGATCTGCAAACAGTTTTATTTTGAGTCATGGGATGAGTTCAGTGTAGAGCAAGAGGAATACCTACATGCCTAGGAAGATCAGGATTTGATCCTATACAGAACTTCCTTGACGAAAAAGCCAAAGGCTTTTATGCAACATTGATAATGGACTTAATATAAACTTGCAACTGTACATGCAAATTTTTAACAAGGAGCTTATTTTGAACGTTGTTAAAATACATGAAATATTTGGTACAGTACTAGAAAAGGGTTTGTAAGTATAAATGTAGAAAACTGTTACGATGTTAAGACTTAATGATGCAACCCCTGATCATCTGAATGAACATTTACCCATGAAAGCCCTTCCACAACAACCTGTGGAACTCTCTGTGTAATAATAAATACACGCTGCACAATGCAGGGTACATGTCCAATGAAGNTTAATGATGCAACCCCTGATCATCTGAATGAACATTTACCCATGGAAGCCCTTCCACAGCGACCTGTGGAACTCTCTGTGTTATGCAGTAACAATAAATACACGCTGCACAATGCAGGGTACATGTCCAATGAAGGGTATAAAATTCACAATAAAATGTTGAACAATAGAGGCCCTAATATTTCCAGGTCCCAGCATAGTTCCTGTAGAGATTACCTGCTTGTTTCTATATGGCACTGCACTGTGATATGTAAGCATAACCTGAACGCTGGGCAACAGGAGTACAAATTGCATGACTGAGTCTTAATGGTATGTTGCTGAAGTCATTATTATAATGAGAAAAAATTACTTTCCTTAATATTAGGGAGAATGAAAGAAGAAACATTCAGACATTTTCTGTCGGTAGTTAAGCTATTAAATTCATATTTAGCCACTTAAATTCTAATGCTTTAATTTTTAAATATTCTGAGTACTGGTTTCTCAGTGAGCCTCACTGAGATCACTAAATGATTGACATCTCTAGAAATCAAGCCCTCTATTTAAGTGCCAGGAGCGCACAAGCTTCCTGAGAAGCAAAATATAAAGGTAGTCTGTGTGATATCTGAAGCTTGTGACTAAGCTTGAGCTCAGAGTCTCACGATCGGAGTACTTCAGTGCCAGGCTGCAGTTACATGCAGGCTTGGGACATGTTGGAGAACGTCTGAGCTGATAGCACTGCCAGGTCATGATGTGGATGGGAACAACGACTTTCCTGTCCTAGCCAGGTCTCCCCCACCCCAAAAAACTGTTTGTCTTGTGGTGACATCATGTGGTCACCACCAGGCAGGCAGGGTCCTTCCTAAAGCATCTTATGTCACGTAAAGCAAGAGAGAGTGGCCTCTGCAGGCTGACGTACTGCTGTCAGCGCAGATGAATGGAGAGTGGGTCAGGGATCACTGCTTACTTCAGTCCACTCCTTGACTCAGGCAATTTATGACTGTATTGCCATAGCCTGGCAGTTAATTTAAGCTCCTGCATATGGAATGTCACTTTTCAGTTTAACTCCTGATGTTAATTGCAGTTCGGTATCTCAAGCTCGCCAGGGTGAGAAACACATATCACATTCTTAGAAGTATGTCTGTTTTAAATAATTGTCCTTAATGGTCATGGTCTTATATTACTACAGTAGGCAGAACAACAGCATAAACTTAGAAGCTGACAAAGTGAATAACGTTTTCAACTTTTTGTGCATACCAATCATGAATGCCACCTGAGGAACAATAAATCAGATTTAAACATAATGTCTGGTTTAAGCAGGGGATGTTATTCCTCTGTTGGTATCCTTAAAACATCCAGCTACAGTACTGGTTTTAAAACCTTTAAATATATCAGTGAAAAGTACTTATGTAATCTTTCAAGATGAAGGAAAAAGGATATATTCTGTTTATAACACACTAAGTAGGCAGATGTCTCTAAAGTAAATTCCACTTCATATACCAAGACTTCATGATACCAATTAGAAAGCATATTCCATATTGCCTTGACATCCTGTTACCAAATGCTGATGAATGTTTATGATCATAAATGAAATATGTAAAGTTGTACTGAAAATAATATCTCAAATTAAAAGTGTTAAAATATGTACAGTGCAGAATGCCTACCACGTGTTCTGCAATGCAGGGTCTCAAGGGTGTATTTCTATGGGGGTTTATGTAGTACAGTGACAGATTTCAACACTACCTCAAGTCCTGAGATACCTTCACTTCCATATTTTTCCTGTGACAACTAACACCAATAGTAGATGCCCAACTAAGTTACAGTAAAAGATATTGAGAGGTATAGTGGAGTTTGATAGAAAAGCTATGGTCGCACCATGGTAAATGCGTTGAATTGGAAGCAGAAACTCCCAAATACATTTGGGTTCAGGCATGCTTTGCAGTGCCTACTGCCACCTTTATCCCTGATTATTCAAATTGCTGCTGATGCTGCACCTTTCTTCCTGCTCCTGTCGAAGGTGGTAGCCACAGGAACCTGAGGCTGCTCAAGGCGTGTGATCGCTGACCGTGTCTGATGCTGACATGAGTGTGGGATAGCAATTTGGCATATACTGAAACCCAGGAGCTGGGAACGTGTTTCAGTTCCACAATTTAGATGCAGACAAAAATGCTGTCATGTAACTGCTGACTGTCCCAGGAATGGAATATATGCTGCATCTTAACTGTAAGTCACTGGACTTGACACAGGGATTATTAACTGCAATCTGATGTTCTCTATTATGCTGTTTTGACTAACGATGACAATATTATTGCAATATTTTGTTCGTTTGCTAAGCTCTCAAACCCATATTTTAAGACCAAAAATGTTTATCAGGACACCTAGTTTAATGTATTGTGTAACACGGACCGTCAAATTTCAGATCTTTTCTCCTTCACTGAGACCAATAATTAGTGTTTTTGGAAGGGCTAAGAGTCTGAGTTTGATGACAGTCAAAGACAGAAAGTCCATCTCACTTGTTTTGATGATTATTCATATTCAATCATAAGAACAGTAATGTTATTCCATTTTCAGCATGTTTCATTAAACTCCTAACCATCTTTGGTGCTGTCCTTAAACACTAAAGAATTAATGCCTTCTCTAGCAAAACTAACTATACAGTATGATCAAGTCAACTCATGGTCTTAATTTTAGTATTCTAAATAGACAGAGCTCATAAAGCTAAATTTTCTTAAAATGTTCTTATGGCTTTTTCACGCACCATTTCCATTTCTATTTCCATTTCATTCCTTTCAGTTCCATCTTTTTGAAGTACATATATACCAGAAGTGGTCTACGTACTTTAGTATCCCTTTGAAAAATGCTGAATTCAGAGAAGCATCTTTTATCACATCCATTTTTAAATCAGCATTGCTCCTTTTTTGTTATTCTGTCACTGCTAGCCCCTACTACTTCAGTTTAAATGTGATTTCCGACTTTTGAGAAGTCAGTTGACTAGTTATTAATCGATTTTTCTGAATTTTACTGGTCTTGTACTGTGATTTTTTTAATTGATATATTATGGAGCGGTAAGATAAATTTACTAAGCAGAATGAAGTTGATGTCAAAAATATTCCTGTCCCTTAAAGTCCCTTATTAATATACTTCTTTATCAGCTTCTCAGTTATTTCACCTGGAATTGCTACCATAATAACCAATTCATAATCGACTTTGTGAGCCCACTGTAGATGTTGGCAATGGGAAGAGAATTTTCAGTCTACTGGGAATTGTGGCAAGCACTTCTCTCCCCTTGCTCCCTTGCTTCCTTCTTCTCTTCTTCCCTTCTTTCCACCCTCCTCAGTTCAGAACAAAATTTTAAAAGGTATTGAAATGAAATGTTTCATAACTGGTAATTTTCAAAATCTCAAAGATACCCTGTAAAAGAAAGACACCATGTAGGAACCTCAAACACATTCATGCATCCCAGAAAACATTCTGAGTTTTGATGAATCACACTGAGTGATTGGATGGTGAGTAATTCTTCATCTTTACCAGATGAAAGCGTAAATTCTCACTTCTTTCAACATACTGAAGTATTCACTGAACTCATTTTCCTTTTCATCATTATTATGTATTTCATCACATCCATCTTATAATGAGGATATGTCAATTGGGGGATTTATTACATCTGTAATACCCTTTAACTCATGGCTCTTGCCAGAAAATATAGTCCTTATGCCTTTGTTTCCTTTTCAGTTTTCCAAATCCATTTTGTTCTCGTTTATATTGTCTCTTCCTCCCAACACTTCATATTCCCTGTATTTACTTTGCTGTTACTGCTCTCTTTTTCCTTTCTTTCACCAAGTTGCTGTTAAAACCATTTGTTCCAAACTATTTTCTGCAATTTTTTCTCCTGCTTTTTCGTACTTATTATAGATTTTCTTTGGTATTCATGAAAAGACCTAACAAAACAAGCTGTTTCTATACAAATTTACTGTTGACTTGAACAAGAAATCTATGTAGATGTTGTTGTATATATTTAAAGAATTGTAGGTTGAAAAAAACTTAGTGGATTAAAGAAAAAGAACAGGAAAAAATAGAAGTAGCAGGTTACCTCATGATAACTACAATACAATCTCGTCTTAGTCTGGATATACTGACACCACTCCCCATCAATGTGTCATTACTTTCCCAAACCTCTGTAAGCCTCCTGATTTGGATATTAAAAACATATGGAGCAGAAATGCTATTTTTTCAACAAGTTGTGTCAATCAATGAGGAACTGTACGGTTTTGGTAGATCCTGGCCCTTCAATAGACGGAAAAAGGGAATATGGTATTTATAGCCAAGCATATGCATTTTAAAAACATTATATCAATTATACCCACTAATGACAATACTAAGTCATCCAAAAACTATGCTGTATATTTACTGTACATTTAAATTTGCCACAGTCTTTGAAGGATTCTTGCACCATCTCTAATCCAATTTGTAACACTTAACTGTATATGATTTAAACAAATAGTTCAAAAAGCATTATACATACTTTTTCTCTATCAAATTGATGTCCGTTACATAGGTTTTCCCTATGACTACCTATATGCAACTATAAATTAATATTATCATTTTAAGTGTTATGCACTTGATTAAGTGAACATTGATATTGCTGAATGTATATACTAATTTACACATTACTTTATTTAATCAATTTTAAAGCCAGTTATTCTGAATCCCCAATAACATTTTTCTA
Organism: Himantopus leucocephalus; assembly: GCA_003993805.1. Taxonomy (NCBI): domain Eukaryota; kingdom Metazoa; phylum Chordata; class Aves; order Charadriiformes; family Recurvirostridae; genus Himantopus; species Himantopus leucocephalus. The sequence goes on along the minus strand of RSEF01000004.1, from coordinate 73,050,830 downwards.
CATCCCTGGTTGTTCGTGTACATTAGGAAATTATTAATTTAATTCGTGAGTATCACTGTAAGTGTTAAAAAAAGCTTTGCTGATATTCAAAAATATTGAGGCTTGTCTTAAGTTATACAGTTCTCTTCAATATTATTTTTCCTCCTCATTTGTTTTCCTGCTTCTCTTGAAGACTAGAGTCATTTGAAATCTTTAAGTTAGTGGTGGAAGACTACCCTTGAACAAAGCAGTGAATAAAATATGAAGGCTTAATCGAGCAGACTGAAATAAATACATGAGTGGCTAGGAGGAAGGTCTGTAAATATAGCTGTTTACTGTGGTTTTCACTATATGCAATGATTTCATTCATTTAAGAGCTGTGTACTTTCATTACAATGATTTACAAGCCTCAGACATTCCTACAACATGCAGGAGGAGTTTGTGCTTTTCTGTGTCATGAAGCATATATGACCTCATATTTTTACCATAAATTCTTTCCTGGCCACCATCTCAGCAAGTATTGTGATTAATTCTTGTTTTCTCTCAAAAACTGATATAGTGTGGAAAATATAGATGAAGTTTTATAAAAAGAGTTTTTAATTCTCCTAGATTTTATGCAAGGCTGAGGCCAGCAAAAGTTAGAGAAGCTAAGGATTGGCTTGATATTACACTATCTGAGGAGGAATGCAAGGAAGCCAAGATCCATGAGGCCTGACGCATGCTTTTCCTCATTTATTTCTTTTCTACCACGGTTTAGTTGCACAGCTGCAAGGAGTCAATTCTGTCAAGACAGCAGGAAAGATTTTCTTCTCATGGAGGAAAGTCTACTGGTGTCTGCTAACAGAATTTAGTCCAATGACAGAATACAAATAACTGATAAGCTACTCTAAGCTCCAAGACTCCCACTACTAAGTGTTTTCCACAATTAGAAAGAAAGAGAAGGAAGGCATTTTTCTAATGAGAACAAACCTTTAGAATACCCCCAACTGCTAGAATAAAGGAAACAGGAAATGTAGTACCCCGCTTGAAGTTTCTAATGGATATCATCACCCAATCTAATTTACCTGTTCAGTACGTAAATAATACATTTTTAAGCATCTGAAAAAATGCAAAACATGTTTATTAGAAAATAACGGATTGATAGACTCTACCATAATGTAAACTTAGATTTTTCTTAATTCTATTTCAGTAACAAAGACTTCAGGGAGTCACAGAATGCTTCAGCTAGCAAAACGTAAATTACATACCAGTACATTATCAACTCTTGTATCCTACAATTTCTGGACTGGCCTTATTGTGCCTATAAACATCTTTCGTAGTAAGTTATGTACAATGGGGTCATATACAGTGCTCACCAATAAACCTCCACAATTAACCTGCAGTTAGTAAGCTGCCGTTACTTCTTCATATTTTCCAAGTCTCAGACTATGAAGCTACACTGGTAGACAGTGGAAGAAAAATTTTTACAGTATTGCTGATAATGGCAATCATGTTTTGGGGTTTCAGTTCCAAATAGCCTAAGAGTGCTTTCTTGCTTTCTTCTATACTCCACCTTTCTAGATCCTGCCTGACTGTGGACAGAATACTGAATTTCTTGACCCTTTCATTCCTGTCAATGCAAATCTCTTTACCTTTTACCTAGAGAATGTGAACCATCATATAAGCAATTCTGAAGGAACACAAGAGTTTTTGCTGATTTAGAGTAGTGGACTGATAGAAGATGAATCTCGGCTATGTAGCCTTTGCTGTCCGCTCTTATTTTGAATGCTGTTCTTAAGGGAGTAGTAAAACTGCCTCCTCACGTGCAGTTAGTTACACTGCAGCACTTTGTAGGGACCTGACTGGCTTTGTATTATTGCATGCTCTTCCAAGCTGGCATTGCTCTGGTGGCCATTGCTAGTTCATGGCGGTGTTGTGTGATGATCACAAGGCGTTATGGCACAGAAATGTTCAGTATCTCAGTATGAGACAGCGGAAGGAAACCACAAAGAGGCTCTTTGGGACACAATCTCACCACTGAGAAGCCTCAATTATCTCTAAGGGGAGACAGTTTCTAAGTTTTAAGATCTGACCTGGAGGGAGTAGGACATTATGATCCTTCCGTAGGGGCAGGTCATTGAAGATCAGTCTCTCCCCACTCCTCCTACCTGGTGCTGGAAGTGTGGTAGATGTAGCCACACCACCCAAGGAGCTCTGAGTCACCCAGGTTTTTTGTCATGCGATGGCAGCCTAGCCAGACCCTATTCTTAGGAAGCTTTAACATCCTAGCTCCCTCTGTGGAGTGGTCTTTAATATTGGCCATATTTTCAATTAAAGATTTAAAGAATATTTGTTCCCTGAAGGTACGATGCAGAATTGATTGACCAGCTATATGACCTACAACATGCATCTTCCATCTGTGTATATTCCTTTCAAACAGGTAATAAAGTAGCTTTACTTTTTACCATTACTTTCTGTCTGTGAAATAAACCATCACCCTTCCTTAAAAAGAACTTTGTCAATGAGACGTTTGAACTACATAAAAATTTTGGACTAAGGTCAGAGGCAGCAGAATAGTATCAGTGGGAAAAACAACTTTTCTGTTATTTACATTTTTTTAAACTAATTTCCAGTCTTGTCTCATTCTTCATAACAATGTTCTGGCAAACAGCAGTTGTTAATCCAAAACTCTGTCAATCATCTATCAAGTGGAACAAAACTCACAGGATATTAAGTTGCAGAACAAAATAATAAAAACCAAAACACAGAAAATTTACAGATATACCTCTGCAAATCAATGTTAAAAGAAAAAACAACCAACACAGAATGTTATCAAACAAATCTTGTATAAAAAATAAATCTTGTGAAATGCTGAGCCAAAGGTTGTTTGGACTTCTGCTATAAGCTATTTACCCTTAGGGGACTGTTTTACCCTTAATCTAGCAAAAAAAAAAAAAATATTTTAAAAGTGCTGGCTCCCTGTGTTAATATGCCAGTGGGCTTCTTGCCACTGCCTTTTTTTCTTAGTTCTTTGTAGTCAGTAAATTTTGTCAGTCTTCTGTGAGTGAAAAGCTAGAAACAACATGGAAGAGTGTTGTTTCAAGCACAAAACTAGAAATAGGTAAATATTTTTAGGCATCATCAGGAGGAAAATACCTATAAAGTCAGACCTACAAACCAGTGCATTAGTGAATTATCATACTGAAGGCAGAGAAAAATTGGGCTCAGTTTCAGGGGAAAGGTAGAAAGTGTGCATATTGGACACTACCACAGTCATTTGGTCCGCAAGAGCTATCATTTAACATTAATTTTGTTTCATAAAACAGCTGGGGAGGAAAGCAAAATGATAGAGAAGAATAACAGTGACTGTAATGCATTAATTAAACATTTGCGCAAGCAACCTCCTTCCCCCTCCCGCCCCACTTCCAGCCTGGTCCAGCAGACCTGTCTGACTCCCATCTGAAGGGCAGGCTCCGCTTTAATTTCTGTATCTGTTTTCCCACATCCTGCCAGGCTGGAAATTTTCCTCAAATACAGTTGCTCCGAAATTGGAATCTCCATGACAACCTTCACAGAGGTGCACATTGGAGCCAGCTGCCAGAAGACAGTCGCATAATACAAACTGAGAGGATTTCTATTTTTCACTTTTTCCACCCTGAAATAGAGAGACAGACAGAACGTAAAACTCTGGTAGAACTGATTAAAAGTGGATGATACTGAAAATGTATTGAAAATAATTTAAAAAGGTGAAAAGTAAGGCTGTATAAACCACTTATATTCATCCTTCTTATTGTTTTTAGTGCTTAAAAGAAGTGACATGCACCAAGCATAGGAAGTTGAGAAAGGAAGGTGATTGCAACATCAGCTGTATGTCAGTCTACCACCGGCTAAATCCAATCTCTGGGCCAATCAGGAATCAGGTAAGGTTTTTTGGGGCAACTATGCATGCATCCACCATCCACTCTGGTATTTTATCATTCAGAAGATTCAAGTTGCAACGCTAATATACAACACCTGGATCTCAACAGTCATCCATGAAGACACATCTGTGATTCCTCATCATGTAAAGGTCCTCAAGACCTGGAGAGGCTTGAGAGGTGGGCCTGTGCAAGCCTCAGGAAGTTCAACAAGGCCAAGTGCAAAGTCCTCCACCTGGGTCGGGGCAATCCCAAGCACAAATACAGGTTCGGCGGAGAATGGATTGAGAAAAGCCCTGAGGAGAAGGACTTGGGGGTGTTGGTTGATGAGAAACTCAACATTAGCTGGCAATGTGCACTCACAGCCCAGAAAGCCAACCATATCCTGGGCTGCATCAGAACAAGTGTGGCCAGCAGGTTGAGGAAGGTGATTCTGACCCTCTATGCCACTCTCGTGAGACCCCACCTGGAGTACTGCATCCAGCTCTAGAGCTCCCAATGTAAGAAGGACATGGACCTGTTGGATTGGGTCCAGAGGAGGGCCACAAAGATGATCAGAGGGCTGGAGCACCTCTCCTATGAGGACAGGCTGAGAGAGCTGGGGTTGTTCAGCCTGGAGAAGAGAAGGCTCTGGGGAGACATTATAGTGGCCTTCCAGTCTCTGAAGGGTGCCTACAAGAAAGCTGCAGAGGGACTTTTTACAAGGATATGTAGTGATAGGACGATGGGTGATGGCTTTAAACTGGAAAAGGGTAGATTTAGATTAGATATTAGGAAGAAATTTTTCACTCTGAGGGTGGTGAAGCACTGGAACAGGTTGCCCAGGGAAGTTGCAGAGGCCCCATCCCTGGAAGTGTTCAAGGCCAGGTTGGATGGGATTTTGAGCAACCTGGTCTAGCGGGAGGTGTCCCTGCCCATGGCAGGGGAGTTGGAACCAGATGATCTTTAAGGTCCCCTACAACCTAAACCATTCTATGATTCTATAATGAGAAAATAGGTCAAGAAAAACATCTTCAGAATAAGTGAATCTTCTTGCTTTAGCTCACCTTGTTTAATTTGCCTATTTTCAGAAGCAATTTCTGTATCTTGGTACACATTCATGTCACACAACAGGTGAAAGGTTAATTTCTTATGTGCTTTTTGAAAAAAAAAATAATAAAAAAAAGAACCAAAAAGATGGCACTAAATCGCTGCAGCTGGGCTGAAACATGGAGTTTTGGTAATATCAACCCCAGCACAGCATGACTAGTCTAAGGTTTACCTGATTGATTAAATCTTACCATGGCTATCCTATTATACCCTTAAAAAAGATATCTTTTCAATTTCTCCTGACAGGTTTTCTTTGATTTCATGAGCACCTCTTGTGCAGCAATGATATTTTGTAAAAAAAAAAAAAAGAAAATGGGAATTTCAGAATCTACATCATGGAGAGTTACAATCTTTATCTACACCTCCACAGGCATTACCACATTGCTTAATTTAATTTCTGTCATGTAGAAAGTTGCAACAGTTGGCACTGGGCTTCTTACTCTTGATAATGCTCTACATGAAGTTGAAAAGTAATTTTCAGAGAGAGAATTCAGACAGAAAATAAGTAGGCATAAATGATGGCCTGAAATTTATGTGAAATTCAAACTAAAGCCCACAACCTCATCTTCTGCAAATATTCTTTATTTTCAGCAGAACTTCAGAAAGATGTAGGCAAATCAGTAGACCTGACAAGAAATTGGAATTTCTGGCTCACCAGAAATTCTGACATTTCAGTTTACTTCCTTTTCAAACTCATTTAATAAAGCCAGGAAGAAGATGTACTGTAAGTGGAAGGTAGTGGAGCAAACATGAATCCTGAAAACCTTTGGAAATAAATCTAACCAATATACAAATAAACTAAAAATAATTAAGCATCGACAAATTAAATGTGAACAAAATCAGTGCATAGTAAATTCAAATTTGCATTTAAATGTATTTAAGCAAGTTGTGCTTGATGTTCTTCACTAAAAAGTGTTCACCATTAAATTTTTTTGCAAATATAGAAAAAGAGTTTTCCAGAACAAGAAGATTATTTTTAATTGAAACTGAATTTGGTCAATAGCCACAGTTAAAAACAATAGAAAATGTTTGAATTATTTTTGCTAACATTTTTATTAATAAAATATTTTCATTTATTATATTTTTTCTCTTATATATTTATTTAAAGAACAATGGAAAAATATGGATAGGAAACATAAAATAATTGAAAAGGAACTATTTCACTGTATTTGCAAATGCACTTCTGGCGCACCCAGGAGGATGATCTTCTCTTCCCCCCCGGATTATTTTGAAAAGAAAAAAACTAAAAAGCTGCGTCAAACCCAATCCTTTCCTGTTATCTATGACTAGAACTTTTTTCTACAAGTTTTTCAGTTTAGCAGCTAAGCTGAAAGAATCCTCTATTCTCTGTATTTCCTTCAGCAGTGTTTTATAAGTAAAAGACCGGAGAATAACTGTAGGCACTTCTTCACCTCCCGAATAGCTTTGCAATCCTTTGTGGCATTCAGGAAGGAATTTCTCATCCAAGATAGATTTTGACCTTTGAGACCCCAAGCAGCAAGTCACGCAGCCAGCCAGGAAGAGAGAGGTGCCCGGAGTGTTTCACAGCAGCGTGTTGCCCACGGGGCAGGTGAGCAGCCGCAGAGCCTCGCTCTTCCAGGTAGAACCCATGGGGACCAAACCCCAAGCAGTGGGACAGCCCTCAGCACGGCACTGCACACAACACTGCCATGCTCTAGTGCTTCACCCCATCCAAAATTTTACACACCCAGTGGATACTGAAGCCATAGGCAGACTTTTTCTTGCAAATATGTGATGTGTTGGTACCACAGTGGGTGAAGGGCAGAGGGAAGGGGAACGGGAGCTCAAGACATGGCAGGTTGAAAGACTTGCACTGGTGATACGAACTGTAACAAATCTGTATGGTGCTTCAGTGATGCCCATTGAGATCATGAGCTTCTATTACTTTTGTTTACTTCCAAGTCATAATTATTATGCTGCTAGCCCTCACCTGCAATGAATTACAAGGTGTCCTGTATGCATCAGCTCAGCTGAGCAGTGCAGGCAGCAGGGAGCATACCTGGAAAGTATCTGCCACAGACAGAGCTTCAAGGAGTGAATCTTTTCACCCATTTATACTCCCATGTTCATACAATTGAATCACAGCATAACTAAAATTACATCTGAATGGCAATGTTTAAGCACCCTGCTGGAACAGTGAAAGTAAAATTTACCTGCCTTGTGTTAAGTCAGTGAAATCACAGTAAACGTCACATGTTGGGGGAAGGAAACTTAGTGGGACATCTATCAAAGTCAGAAGTGGATGGAGGACATGAGGCTGCCACTTTTGCCTTTGGCAGTCTCCCCCACTGAATTTCAGCACATTAAAAATTCCTTGCCTCACATCAAAAACATTAGATCTTTGTGCAGATTTTCTTTCCAAAAGCTACAGCTTGTACCTTCCTAAGCAGCAATCCTCAAAAAACTCAAGTGAAGCATTCCCACTGAAAGCGATTTAATTTTATCTAACACAAACCAGGAGCAATTTAGCCTTCTAGCTCTTATTTTCCCGCCCCCTCTCCGACTGTCAGTGTTTAAACCAAACTCAAGATTGAGTTTTGCCAATAGCTAGTCCCAGAACCATGCACACTGGCATCTCTGTAGCCACATTTTTACCTTCAGGATGGATTTCCAATGCTAAAGAAAGTGCAAATCCTCAGTGTGCCATTTTTATTATCCTTACATTAAACCGTCTACTTCTTGTTGCTGCATCTTGCTTGCAGATACCATTTACCATCTTCCCCTACAAATATCTGTGGGGTTTTCAATGTAGTTTTTTATATTTAGGTTAATTTGAACAGTGCCACTTCCTGGCAGTTGCAAGTAAAAAGGCAATAGCTTGTACAGTAAGACCCCTATTCCAGTTCTGAATTGGAATTGATCTTCTTATTTGTTTTGTTTGTAGTGAGCAAAGCACCTGTCTCTGGAGTACCCTGCTTCCACCTACTGCTCTAAACTAAAAGCCACTCTGTTCAAGTCGAATAAATATGCTAGAAACTTTTAAAAAACATTCTGTCATACAAGGAAGAGTAAATATTAAAATCTCAATGTCTTTTGATCTGTGTATTTACCCATGTGTTTATCTTTGTCTCACATTTGCTAGTATAGCCACGGAGGACTACGTGTGAACAGAAGCTGCAGCAAATTCCCGAAATGTCTTTGGTTTTGCTCTTGTTACATATCTTTTCTCCAAAACTCTATCTTGGAAAGGCTTGAAATTCACTGGAAGCACTCTGTTCGCTTCACCTCTGAACATAGTTTACTATATGTCTGATAGGGAACATCTACATTTAGGTGGACGTTCTCCTTCCTGGAGAACCTCCAGGGACAGGGAGAGAAAGATCCACAGTACCTTGGGCTGCACAAGACTTGGCTTCATATTTTTCCATTTATATATTTATCATTATATTGGAAAATTTCAATATGTCAGGGAAAAGTACCACATAAAAAGGTCACTAAAGAGATGAATAAAAAATACCCAGACATATTCAGGGAAAAATCTCCCTTTCAGAAATAAATGTTTATCAGGGAAAAACTCTGTAGATCTATTTTAACTAAATTTATGAGAGTTAAACCCAGGTATGAATCACAGAATGTCACACTGCTATAAAGATAAAGTGCAATGATGCCATTGCTTACAGTTCAAGCCAGGAGACCAGGCATAGGCCTGGCTTACTCCTAGGGGTTATCCAGGAGGAACAAGGTGACAGCTGTACATTTTTACTAGTGTCTGAACTCCTCACCATAAGCAGGAACATAATAACCACAAAGTAATGTACAAATACATACTAGAGAAACAATGCAAGGGTTTGTACAAGTCTGTTCTAATTATCCAGACAGCTTGGGCGCTATTTGGTTTTGTCCAATATATACCATAATGTATTGTAATTGTTCTCATTAATATAATTTAGTTGGATAATTCCATAAGATGTGGTAAAATTTTGTATTACATCAGTTTCCTATATCAACTCCAAAGTCAGTTCCTTTTGCGTATGTAGGTGGTAAAAGTATGGCCATCATTTTCATGAAAAAACAGCTTTTATACTTGCTAGGTGATGTTAGTGTTCTCCTATTTTCCCGAATCATCTCCTGAAGAAAAATGGCCCAATTATATCCTTAGTGCAGTCTTGAATGCATTACACTGCTGAGGAATGGTAAGCTGAATTGT
>RSEF01000004.1:73026458-73041598 GCA_003993805.1 Himantopus leucocephalus | reverse complement strand
GTCAGTTAGAAGAGGCTTAACTGAAAAGTAAAATTACTGAAAAAAAAATTGCTTCTGTTTTACCTCAAACTAGGACACTATGCCATGTAGCTAAGCTACATCATCTCAGAAATAAAGTCAGAAGACAATACGTAACCTGAAGCATAGAAATACCAGTACTACTGATATGGAACATCTAAAAGGAAGAGGAAGAGGATGGACAACATTTAAGAAATATTCGTAAGTATTACAAATAGAGTATTTGGTATGTGTAGCCAGTCCTAGGATATTACATGAGTGTGTCTCTTTAATCTCAAATAAACATTATTAATAAGAAATACACCTGCACAGATTTCAAGTCCATAATGTCCCACTGTGATCGTCTGGTCTCACCTCCTATGTACATAGGCTTTCAGATTTTCTCATAGTAACTGTTCTAATCTTTAATTACACCACATTAATTACTTCCAAGACTGAATTTGTCTAACTCCAGTATACATTCACTGCATCTTATTATTCCTTTCCTGTAAGGTTGAAAAGCTCCTCTCTCTCAGATCTTTCTTCTACCTGTGTGTATATAACTATCAGTCAAATCATGTCTCAGCTTTCTCTTTAATAAATTGAGCAGACTGAACTCCTTAAGTTGTGAGCCTTACCTCCTAGTCTTTGTTTTATTTTTGTGCCCCTACAAGACTGTCGATATGGATTTTAAACAGAATCAAACCAAGGAAGAGCTGCTAGAAATAAGTCCCACTAGAGAATGTCTAGCCATTTACTATTACTTTATGAGGTCTGTCAGAGTAATTTTTCTGTTTGATGTGTACTTACTTCATTCCATACAATGTAAGCTCTCAAATCGAAATATTAGGTGGTAAAGAAGTATGCGCTATCAGCCTAGCGGTCTTTACTAAGTGGACCTATAATTTTGTTTAAAAAGGTAACACATTTGTTTGAAAAGACCTCATTTCCATGAAACCATGGTGATTGGCATTAGCTATATTTTTAGTAACAAAGTCTTTGGTAAGCTAAGGTGCATGAAAAATAGAAGCTTAATAGAGCTGAACAAATGATTACCTCAACGTCCTCCTCCTTTTTACAAAAATAAATGTTCTATAATGCTTCAAACACTATATAATTCACAGTATTTCACAGGTCAGTTTTTTCAATGTTGAAAGTGTTCAACTTCATTAGAGATGGAAAGCTTGTGAAAGAAAGAAAGATAGAAATAGAGAAAGTCTGCACTGATGAAGGTTAAAGATTCTCTTAGCAGGAAGGTTCCTAAAGATATGCTGTTTGAAACTGTAATGAAATGTTCAGTAATTCCATGGGACAGTAACGCAGACCCAGGAATCTATCGCTCTTTCAAAATTTTCTGTGACATTGCTGTCTGCCTACACATTGTGTTGAAGTCTTTTGCCAATGTGAAGAACGACTGATCCTGCTCCATGGAGGAAGTTATTTTTCCTTAAAAGTCTGTAGTTTCAGTTCTCCTTATAATTCTTCTAGGAATTTCAATAGAATAGCTACTCTGGTCAAGAAATGATGTCTTGTTCCTTTCATACTCTCTGGTACTTTGGAAAAAAACCTGACATCTCAATGTTGAGAAATTTTACTCTTTTTCTTAAACACATTGTATTCCTCTATCATGTCAGTTTTGTGGACAACTTCCTTCTATGTCTGTGAAAAAAGTTGAAGGCAAAGAGAAGAAGGAAAAGCTCAGAAAAATGTTCTCTTATATCAATACTTTAATTATTAGAAACTGACAGAGGTTTTAAGTCAGAATAGTCATTCTTCAATTATGATTAATCTGTCTTTTCAGTTAACCAGAAGTCTTAAGAAAAGACTGGCTGGTTTCATGAAGCTAAAGTAGTTCTGTTTGGCTTTGTTTTTAAGGCTTTAGAAAGTCACCACGTTCCAATGAATCAGGAATGGCTTAGTGAGTCATATTTTACAGTCTCACAATAGTCAAATTGATTCTATGAGTACCATGAAGGAACAAACTGGGAGTAGCATCTGGTTTAGGAATCCTACCTATGTTCATACAGCAGTTCCCCACTCCAGCAGACTGGCTCCTCTGGTATTGCATATCACTCTGTGGTGCCAGTAGCTAAAATATCACACTGAACTATTCACCACCGGTCACTACTCTGGATGAACCAACTCAAAGAAACCTGTCTCTGTTTAAAGAATTAATTTTTACGTTTTTAACTCTGTTCATTAAACTGTATTTCTTACTCACCATTCTTCCATTAATAAATAGTACTAGCAGTATAGCAAGTGTAACAGTGTAGTGCATGACATCTGTCTGCCAAACTAACTAAATTTAGAAAATCTATAAGGCAGAGAAAAGGATAAATTAGGGAGTCCTTAATTAATGACTTACTTTTGGAGGTTAATACACAACCATGCTGTTAGGAGGAAATATAAAAAAAAAGAAATGTTAATAGTATAGAAAACCATGCAATTTCCCAAATTGATACCAGGAATAGTACAGGCAAATTTAAATACCTTATCATGGATAAATGATAAAATCTAAGATTACATTCCTGCATAATTCTTCATATTGCTCAAGTCATAACTTGCAGTGAGCCATTACAGTATGCTTTAGATTATCATTTTAAGGAATTCTGCTTCTGAGTATCACAGAAAAAAAGCCTTTTTTTTCTGTTACATGTAAGTTAAATAACATTCAAAAAATAAGGACATAAATAAATTACAAACCATATACCAATGAGTCTAATATAAGTACCATATTCAGAAATTTGTATCAACAGTTGTTAATTTATTTTGGCTGTAACAAATATCTTGATTGTGCTATTCCAGAACAACCACTTACACTAAAACAGAAAAAAAAGTCTCTTTTAATGATCAATGTTACAAAAGAATACTACCTGCATAACCAGACTAAACTAAACTAAACTAAAGTTTAACTCAATCACAGCCCACAAGGCTTTTTTATTTGGCCTTCTGGACTGCCTTGAATAGCATAACATGACATGCAGCGTTCCTAGAAGTTGCTTTGACCTGCAGGGCAGGTGTCTCATCTCAATATCCCTCCATGGTCCCACAAAACTTCTTCATATACTTCATACTTTGCAATCCTATTCTAGATCTTTCGGGTTACGCTAGAACTATAACACCCCCCTAACCTCCACCCCCACCCCAGTAATTTAATTAGGAAGGGAACTTCAGAGATCATCTAATCCTACCCCCTGCTCAAAACAGATCTAACTAGATCACGTTGCTCAAGGCCATTTCTAGTGAAGACTTGAATGTCTCCAAGGATGGAAACTTCATCATCTCTCTGGGCAACTTGTTCCAGAGTTTAACCCCCAATGCTGTGAAGTTTTCTATTTGTTGGATTGAAAGGTTGTTGGACTCTCTGATGACAATGTTCTGAAAAGACATTTAAGAATTTTTATATTATATTGGTTCAAATGCTGTGACCTGAAGAGATGTAAGTGCTAACTAATTGATGTTTTAACAATGGAATACCATATTGTTGAATAGCTTATTTATTTAATATGTAAATCAATTTGTTTGGGGTTTGGCTTATGAAAAGCAGCTGAGAGGAGTGGGTTTTGGAGTGTCTCTCAGGACAATTTCTGTAATACCTGCCAAACATAGCTTTCAAAGAAACATGAGGAAAACATACAGTTACTAAGATTTTTACCTTGTAAGGGTGCTTCCTTTGTTTTATTAATACAAGACTTTTTCTACTTGTTTTCTGCTGAAGCAAACCCAGAAATAACTATACCGATTGATTAGACTCAAACCTAAGAAATATGCGAAATGCTAACTCTTCCCCATCTATTCTTATTCCAGTCTGATCATCAGTATCAGAGAAAATAACAGGAATTAGGTCAAGCATGGCTTGATTAGCAGTAAGTCACCTTTTCAGAACTCAAAAAACTTTATTTATTCCCTATTTCCTCTTCTCTTGCTGTACTATTACTGGATGAGTGGCACCAATATACTTAAACCAACATGAAGATGTCACAGAATCAATCAAATAGAAACTTGTAAATTCATTTTATAGTCTCTGAAACTCACTGAAGTCTCTGGGAAGGTCAGGCCCCATGTTAGCACTTAGAAGATTAAATTGATTTAAAGGTGTTAAGGTTAAAAATCAACATTGGATTTCATGGGCTTTAAAATGGTCATGATACTTGACAGTAATTGATCTCCTCATTATTTTTTCACCTTAGCCAAGAAACTTTAACTAAAACAAATTCTGTTTCTCTTCATTTTAAAGTAATTTTCAACATCCATTTACTTCTTATTTTTATTTTTTCTGCTTCAGCTAGTATACCCTCTCATAGAAGAAACAGGTTATTTCAAAATGTTTTTGCTACCACCTTTGTTTTACTGCTACAACACATTTCCAGATCTATTGAAATGCCAAGTAAATCTTTTAATGGATAAATTAATGAATGTCCTTGCTTCGTAGGCAAGGCTTCTCTACAGGGTGTTAATTTGTTTTTCCACAATTGCACATACTGCAAGCAATATAGAAAGCTATTAATACAGTCCTTTTAAACTGCTGGAAGTCATTTTTAGCTTGGATCACATCAAGCATTAACGTCACAATGATCACTATATTAATACAGATTAATATATACATATATATATTCCTGCTTTAATGCTGTCTATTCTATTCCTATTTGTCTAAAGAAAAAGAATATTTAATTATGCTCATGCTCTTTGAAGTACTAATTTTAGACAGTCCCATATTTAAAGGCATTGAAGAACTAACCCTGGTTATTTTAGTCTCTCACCACATAGATTTCCCACTCAGATAATCAGGGATAATTTATAACCAGTATATAATGCTTCTCCCATCACAAACTAAAATAGGTTTGACATTTCAAAAGGATTTAGTGGTGTTGTGTATCATTAACACGGAAGTTGTTTTGTACCTGAAAATCCCAATGATTTACCTCAAGTTGCTGTATAATCACGGTAATTTCACTCAGGCATTGTCAACTAGTCAGAAAGAGTGTACAGTTTGTTTTAGGACACTGCCAGTAACTCAGGAGCTCTGATTTTATTCTGTTCTCTAGTGCTGCTCTAATGTCATTTTCTGTTCCTCCTCTGTCTTGCTTGCTTCTGCCTCACAAACCTATCTCAGATTTACAGGGATGATGCCCACAGCGAGCAGTGAATCAGGCAGCACCCGAGAGTGTACCTGAACATTCAGACTTGGTTTGTCTGTACTGTTAAATTTACACCACAGTCCCAGGCTTGGTGGTTTTCTATGTCAGGTATTTTTCCAGATAATTTCTTGGTGTGGCTTGAAGGTTAACGTGGGCCAGGGAGTTACGAGATCCATTTGCTGTATGGCATTTTGAGGCAGTTCCCGTGTTTTGAAGGGGGAAATATTTTAATATTGCCACCTATCCTTAGTGCTGCCAAACAGTGCTAGTAATAGTATTGAAGTGTTTGTAACTGGAAAGATTTAAAGCATTTCACTTTGATACAATTTAAGTACCTTACCGTGTGAAAAAAAATCCCTGTAGTAGTTAGATGCTGAACAACCCTAAATGTCTATAGCCCAAGCTTAGGTACCTGTCTGGTATAATAGGAAGTAGTTTGCTTTTTACAGTATCTCCATGTTGATTTGAGATCCTGCCAAGAACACAGAAGACGTGGATGCGTCTTCCTCAGCATAAGAATCCACTGCTTTTTGCATCTCCAAAAATGGCCATAACCGCTGATAGTTCAGTAGCTTAGAGGGAGAGCCCCAGCACTGATCAACATGCCAACCTGCAAGGCAGAGAAATATGGGTTTGAACTCCCTCCTGGTGAGGAAGGAATTTAGCATACCTCTGACTTGGGGGTGAGTGCGAAGGGAAGCGCCGTGGGCAGCTCCCTGCTCAGCCTACCACAGGCACCTCCACCCAGGAAGGCAGCTGGGACTGAAATCTCAGATTCATACAGCCATTTATCGCAGGTGCAAGAGGTAAAGAAAGGCTGTCAGGCACTCTTGGCTGGCCTAGGCATTGCCACACGCAAACTGCTCGGTCCTAGGAAAGGAGGCTTTATAGATGGAGAATTGTCCCTTGCCTTGTTTAGGAAATGAAAGCAATTAGTACACGTTTATGAATTCCCTCCTTGGAACGAGTGCTACACCACTCAAAATGATAAAGCTTAAATACCTTGTAAATGAGGGCCTAAATTCTCAGGGAGGATTGGGAATCCTGAGTTATGGGAAGGCTTATGTTAGCTTATATATTAGACAGGAAGAAGGCTTGTTGCCTGTGAGGTAAAAATCATGGAAACCATAATAACACCCCATAGAAAATCACAGTATCCTGGTGGTGCACGTACAACCTAGCTATAGAACGATTCCCACTTTGTCTGTGGTCAAGCCAACACTGAAACACATTAAAACAAATGCTACTGAATTAGCTGGAGAAAGACCTACAGCAAATATCCACTGCTTAAGGCACTCACCAAAAGGATAAGACATACATGTTTGTGTCTGTTTTATAAATCATAGAGATCTGGGAGCTTCTGCCCCCCTAATAGTGCTCTAAGATCACAGAATCACAGAACGGTCAGGGTTGGAAGGGACCTCTGAAGATCATCTAGTCCAACCCCCAGATCTGGATATTGAGTTTAAAAGACAGGGAAGAGAAAATTTTAGGAATACTCATGCTCTATGTATCCCCAAATAGAAGTGTTCAGGTTTAAAATGTGGGTGTTGGGACAATTTGATCTTGACAGTAGGCTTGAATTACTCCAATAAAATTGTTACATCCTTTAAGAGTTGAAGTTTTTAGGTAGGTACAAGGCTAAAACAGCAGGTGAACTGGGAATTACAAACATCAGTGGCATTGAATACTGGGCTTCAGTAGCTAGTGAGACTTTTAGGTATTATCAGTTTTGCCTCTGCTTCCTCGGAGAAATTCTGACAAGCAATTCAACAATGGGGATCTACTCATGTATTGTAATATACATAACAAATTAACTTTGTCACTGTATTTTCAATTGCTACAATGTCACAAATATCTATGCAGTTCTGAAATATAGCTTTTAAATACTTTCATCCCTCAGCTACAAAAATCTAGTATAACGGTTTTAGATGATGATCAATCTACATGAAATTATTGGGAAAAATATTTATGTCAATAGGATTCTTTTCCTAATTCAAACCACTTAATTACACAATGTATCATAAATAACTGAATCACTTAATCTAAAAATTTCCTATCAGTAATATTTATATGTGACTAAAACACAACTTCCTCCATGTGTGTCTATACATAAGATGTTTTATATCAGAAAATAAATAGCACGTAGACTGCTAATATAAAAAGTGATACAGGTTTTAGTACAGAAATACAATTTTCCGGGGTTTCTTTTTCTAGCTTGGTCAAATCATGGACCTACAATGTGCTAGATGAATGCAAAATTATTATCATCCCACAACACCACGGAGTTATGCGGATTCAGAAAACAAAAGATAGCATGAAGCCACTGTGACTGAATAGTTTTCTAAACCAAACCACAGTTGCTTTAACCACGCTTTTCGCTAACATTATCTTTTTGAAGTTTTCAATTGCATCAGTCATGTTGTGTTATGCTACCTGACTCCTAACATGATGTGATGGAAGAACAAAATGACACAAGGCATTTGCAATAGATCAGTCAGAAAATCAAAGACAAGAAAAGCATCAATAGCAAAACAATTCGTAATGAGTTTATTGTATAGCTTGTGGATTGGGTAAAATGCATTTTTGTTCTTTATAAGTCTGTATTTTCAGTAGTCTCTTACAGACAGATATTCAAATCAGGAAGATATTTTTATAACATACTTTGCATAGGAAATATATATGTTTTAATAAGTAATCTATGTGCATTTTAACTCTGGTTTAAGAAAGCCCATATATACAAGCTACATTCTGGCCTACTTAAGGCATTTTTGAGATATGCTTCTCTATGCATTTAAATCCATTTGAAGATACGTTTTGATCATATTTTGAATAGTATGTATGTGGGATTGTATATGCTCTTCAAACATTTAAAATTAATTTTTACTGTTTACAACAGGTTGAAAAGAGGAACTTGAAGAATAGAAATACTTTAGCTTTTACTTGTAGTTTAAAAGAGCTAGTTAGACCCAATA
The DNA here is from genome assembly GCA_003993805.1 of Himantopus leucocephalus. NCBI lineage: Eukaryota > Metazoa > Chordata > Aves > Charadriiformes > Recurvirostridae > Himantopus > Himantopus leucocephalus. The sequence continues at coordinate 73,033,488 of RSEF01000004.1, read as the reverse complement.
GAAATTTTGTAAGTTAAATTAATTGCAGTTGAAAATTAAGACAGAAAATTCAAGAAAATTTTGGTCCCTATAAGAAGAACCAATTAGATGGCTGATTGGAAAGGTAATAAATGTAGAAGAAAACTTTGACTAAATGCCCATTCAGTGACTCAGTAAAAACATCTCTTATAAATGAAAAAGCAATGTATTACTGCAAAAAAAATGAAAATTGTAATTAGCACAACTTGGACTGCAAATGAGAAGAAATACAGAAAATAGATAAAAAGAAACGTAAGAATGTAAGGAAAAAATAATGATCATCGGGCAAAGGACACCACAATCAGTAACAAAAAAAAAAGAAAATATTAGAACAGCTGTATGCATGTTATTCAATAAAGATGGTAGGACTGAAAACTAACATAGAATAAGCAGTAGTGCTGCATAAATGTGTGTCACAAAGAAAAGTTTTTCTGGGTCTACCAGTACACAGGAGAATATTGGATAATGTAGTTAAAATCAGTTAGATGTTCCAGAAAGTTAAAATTCTATTGATATTGCTCCAAGACTGAAAGTGTTTATTTATATTCTACCACAAATTCAGTTTAGGCAGCTAATCCCAATCTTTCTGGCCTAGACTTCTTTGGTCTAACTTGAGCCACTGTACTTTTCTTTTGGTTTCAAATTAAGTGATGACTCTAAAAACCACAAAAACCCAAACCAAGTATCTCAAAGCATATATCAGGTTTTATCTTATTTTTGTAATTATAAAATTTTCCTAAGGGCTATGTTCTTATGAATTACTTGATCGTAATTATTTTGGATAACTAATTTTTTCAGATGTCTTTCAAAAATAATCACCTTAATAGTTTTGGGTTTTCTCTTTTGATGCTTCGGATAGGATGCATTACACATAAATACAAACTTCATCTCAAACAGATTCAGACTATGTACTCTTCAGACGTGTCTAAGCACTTAAAGATATTGAACAGTCCAGTACTTACCTCAAAAGCTCCTTGACCATTTACACAGTAAAAGCACCTGTGTGTTCAGTGGTGCCTTTCCCATGGAGATAATGACCTACTTCCTTTCCAAAGCTCCTTCAAAGTCTTTCTTCCTTGCATCTAAATACAGAGGAGTTGAACATTGGCAAAATCACAGTGATGTTGGGTGGCAATTACCTTATTTTTCCATAGTGGCTTCCTGGTTGTCTAAGTAGTTGAATATCTAGGTTTTGTAACTCGGATCAAGGCATGTGAATGGTTTATCAGGTAGGTTACAGTTGTTCCAGGTGACTTCACAATTCCGCCACCTCTTCCCTGTATCAAGGGTAAATGAGTGAGAAAAGAAGCATGCAGAGAGCCTGGGATGAGCAGCTGGGATGGAAACAGAATTCCAGAAGACTTGCATATTTGTGCATATTACATTAGACCGTTATCTGAATTGTTAAAAGTTATTTTGTGTTCTGGGACAAAAACAGAACATAGTCTCCCTGTCCTGTGCTATAGCCACTAAGCAAAATTCAGAGACCCTCTTACTTGTTGCCTCCCTGAACATTTGAGTCTTTCATTCCTAGTGACCAGTTAGTCTGATGGAGTGCACAGATACCTAGGCTACCCAATGGTCTTTCCTGGGATGAGAGAATTACAGGTTTGATCTCTTTCCCCCTCATGCTAAGGAGTGTTTGGAATCCATTTCCCTGTCTTTTTGGGTGAGTTCTCCAACAATTGACCTGCTAGACAGAATCTAGGTATCTTCAGAGAGAACTAGGTGAACTGGAACTTAATGTAATAGGAGCATCCATTATTTCCTATTAAGTCTATATACATTCAATGCTAGATGAGATTCATCATCTTTATCTTCTACAGTTAATGAAGCGAGAGAGAAGTACTTCCAGATAGTGATTCATCTCATTTTATGATCCTGTCTCACCCTTGAGAAATACTTATTACACCTATAATATATTGTATAATAGGGCAGTAGATACATAGAGAAATGAACATTATACACCTAGTTTTGGGCAACTAAAGTTAGCGGAGATGAATTCACATCCTAACTAAAGCAGACTGAGGCACTCCGGAGATACCTCAGTCACCTACCAGTTTAGTGGAGAAAGAAGTGCCCAGACTAGGAGATTAGGACCTCCTTCTACAAAACCTGAAGACAGAGAGTTTTGGCAGTTACCCCAGATCAAGTGGACTACTCCTTTTCTTCCTTGTCTCACTTGTTCTCCCCCATCCCCAAACTGAGGCTGGAGCTAGTACCTAAGAGGATTGGAGAGGTCCTAAATTCTGTCCTAACTAAAGGACAGCAAATTGATTTTTAGTAACAAATGTCTGTTTCTGCTCTGCTTTTGCTGTTCACATGTGAGGACCAAAATGACTGTCGAGAGTTACACCACAGTAAAACTCATTAAGAAACTAATAGCGTCATCTAAAACAGGTTAGTGAACAATCTAAGCAGCTTACAGTAGTCATATCACTGAAAGTTTTATCATGGGCCTGCAGGTCTGCATGCCCAGATCTGGGGAGTCTGAACATCCTCTTCCTCAGGGGAAGTCTGGTCAAGAGCAATTCTGCTGAAGGCCGCAAGGGAAAATGGGTATAGCTGGCATGAGTGAGGAACGGGGCCTAATCTTTTTATTCTGAAACATCTTACTATTGCGATGAGCAAATAATACCATCATAAATGACTGCATTCATTTTTTAGCAAAATTTATTAAAAGAGATTGTACTGGGTGTCTGTGGCAAGGTGTTGGCAGCGGGGGGCCTGCAGGTGTGATCTCTGTGGGAAGAGGCTGGGGCTGCCCCGTGCTGGACATGGCTGGCTCCAATGGGCACAGCTGAGCCCCTCAGCCAAGGTAGTGGCTCCTCTGGGAACACATGTTTAAGAAAGAACAGAAAATGCTGGGGGCGGGGGTGGGGAGGTCAGGAAAGAGTGAGAAACAGCAGAGGGAACACCAAGTTCAGAGAAGAAGGAAGGGAAAGAGGTGGTCCAGGCTCCACACCAGAGATTCCTCTGCAGCCCATGGAAGGAGCAGTTAGGTGTTTCTGAACGAGTTGCAGCCCATGGAGAGCCCACACAGGAGTAGGGGAAAAGTGTGAGGAAGAAGAAGAAGCTGCAGGGAGTAACTGTTATGGACTGACGGACTGTAACCCCCACACCCCATTCCTCCCATGCTGCTCAGTGGGAGCAGAAGGTAGTGGAGTTGGGAGTGAATGATTTAAGTTGAGGCTGGGAAAAGACGGGGGGAAGGTATTGTTTTAATTTTTTTGTCTTTGTTTCTCACTACCCAAATCTATTTTAAATAGCAATAGATTAAATTAATTTTCACTCAGTTGAGTCTCTTTTGCCCATGACAGTAAATGACAAGCAATCTGCCTTTCTTTTTCTCAGCCCAAGACCTTTTTCAATGTATTTTCTACCCCATCCTGTAGAGGGAGAGTGAGCGAGCAGCTGGATGGGCGTTTGGCCCTTAGCCAATGTCAACCCACCACAGCAATAAAGACATTCTTTCATCGTGCCTATGTGTGAAGTAGCTTTGAAAATCACTGAAGATGCTACAACTTACTTTCTAGATTTGGTCTAAGGAATTCTTCTGAAACCCTTTTCACATTAGTTTAAACCGTTGTCCTTATGAGTTTCCAAGAGGATGCAATAGGTATGAGGGTGAGTGAAAAAAGGGAAATCTATAAAAAGTCTGCTAAAAAAAGCCTAAGATAAACCAAGTTATCTGCACTGTCGTGTTCTTGAAATAAAATTCCATCAGTCTAAGTTAATGGTCTTAATAAATGTGGTTAACAGCTAAAAATGGAGTCGAGTGTTCATTTCTTCAACATTATAAGCAGTCATTACACACAGTAATAAAAATAGAAAGAATGACTTCAGGATTTTTTTCCCTTTGAATTGAGTTGTCACCCATTAACTTAATGTTTAAAGCACAGTTCATTAATACACTGTCATTGATGTGTGAATCCATTATCGAAGCTCTTCAAGAGGTAAATTTTCCATTGTAAGCTGCCCATCTTTCTAAACACTGGGAAATGTACTTTGGGTCCACTGAGTATTCAACTTCATAATGCTGTCATGTTATGTGTATTTTGTTTTATTTTTGTCTCTATCATTTAAATTTCAGGTTGCCAAAACTGAATATAGATGCCCCTAGACTATAAATACTTGAATTAAAAAACAGCAAGTCAGGGGTCCAATTGCATAAACTTGGTATCTTCTTATCTGAGGTTCCTCTTGTAACTCACATCACATTTCATCTGTTGAAGTGGAAAGAGAATGGCGAGAAAGAGGGGAATACAACTCAGAAAATATAAAGGAAATAACGTTGAATACATCTGACAATCATTCTAGCAACTTTCATGCGTTGCCATCCTCTATAAACAAGCGACTCAAATGGCAAGAGCTGTAAGGCATAGTGGTTATCCTGTTACAACAAAGATATTTTTCTTCATGCTGAACTAGGATAATCCTGCCATTAGGTATGGCTACATCACAGGCTGAAGTACATCAGAGGGAGCTGCACAGTAACTTTAAATAAGGTAGTTCTGGTAGCTGCAGTAGCCCACAGCTTCATGTAAGCTAATTTTCTCTCTCAGGAAGATAAACTAGTCAATGAATTATCTTGAATTACCATAGGTAAACTATTTCTAGTATTTGGACTAGCTCGGGCCTTTGGATGATGCAATGCAGAGTTCTGAGAAGCACAAGTGCCCTGCTGAAAGTTTTGAAAAGCATGATGCTGCTTTTAAACACTTCTGAAATGCATGGCGCTTCAGGAAACAATCACTCAGTAAAATGTTTAATACTAGCAGTGGTATTTCAAGGCTCTATTTTGGTCCATGTAAAAGCAATAAAGATGGGACTGAATCATCTGCTAACTTTAAAAAGGTTAAAGTTTATATTTGTTTGTGGACGAAAATATTGATGGCTTGTATACTATACATTATATTACATTACTTGTTACCTGTTACCTATTATAGCAATGAATCAGTGATGAAAAACTGGAAAACAGTCTTCAAAAGACCCTAAAATATTGCCAAATATTTTGTCTTGGACAGATTTTTTTTCCCCACAAAAGATCGTGCATTCTTTAAAATAAGTGCCACAGTATAGAAGTCATAAAATGTGAAAACCCAACTACTTTTTAATGTCATTCATATGTTTAAGGGAATTCAATAAAGGTTAAAAATTTAACGTAATTCAGATTTAAAGATTAGAGGGTGACTGGATTCAAAGTGGAGAAAATTATGTATGCTATAATTTCATCCTTGCAAAACCCAGGAATTTTGCACTGAATAGGAATATAGGACCAGATATGATGGTTTCATAGAGATTCTGAACAGGCTGCAAGGTTAGCATTCGTCAATAAGAGGTCTAATCTAGTTCTGTACTCCTTTTGTGTAAGCCGATTTCAGAGGTGAGGGACCTGTGTTCAACTAAGGGAAAGGAATTTGTGTGAACTATAGCTAAGACTGTGGGATGTTAGGTACACTGGAGGATTAGGGGTCTGTCTGCTTCAGTTTGGGGCAAGGAACTGTAGGTGAATTTAGTCGAGGTTAGGCAGTAGTACTCTGCCTTGCCTGCCTTTTTGTTGCTCCCTACAGGATGGAGAATCATCACAGACATTGCCGGAGCTGTAGCTGTTAATGATAAACAAAACTGGGTTGTTGAACAGTTTAAAAATATGCTTCTGCCTCTTGTTAGAAAATATTTGCTGTATTTATTACCAGTGCATAACATTTTTGAGAAACATATGTTTGCTTGCATGAGAATACACCACGGGCAGCCGTTACCACACAGAATGAGATTCAAGAGAAAGGAATAAAGAAAAGATTCAAGGCAGGAATAATTTGCTGGTGATGGCTTTAACAACTAACATGATAACTGCATTACAGATGAAAAGGAAGTTAGCTAACAATAAGATCCTAGCTCCTGTGTATTCTGATAAGTGGAACTAGTAAGAACAACTGCTGAAAAGCCATCAGTGAAGTCCAGCAATAGTATATACATATGTCAGATCTTAGCATAAAAGTGGCAACTTTCAGTCTACATCACCATCACTGAAGAGAGGAGCTTCAAGAGCTGAGACTTGATAGGTAAATTTGGAGAGAGCTCATAAATCTCCAGACTGAGTCTGCCGACACCTTGCTTAAGTACTTGTCTCTTGGAATCAACTATTCAGATTCTGAGCATTAGCCAGGCTTCCCAGGGAGCAGAGATGTTGAGGACCATGATACAGAGGAGTGCCAATCAAGTGGAAAACTTTATGGAGAGAAGAGGACCCCAAACACTTTTTTTTCCAGACTTTTTTCCTCCAAGAGAGAGTATTTCTCCACTTCAGCATCCAGACATGTTCCTTGGCTGTATTGCAGCTCCATGGTGGGGTCAGAGCTGGATCACACAATCTGAGTGAATAACTCAGATCCATTTCTGAGTTGCGATAATGGAGATTCCCTGTAATCTCATTTTGACTAACAGTCATAANCCACTTCAGCATCCAGACATGTTCCTTGGCTGTATTGCAGCTCCGTGGTGGGGTCAGACCTGGATCACACAATCTGAATGAATAACTTAGATCCATTTCTGAGTTGCGATAGTGGAGATTCCCTGTAATCTCATTTTGACTAATAGTCATACAACCAAAGGCTTGCTGTTCACTCTTGCATGCATCTGTTAGTACGTTCAGGCAAAGCAGGACTATTTGAAAATAGGTTCCTTCATGCACAGCAGAAACCCCAGGATTATGATCCTACATAAAATAAAAAAAAAATAAATTTGGAAGTAGATTTTATCCAATCACAGCCTTACACATTAAAGACAATCACACATTAAAGACTTCACATTCCTCCCTCATCTGCTGTTTACTTTATGTTCTTTTCTATGATTCTATATGTGAATATCAATGTTTCTACTTGCCCTTACTTGGCTTACTTTCATGAGTGGGCAGCATGAATTTCAGGGGGCTAATCAAGCAAGCCTGTTCTGATTAAAACCAAATTCCACATATAATAATTATACATTTCTCATATTATTGGATAATCTG
>RSEF01000004.1:72962430-73013901 GCA_003993805.1 Himantopus leucocephalus | reverse complement strand
ATCAAAAGAAGTGTGGCCAGCAGGTCAAGGGAGGTGATTCTGCACCCTTAATCTGCTCTTGTGACACACCACCTTGAGTACTGCGTCCAGCTCTGGGACCCCCAACATGAGAACGNGCGTCCAGCTCTGGGACCCCCAACATGAGAACGTCATGGACCTGTTGGAGTGAGTCCAGAGGAGGGCCACGAAGATGATCAGAGGGTTGGAACACCTCTGCTATGAAGACATGTTGAAAGAGTTGTTCAGTCTGGAGAAAAAAGGCTCTGGGGAGACCCTCTAGCAGCCTTCCAGTACTTAAAAGGGTCCTCCAGGAGAGATTGAGAGGGACCCTTTATCAGGGAGTGTAGCAACAGGCGGAGGGGTAAGAGTTTTAAACTGAAAGAGGGTAGATTTAGATGAGATATCAGGAAGGAATTCTTCACTGTGAGGGCGGTGAGACACTGGAACAGGTTGCCCAGGGAAGTTGCAGAGGCCCCATCCCTGGAGGTGTTCAAGGCCATGCTGGATGCGTCTTTGAGCAACCTTGTCTAGTGGGAGGTGTCCCTGCCCATGGCAGGGCAGTTGGAACTAGATGATCTTTAAGGTTCCTTCCAACTGAAACCATTCTATGATTCTGTCATTTTATCTACATATATACCATATTAACAAATATACTGCAAAATTATTTTTAGTACATTAACATAAAGTATATATCATTTGTTAAGCTAAAGATAAATCATTATAATTTCACCAAGTTTAAAATTTAGTTTTTATTCTAAATGCTTTTAAATCTGTCATAAATACTACAAAAGTTAGGAAGCTTCTCAAAACACTCATCCATTTCTAAACCTCCTTTTTTTTACAATGCTTGTGTGAAGAAAAAATACCTCAAGGTAATCTGAAGTCTGTGTGTAAGATTTAGATGCCACAAACTTAGGAAGCATGGAGTTAGATCATTGCTAAATCGAAGCAGATTCCCCAAAACTTCTGTTGTACCACAGATGAAGGCTAAGCATTTTCCTACCATCATTTTCCTTTGGGCAAATTACAGGTGTCTCCATGCTTCATGAGAGATTAACAGTATTGATGTCTTTGAAGTCTCTGTGCCATATACGCTGTGGCAGTTGGCAGGTTTTCTAACTGACTCGGGCAAGAGGAGACCTATTTAGCAAACATGTCGGATTTTCACAGCTTTCACCCTTCGGATGTTCCAGCACAGCTTTGCCAAATATCTCTGCTGTTTCTGTAGTGTTCCTTGCTTCAATAGAGCACAAAGTTATTCTCCCAAACGCGCTGCTGGATAGCAGCCCAAGGTGATGACAGCCTTAGGACAGCACGAATGCGTACGAAGGCTGGTAAGAGCTCTGAGAGACCAGCTGGCAACACCCCTGCAGCACCATTGCCCTTGGGGCAACTATCTCAGTTAATTAATTATCTTGTATCCTCTGTAGGCTGCCAAGAATCATTCCCAGGTTTTAGCGACCATCGTCTCAGCCTTCATTTTCATCTCTTTTTGCCTGGTGACTTATTTCCAGAGGACGTTGCAGTGGTGATTTGTCACCAGCCCAGCTCCTTGCGTTTCGGCATGTGGCTCTGTAGCCAGTTTCCTGTTGGATCTACTGCAGTCAATGGTCAACAATGAAATTAAAACTAGTGTAGCATCTCTGGACAGCTGTGATATGACAGCACAGAATAAAGTCTGTCATGAAGGGATNCACAGAATAAAGTGTGTCATGAAGGGAATGAGTGACCTAAACTATTTCCCAGAGTTATCATGAAAGGAACTAAAAGAATTGAATGTGCTAGCCAGAGAAAGGATGTGTTGACTTTATGAAGTCTTGCATTAGGGTTCTTCTCTGCATAAAAGCTTGTCACAAAATCTGCCAGTCTGCCAGTCACAATTTTAAAGATATGAAAATTACTTCAGAGAATGACATTATGTATATGAGCATATAGCAGTTGTCACCAGATAAACTGTGATTTTAAAAAAGGTTGCTACAGGTGTTTTGTTTTGTTTTTAAGGTTATAGATTCATATCTTTGAAAATGACAGGTCTGGCAAAAATTGAAAGACTACCACAAATCAAAGTAACTGCTTTTACTTCAAATTGTACACCTGTGATTCTAGCCTTTGTCTATGAAAGGAAAAAAAAACCCCACACACTATAGACTCCAGATAACGACTGCTCTGTTGAATGTATGGCTGCCAATTATGTCCAAGTGCTAAACCACACGAGGTGGTAGCTTTCCAGAGGGCGTGCATTAATGTCCATTGAAAATAAGACTGACAACATTCAGTGGATTCCACTGAAGAAATGAGTTAAGACTTGAACCCTCATAATAGAATTACCCTGCTGTTTGTAAAGTCAGTGGCAAAAGAAGAAAGCTGGAAAGACTTTTAAAAGTTCAGCTACCATGTTTCCATATGACTCCTTGAACCCTGCACTATTTGCTTCTGCTTCAGTTAATTTGAAATGGATTGTCTGCTTGACTCCCATGCCAACAAAGACTTCATTACTTGAAAATAGTAATAAGAGAAAAAGAATACCTTGCTGAATTAAGAGGCTGTCAGTCTAATCATAATTCCTGTGCTGTTCATTCCTTTTAGCCTTAATAGGTAGCGAAGTCCCATAATGTTTGCCCTAACAAATACTGCATAGTTTCTTCTTTCTGCCAGCTGCACATTTTTAAGAATACTACCCATACAATCTATCTCTTTTCCTCTCTCATAACTAAAGTGCTATTTCCCTTCTCTAAGTAATCATTGGAAGCAAGAGTCAGTGATCTTTTCTTGGTAATATTCATAATAATTCACTAGTTTAACCAGTATTGCATTTCATGTTATCCAAAAGAAAATCTAACATTTTTGATTAATTTACCTTACAGTCCACAATAACACTTTCTGCGCTATGAACATTCCTGTTTCTTGAGTTTAAGGGTGAGGATGAGGACACTGTACCATGATGTATTTTTTTTAATACGTATCTATACCTGACTTGTTTCTGATTTTTTAAGTAAATATATTGGTGAAAAATAAACATCCTCTAGACTCCACTGGAAATTTCTGAAATACAGCACTACATAAAAAGAGCTTTGCAGATACTGGACTGTAATTTCCAAATCATTCTGTTTATTATTTTCTTAATTTCTTCCAACCTTCTGTCTCAGGCATGACAGCTGCCCTTGAGCACTCATGTCTCTATTGTTTACTTCAAACTATTCTTCACTGCATAGAAAAGCCATATGGAACTCTTTTTTTTTTAATTATTATTTTAAATAAAATTACCTTCCACTCCTGTATTGCAGAAGCCATTCAAACTAGGGAAAGAATCTGGAGTATTCAATCTGGAAAGCTCAAACACATCACATTTTTTTGACAAAGACGTGAAAGATTTTTGACAATGATCTTTTTGGTTTTAACATTGTTCAAGAGTGGGCAATTGCAATCAAAATTAGGTAAGGTGGTTCGAGTATGATCTCAAGGAGACAGAGAAGGATAGTTCTTCGGTTAGCGACAACAACTAATTTTTAAGGAACAATTCAGATACATCCTAAGATTTTGATCCAGAAAGAATTCAGATCAAGCTTTCCTGTTTGATAATAAGCTTGGAAATATGTTATTGATTGTTGGAGACTGGTGCACTATTTAAATATAAATCTATCTTCTGAATAGAAAGTATTAATGAAAATGACATTAAGAAATATAGATCAATAATTAAACTTCAATTTGGAGACTGGGCTGAGATTTATCTAAATTATCTTCACCTTTCTGGTATTGTTCCTAGCATTTGAACTTGCTCTAGTTTCCACTCTTAAAGACCGTGCTACACAAACACGCGGTGTTAACAGTCCCTGCTCAGTCAGAAATGACACAAACACCCCATGAGTTCCAGTTATGGTTTGTGCTCTAGAGCCCCTGGTGTTTCCACAAATCAAAGAGCAGTATCCTGATGGCTTCCCATACCCTTCCCCTGACTGCTCAGCTCTTGCTCCCCTTCCACTTTGGGTGCACCCTAACTGCCTCCCGCTTGCTCTTCAGCCAGCTCTGGGAAAGCTGACCTCCTCGGGCAGAGGTTACAGGCTCAGTGTGAAGTTTCTGAGAGAGCTCATACAGCCTGCATAATTTCCATGGTCAGGCTTGACAGCCAGCACACTTCCTTCTACCTTCAGAGTACATCTACGCATACAACCATACGCAGTGCAGAAAGGTAAATTTCCACGTGTCTTTACCACTGTTACCTTTTATACTAGTAGTGGCTCTTTTAAAGACATAAAACCAACACAACATATTTAGATTAGAAAACCAACTTACACTAAAAAAAAAAGGGGAGTCTTTTATTGGTTGAACTATAAGTTGAGATAAGATTAATACCATATACGGAGTATGAAAAGTGAGTGTTTTAAGCTATCAGATTTTTTTAATACAGACGCACTGAGTTGTCTGTGCATCTTTGACAGAAAAAGACCAGCAGAAAAGAGACTGTTCAGAAACTGATATAGATTTTTCTGACAATGGATAAGACCTTTTTTATACTTTTATTTAAAATAATCCTTCCAGTTTGTTTTCTTTTGTGTGTGTGTGTGTGCAGTTGTATTGTACAGCTGTTTCCTGATGCTTTGAGAAATTATTGATCTTACCTCTCAACTACAAAATCTGCCACAAGTGAATTGGATTCCCCTACTGAGAATGCCTCACTTGAAATAACGCATCATTAGTGGAGGAAAACATTTTTTAATGATACAGTGTGGCTGCCATCACTAGAAAAGAAATATTTTCAGTGGTTGTTGAACATATTCTTATCTCTGTGGTGAATTTTACAAGATCAAAGAAGCAACAGAAACATCAAACACACTTATTTACAAAATGGTACAGGCACGAGACAGATATGGCTTATGTGTTAGTGCTTCAGAAGCTTGTTATGAGTTAGTTAGTTCTCTATTGTGTTGCATGTAATAGTTTTTTCATACTGTTAAAAGGAAAAGAAAGGACCCACTAGATCTCCACAGTCTATGGCTCTGTGCATGTGATACACTTCAGAGATTTAATTTTTGTTTTCCCAGTAATTTTATAGTTTAACTTTTTATCAATATTTTAGGCAGGCTTATTTTAAATGGCTGATAGAATTCAGTGAATAATAGCCAATCATAGTGATTTTATCTACGCTGATCCATTTTAAGGTTTTATATAGTGCATTAAAATAAAAAAAAAAAAGAAAAGGAAGTTCCTATTGAGACTATAAAAGCAAAGATCTAATCAGAACAATAGCCTGCATGTTCAATGCTTATGAAGCCTCTTCATTTATCAAACCTAGTTAGGGAAGGATCTGATCATGTATGCTTCAATTTGCAGTTAAGTATTTTTCTAGGAAAGGCTGACAGAGATCGATGAAATGGGAAGACCGGGAAAGCACAGTGGTGACTGCAGTGGGCTTGGTGGGGAGAAAGCGTGTAGATACACACGGAAGGAAAGAACCTTTCTTGCTGGAGAAATAGCCCTGGAAGGTGTTGGTGTGGTACTATCCCTTCCTGGATTTGGAAGGCAGGATGGTAACATAAGCAAACAAACAATCTAAAAACCAAACAAAATGAAAAAGCATGCCAACACCCACAGAGAACCCCAAATATAGCAACTGCAGAGAGGGGTATTTATTGACCAAACTACAAAATGTTTCATTTTATTCTACCAGGAGCAGAGGAGTAAGATTGAAAAGCTAGTATTGAAGTGCACTGAAGAGAACATGAGAGAAAAAGGCATTGCTTATATCCTAAGAAGTTTTGCAGGCAGAGTAACAGTTTGTTAGTTATTATCATAATGCAACAAAAGCTATGAAATAACCTTGTCAACCTTGTCGTTTACAATTTTTTATGCATCAGCTTTCTTTTCCTGGGTATGTCAGTGAATTCTTCTCTCCATAACATATTGCCATAGGCTAAAAGTGCATAAAAGAGCTCTGTCACAGAAGTGTCACATGTAATAACATTATACCATAAACAACACTGGCCTTAGTTACTTTTGGAGGTCTACATTTCAAAGGTATTGCAGCACCTGAAATATTCAGCTCAGCCCCAGCTGGAAGTACATGGTGTTTCCACCTTTAGTCCTTTAGTGAAAAGAAGTGTATGGAAAGAGTCCTCACAAGGTCTGGCTAACCAGTCCAAATTAGGCTGGAAGAAAGGTGGAGGGGAGGAAGAAAAGACCTGCTGGCCATCCTTGTCTGCTCAAGGATGAGCTTGTTCTTGGCCTCCAGGTGTTAGAGGGGCCACTGCTCTTTGACAAATACAAATACAGGTAGTCAACATTGAGACCAGACCAGACCAACACCAGTGCACTGGGAGCACTACAAGCAGCTAAAGCAGATCCCAAAATATCTTTTGGAAGCGTTCAGGACTTCCAGCAGTTTGGGTGGCATTGCTTCTGCCTCAGTGCAACTAGTCGCTCTTTTCAGTGCTCCCTTACAAATGTCTTTCCTCGGATTCATTGCACATCTGACCATCTTACCTCCTCCCCCTCTGCCCTGTTCAACCCTTCAGTTTATCTTATGTTAAAAAAACTCACCAAAATTAAACTGGTATTTGCTGAAGGACCATGTTCATTCTGTTTTTCTATTAGATAGCCTTCTTCACTTTAGGAAGGAAATTTCTATTTAGCTTTAAATGTTAGGAGCCAGCTAATACTGTGTGTATCTAAAGTCTTACACAAAAGACGTATACAAACAGCTTGCCTGAATGTTAATGTCAGTATGTCATACGTACACGCCAGCATCGTTTGGAGAGTAAAGAACATTTTCAATTTTAGTAAAGCTTTAGTTTTAAGAACTTAAGGAGGAAGGATTTCTAGTCAGTATAACAACTAAGAGAAGATGGTCTCAAAATGACTTTTAAAGCTTCACCAAAATTGCCAAAGATAAAAAAAAGGAAGGGGGAGTGGGAGCGATGGGGGGGAAAAAAAAAAAGAAGATAAGAAATCAACTTTTCACAGCATCAGTGGAATGAGGAAGTTCCAGTTCATTGGAACTTCATGTTCTTCATGCTTCAAGGGCTTCTGGAATAACAAAAAATTGTGCATGCTTCCTTTGCCAAAGCGAGTTGAAAAGACAGATGTTATCTTAACTTACAACCAGGGAATCTGGCTGCCCATTTCAGTAGCATATTCTGGCCAATTAAAAGCTGACACGTTTGGAAGTGAGTAGCAATAATGCAAGCATGAGTCCAATGCTGCTACTGACTGTGGATTCTGTATTTTCTGTCTGAAAAGACACACTATTTTGAGAACAAAGGAATGCTCCATTGGTGACACTCCGCAGGCTGCATTTAGAATAAATCACATTTTAAAGGATCGACTGGTGTCATTGCTTAGCCTAAAGAGTAGAAGAATAAATCCAATTCCCATTGATATTAATGGAAAGGCTCTTACTGAGGCAATTGTGTTGGGGACAGTATTAGCTCTGGGATTTTTTATTTTCTTTGTAATAGACAACCAAATTCAACAGCCTTCCTTAGCACATTCCTACTGAGCCATCACATGGGTGCATTTTACCTTTTTTAAATGCTTGACCTTTATATTAAATGTTAAATAGTTCTTATCATTCTAGTCTCCCAGTTCACAGAGACTTTGAAAAAATGTTTCTTCAGTTCAATTACACCTCTTTGAAAAGGCAGACAGTAAAAATGGTACACTTCTAACTTTCCTCTGCTAGTGAGGTGGAGGAAGGTATTCTGCTTCTTCCACCCACTGGAGCACTACTTTGTTTATAGGTAGCATTTCATATTTGTCTGAGACTTTTAAAGTCTAAAAGGAAACTTCATTGAGAATGCTATTAATATGAAACTTTCTAGTAAAGAAAATGGGATCTCAGCCCTAAGGAAAGCCTATACTGAGGCTGGTTTCTGTGACAACAGTTCAATAGTCATACCTGAAGGTATTTTCAAACTAGCTAGCTCGAATGTTTTTAGGGATACAACTATTTCAACCCAGAACTTAAAAAAAGCAAGACAACCCCAAAGAAGCTGGATTAGACTACCACTAAACACTGGATGAAGCAGTTCAGACAGCAAAGGGAGCTCCAGGATGCACATGTGAATTGCCGTCACCCCTGTAGACATAGTGCAGAAGAGTTCCTTTATAACTTGCAGATGTGAAGATTTATCTTCTGTACTTTTGCTTCAAAACTTGATCAAGGTTCTTCTGCCTCCACTACTACCCCCGTCCCAATTGCTTTTATTTGTCATGGACTGTGCAGGTTAACGAGCTTGTCATTGGTGCTGGCATTTAAATTGCTGTTTTCATCTCCCTCCTCCTGTTTAATAATTTTCTCTTTTTTTTGATAGGATCTGACATTTTTCTGACTTCTTCCTACCCTTTACAGACATGCTTCCAGAATAAAAACAAAAAAATCAAAATTAATGATGACATGAATGTGACAGCTCCCAAAACTTGCAACTATTGTTTTCCATTTCCTCCTATTACTCTAATAACAGATAACAGTTTGACATGGACATGGAAACAATGTACTTTGGGAGCAGCAACAGACTTAGACAGGGAATCAGCAATTTTGTTTAAAATCTATTAGGCAGCAGCAGTAACTATTTCAAAGCAGTAAGACGATGTCTGAACCTGAAAAGGAATTAAAGGTTGTACCTTTAGGCCTCTCTAAAGATCTATAAGTCAGCCACAACTCACTTGTCTTCTTGCTAGAAACATGAGAATTGATGAGCAATAAGATTAGAGGAAACAAACTGCCACCACACCACCTACCAGGACAAATGCCCAGAAAATGCACTTGCACAGTAGTCTTTAGTTTAATTCACCTTCTACCATGACTATACTGGTGAACCTGTGTTTCAGTCATTTGCACTTTCATGCATGACAGTCGTTTAAACCACAAAACCAGACATCCTGAGCATGGGAGACAGAAAAAACCACAAAGCAAACAGTTATGGGGAAGCCCTGCTGATGCCCCTGTTAATTATTATTCAGGTGACTTTCATATCAGCAGAGACCTAACACAGTAACCTGACCAGTAGGATGGGTCAGCTCAGTATAGCCAGCCCATTTAGGAAACAAAACAAGAGTACCACTTCCCAAAGCATCAAAATGATGAAAGATGACTGTGGCTAGTCATAGACTTTATTGCTAGTCCTTATTAGTGTCCATTTGCTCTGTAGTTATATAAATAAAAAAAACAAAACTGAGAAGTGAACCCTTAAGAACATACGAAGAACCAAGCCTCTGTGTTGAGAAAGTCAGCAGAGATATAAAGAGTATATTCTTCCATTGCTCAGAGTGAATTTTCCCCTGACTTCCCACCATGATTTTTATACTGTGCAGATTTATTTTCAGCTAGTTTGTCCCCACCCAACTCTAACTTGGGACCTCAGCATGACTGATTCAGAGAACAGCTGTAGACACCAATGTAATGCTATTGTCGTCCTCTGCTATCACCTCTCCAGTATTTCTCACAATGTGTTTTTTGAAGGATTTCTCAATATCAAATGCCAAAAGTCTCTGATGAATCACTAAAACCTTCTCAGCGATCTTATTAAAGGCAGAGCATCCTCTAAAATCTTGAGACTTTTAGAGGTGAGGTCTCAACCTTACGACACATGGACTCTTAACTCATTTCATATGCCCTTCACTAGCAGCCTTGTGGATATTATGGTAGAAACAGAGCAATTTATAAATGTTGGAGTTGTTGCAGTTCACAGGAATCTTTTAAATCTGAAATAAGATTTTGCTATGGCATTGAGGATGATAGCTTAATACTTGTAGAAGCCAAAGATAAAACATAGAATCATAGAATAGTTTGGGCTGGAAGGGACCTTCAAAGGTCATCTAGTCCCACCTCCCATGCAATGAGCAGGGACATCTTCAACTACATCAGGTTGCTCTGAGCCCCATTCAACCTGACCTTCAGTGTTTCCAGGTATGGGGCATCTGCCACCTCTCCAGGCAACCTGTACCAGTGTTTCTCCACCCTCACTATGAAAAATTTCTTCCTTCTATCTAGTCTAAATCTACCTTCTTTTAGTTTAAAGCCATTACCCCTTGTTCTATCACAACAGGCCCCACTAAAAATTTTGTGCCTATCTTTCTTATAAGCCCTCTTTAAGTACTGAAAGGCTGCAAAAAGGTCTCCCTGGAGCCTTCTCTTCTCCAGGATGAACAACCCCAACTCTCTCAGCCTGTCTTTATAGGAGAGGTGCTCCAGCCCTCTGATCATCTTTGTGGCCCTCCTCTGGACCCGCTCTAACAGGTCCATGTCCTTCTTGTGCTGAAGGCTCCAGAGCTGGACACCGTACTCCAGGTGGGGTCTCACAAGAAGGTCAATCAGAAGTACAAACAAACAAAATTACACTTCTAAAGACAGATTAAGTGAGTAAATAGCTGAGAGACTCGAGGAGAGTCCAGACCTAGGCACCAGAGGAGGCAATCCTGTACTAAGTAAGGGGATACATGAACCAATGTTACTTCTTTAATTAAAAGTATACAAACTCAACCCCAACCAATCTAATCATTACTTAAATAAAACTAAAGCACTACTTACAATTCTGAAAGGCTTCAAAAGAAACCGTGACTTCTGGGAAGTGCATCTTAAGATCAACATTTCTTGCAGAGCCTCTATGTTGTAGCTCAACAGCTTCATTCTGGTTTGCACTCGAGCCAGGATTGTTCCACCAAGCATTCAATCCATGCTTGAATACAAGTCAGTGCTGAAGCAGTACCTCAGTGCAGCATGAACTCCAACGGCTTTGGTTTGTTTGGTTTTATTTGTTGCGGTTGGTTTGTTTTAAATCAAGTGTAACACTGTGCTACAGCTCCTCAGGGAGCAGCAAGAGCCAGCTGCTTCCTCCAGGCTGGGAACTGAGAGCTGGGACCTGAGATCAGGCTGTGCTGGGACACAGTCGTGCAAAGCCTGAACACAGTAGGCTGGGTGTGGGTGAGAAGGTCTCTCTACAGCCTCAGACATGGCAAAGTCCAGTGTCCATCTGGGAGCCCGATCAGGAGCAAAAGGAGACAGGACCAGAAAGAGGATGAGAGACACAGCTATTCTGAAAGGAAGCTCCGATAGGGACTGATAGCCCAGGGCCGGACCTGACGTGGCCCACGGGCAGGGTGTGGGCAGACCCCAGGTGAGGCTGGTCAAGGCCATTACAATCCTTAGTGCCCTCAGGGCCCTGGCATAACTGTTGGGTTGCTGGAGCTTGAGATGAGTCTGTGCTCAAATCAGTGATCTTTCTGTAGGCTGGGTGGTGGCCTGCACTGCTGGAAATTGGGAATACGTTTCTGAAGCCTATCTTGAACTTTATACCACAGTTGGAGTTGTTATGAGGCTATTAAGATTTTAGTCTTTCACTTCAAATTCTTGTTGAGCGCTGACCTTTGAAAAATAACTTACACTGAAAGAAAGCTGTCTTTACCAAACATGACTAGTGGTGC
The DNA here is from genome assembly GCA_003993805.1 of Himantopus leucocephalus. Lineage (NCBI taxonomy): Eukaryota > Metazoa > Chordata > Aves > Charadriiformes > Recurvirostridae > Himantopus > Himantopus leucocephalus. Next base: position 73,002,486 of record RSEF01000004.1, on the reverse strand, counting down.
TCATCTGTCTCATTTTTATTATCTGGGGAACTTTTCTTGAAATATCCAGACATTCTCAATAGCTCAATTACTTATCTTTACAGTCAAGTTTGGCTAAATTTGTAGCTTTTTTCTATTCAACTGGACTAAACTGAATTGCATATAATTTTTATGAAAGATTGACCTTCATTGCTGAAACGTCTAATCTTTCAAGAAGGTTCAGGATTTTTGATGTAACTGAAACACCGTGGAGACTGCTAAAATTGGCTGCTGTTCCTTAGGTGCCATTCCTCATTTCTCCACTGTTTGTTGTATCCTGTGCAACATCACAAGTGTCACAAGTCTAAGCTTACCTTCAAAAGTTGAAGAGAGTTCTTCTGAAATGAGAAGGCTTCTGACTGAACAGAGCCATTCTTTGTTGTAGAAATCTGTTGTTTCTCATATTACCGCTGAAGTAGACCTCATCCTAGGAATAGTTTCAAAAATAATTGTTGCAGTTTGGTCCCAAGCCTTCCGTTATCTCATTCTGAATAACAAGGCATGTGAATTGTCTTTGATTCATCCTCAGGTACCTTAAAATATTTATATCATATTCTGGGTGCAGTGCACATAGTGCTGAATAAAGATGAGGTCATCTTTGACATATAAGGATATATTTTCCAACTTCCTCAAAATACAAATGTATGACTGGAAGGGAGCTCCTTAATTCTTGGACCTAGCAATTTGTTATTCCAGAATGATGGTCTATAAATTCATTAATTTACACTTTTCAACCTTAAAGCCAGTCTTCTTGTTTGCTTGTTTCTTTTTCATTCTTATTCTTTTCCACAGCTCCCATAAGAAGATGATGAATTCATCTAATCTTTTTAAGACCTGCTGGGGATTTTTAGCTTACCTTTATTCCTGGCCAGTTTAGATCCATTTATATGACATTAAAACTTCTCTGTTTGTACTAGAAGTATCTCACTGGATTGCAATGATTACATTTGTCCTTTTTTAGTTCACATCATACCAGCAGCTTAAAGCCACCCTTTGTCACTAATTACATCAAATTTCCTCTTTTAGGTTATTTCCATGTGAAGAGGTTTCCATGGGGTGAAGTTTATATCAGAATTCTTGTTGGAACAAAAATACTTCATGCAAAGGGCACAATTTTTTCATTACTACGTTACTCAAATTTACTAATACTGCTGCTGCTTCATTAAAATTTATCTTCTATCTGTTACTCCATTCCTTAGTGTCATCTGATTCTTTCTACATGTCATTCTGTATACTGGTCTTTCAGCACAAAGTTTGTCTGGTTAATATAATACATATGACCTCATACTTCCAGTAGAATTTTCCCACTCTCCTCTAGTTTTCCTCTCCCCCCCCAAGAGAATCAAAAATGCTGGTATGGTATCCTGCTGGTGTGTTACTGAGATTCTCTGCTTTGTATTTTTCCGGCTAGAAAGGTCTGTATTGTGGAAGAGCTTATCTCTTAAAAGTATTTCATGCCCCAACAACATCAGAAACAAAGTACAGTACTAGCAAGAGAGTAGTGGAGCCATTAATTCAAGTCCCTCAGCACCTGCCATTGCTCTCTCAACTTAAAATGCACAGACTTAAGTTTTGGCAGTTCAGAAGTACTACTGATTCTGGACTTTCATTGCTGTTGTAGGTGTGGCAGAGCTGGGACTGAATTACAAGTAACAGAAGATGATCCACTCATTTTAAAATTAGCTTGTTGCTCTAAAATGAGGCAGGTTTGGATTGTTTTCATTTTGGCACTTGGAACATGCTGTTCCCCTTCAGCACTAATCGATTGCTCAGATCTGCGGTTTAGAACACAAACAAGGAAGCAAGAGCATTCACTTGAGTGACCTCATGTTTTTACCTCTTCTCTATAGGCCTGTATAGAGCTGTGTAGAACGTGAATTCAGAAAGCAAAGAGCCTACATCCAATTTTCTTCATTAAAGTGGAAAGCATTTATGCTTATGCACTGCCAACCAGGAGTCACAGCAGCCTGTAGTTTCTCCCTGGAAACAGTTTCCGCATTTCCTTTCCAGGAATGGGAAAAGAAGATCAGTAACTTGCACGTGAGAAGCTATAAAATGGGCTGTCCAAGGAAGAGAGAACCTCCAAATGGTCTACAATGCTCCTGCGTAGTGTCCTCAGACTGCAGGTTGGAAACCACCAGTATGAGCTTCTGAGAGTGTTTTATACACAGTGGCTGAAGTGCTATTGGCAGCGGTAGCTATTGGGAGACCTGACGCCAAAAAAAAGATCTTAGGAACTCCAATGTGTTTGAAATTTCCCTGTCCAAACCTTTTATAGGAAGAGAAAGAGCCAAGATGGGGGAAAAACAGACAATAGTGGCAGCCTTATACTAATGAGGGATTTCAGTATGGTGAGAGAAACTGCCCCTAACTAGCAAAAGTTTTATAATTCATTTGCAAACTGGCGCAAAGCAGCTAAAACAAGGGACAGAATGTGTCACAGGCTCCCTGCGCAAAAAGGGAGTTTGCTCTGCCTTGAAGTGCAAAGTCAGATCAAAACCCAGAAAATACTGAGGACAACAGGACGGGGCCCATTTTGAGAGGCAGTTTGCCTACAAACATTCATGGCTTGTCTGTACATATGTGTATGTAGAAATCAGAATATCTTGTTTCTTTTAATTTTATTTCAGAGCACATCTTCGAAAGGGTCTGACCGATAGGTGTTTCACCATCTTTACCCATACTCTGCACAAGCTGCAAACTGAACGCTGTCTGCAACATATATTTAGCAAAAAGTACTGACTGGTGACTGACACGTGATATGACTGGAATTCCTCTGCAAACAAGGCATGCCAAGTGTTGTCTTCCCTGTTTTTATCACCAGTACTCCCCTATAGAATACAACTGACTGTATTAGTCAGCCAAGGGGAGAGGTGCCGATATACATCGTTATGTACCGCCTGGTATCAGAGTCTGGTTCACATGTACCATCTCTGACTGGCGGCATTTTTGCTGTCAGAATAGAAGCAGAGCTGTAAGAATTGATCCCAGCACTGTGCCCTCCTTCCCCCAGAATCATGAACTTTGGATATGCGGCTCACATCTAATTGTCATCCCTATAGGAGCAAGTTCTTCCAACCACTCCTCATTAGCGCAGATGCATGTGATACGCTTCACGTTACAGGAGACTCTGCTCATTAGAGTAGGTGGTCAGCTGCCTGCTGACTTGTGGGAAGCTATTTAGGGATTTATGCTGGACTGCATCGTTATTAGCAGAAAGTTTTCAGCTCATCTCTAGGTGATGCCGACATGCTGCCTGCACCAGGTATTGCGGCATTGTAAGGCAGTCTCCTCGCTCTGCCCCACAGCTGAAATCTTTAATTGATTGCAGAACTTTCTTGATTGTCGTTTGCTGTGTCTCACTGTGGATATTAACTCAACACCTAGCTGAGTAACCTTTACCAAAAATAAACTACTGCCACTAAATGTTGTGTGGGATTTTCAAAAGTTCCTTTTACAGTTTCCAGGGGGAAATTACTGATTTATGACAGTAATTAAAATTACATGTTTAATTTAAGCCAGCCGGCTAAGGCTGTGGTAAGGATAAAGAGAAAAGAAATCACCTCGCCCTAAAATAGGTGTATAGGGCAGGTGGGATGAATAAGCTGCCAGGGCTGCCCACACTGAGCCCAGAGGGAGCCAAGACTTAGACCAGACACCTAATTTTTAAACAGCTAAACCTGGGGTAATCCCCAGCCAATATTTATGTATTTAAAATTCATTACATATTAATCTCATGGTGTTTATGTGCATTTACAAGATGGAATTTTATTTTTATGCATACAGCTCAGTGCATGCATATCTGATGCACAGGGAGCAGAAATTGCAGAAGTTTTGCATGTGTGCGCATTTACAAAGCCTGCATTTGTTGTAGGATTGTTATTGATCACCCATCGATTTTCTGGCACACCTTCCAATCAGATTCTTATGTTAAATAGGAATAGAAGGCTGAAAGTGATTTCACAGATCAAAGAGCATTCCTTGCAATTGTAGACAATCCAGTTAAGAAACTTACTAAGATACACTTGAAAATTCATCAGCTATTTGCTCCCACTATACCTGTAGGAAGGCTATTTTAGAACCTTTTTCCTTTGATATTTGGAATATTCTTTTAATTTACAGCCTAACATCTTTTTTAATCCACATCCATCTTCCTGGTCTTATGTCACCATTGCCCTAAAGAATGTATATTTTTCTGGCCTCTTTGTTGTTTATCTCTCACGCCCTATTTTTCTATGAAGAATAAATGTATGTCTTTGGGTCACTGTTTTTTTAGTGACTAACCAAATTGAGATCTTCCAATATATATTAACACAGGCTTTCTTTACCTCTTGAACTGGAGTGATCATACAGATGGTATTTAAAATGTTATTTTATCACTGCCAAGTAGAGTGGCAATTTTCCTCTGTCTCATAGAAATACGTCATACACGTGTAGTTGTATATGGCTAAAATGAAATTTATAGACCTGTTGTGTAAAGCCATGGCTTTGTTGCTTATATTATGGCTCTAGACAATAATGGCTATTCCAACTGACAAAAAGAAAGCAACTAGAAAGTAACAAGTCATTTACTTGGACTTGTCAAGAGGTTATAGAAGATCTAAGAGTATGAGTGAAACATAGATCCAATGATTTATCTCCAACATAAGAGGGCATATTAACATTCCAGTGCTTTTTGAATATATGTAAATGAAGTAATAAGTATTTTTAATAGTAAGTGCTCTTATAAAAAGTTAAGGAAGTTAAGCAGTATTGATGCCAACGTTAACATATTTGTAAGGTCAGACTGTGATAATAATACATACAGTGACTCTAATACTGCTGATGGATCTGAAGTGATGTAAATGTATTACTTAGCCAAAAGCATACAGCCTGCTAATTATATTATGAGATACACAAACTTATTCAGGTATTCAAGTGTTCATTTAGCAGAATGTACTTAACAAAGGGATACGTGTTTATCTGTCCTATCTTCACATTACGTTCAACAAAATAAACAAGGAGGCTGGAAAGTGGAGGAAGCGGATGACAACAGAGAAAACCCATCATATACGATCAGCGATATTGTCTTGGTAAGCAAGGGCACTCCACTCCCATCAGTTTTATTTACTTCACCTCTAATACTGCTTGATTCTTATTTGTGTCTCATCTGTGGATGCACTCTCTGTCTCCCAGCTTTCTGTAGCTGGTGGTTTCAGGTTATGTCTCCTAAAGCCTCAACTACTTCCATTGCTTCCACTGGTCTTCCTTGCAACTTGCTTACATTTTTTGTCTTACTTTCCTTTTTCCTCACTTCCCCATTCCCTGAAAGTACTTTTCAACTTTGCTGCTCTCTTTCTCCTAATGATGAACCTGGCTGTTTCCATTGAGAGCAGCATAGTCAGCCAGAAAGTTCTGGCGCTTGGTAAGATGTCAAAGAGTGATGCTAATTTTTCAAATGTTTTCCTTCGTTTATACAATCCACATTTCCAATAACAAAATGCTTCCTTAACCTATGTGTATTGGTACCCTCTTCTAGCTACTGTAGCCAGATAATTATTTTTAGAAACATTAAACAGCTAGCTGTCTTAGTCTAGGGTTTTATTATTATTGTATTCAACTCCTGTAGGAAAGATCAGCAGAAATTGACCGTCCATATTCACAGCAACATGGATTTATATTTCAAATGATATTTATTTTCTTTTTCCTTGTAGATCTTTTCTACTATTTTTTGTGATTTACTCAATCATTTCATTCCCCAAGCACAAATGCCTGTGAGGCCATTTCGTACAAAGGGACTTAGCTTGTTCTCCAGATTCACAGAGTAGCCCTGAACAGCAGTAGTTACTGGGGGGGTGGGGTGGGAGGGTGGTCCCTCTCTACGTTCCAACCATTTTACTCTTAGTGAGTTTCAAAAATAAACATGTTTTATCCCCTAGAGCAATTCACAATATGCAGCTGAGCTGAATAACATACAGTTTTTAACTTGTTACACATGTGTAATTTAAAATTTTCAGGAAGAAAAAAGCTCAGGAATATGTAGGGTTAGATATCCATGCATCTTTCAATATAGTGCAATCAGATTTATTTTTGGTCCTGAATCATTGCGAGAAAAAGATGTGCAGTTACTAGTGAGCATGCTTGCTTCAAGAATACTGCATTTCTACATGCTCAGAATAATTTTATATTCATTTTGATTAGAGCAAACCGCTTACTCTCAAGAGGTTGACAAACGTTAAAGATTTCCACTTTAGTGGTTTACAATGACATCAAAGTGGCCTTACATCTTTGCAAAGATCTGTTTCCTTGGTAACATGAAGCAAACTGTTCATTTCAAAGGTGCCTATAGAGAGCAACTGAGATTTTATTTTCATGTTCAATATCAAAACTTAATGTGGATAATGACATTGTACAAAATATACTACCGAGTTTAAAAGATGTTCAGTCTTCAAGTAAATCATACAAATAGTCACTTTGGAATATCAGTAATTTCTAATTATATTTAGATAATATTTTTTGGAAGCCAAAGTATGAGATGCTTTCATGCTTATGAAATGAATTTAAATTTAATGTAATTAAATAAACATGAGATTTTTTTAAAAAAACACAACAAACCCAGAATAATGACTGTTGAAAAAGCAGCCATATTAAGAAATATTTCATGGAAAAGTATTCCCCAACAAGTAAATTTTAAAGAGTTTGCAAGTACTGTTTAGCTAACAATGAATGATTTCTCTGTCAGGAGTATCTTTCTCTGCTAAACACAAGCTTTATGCACACAGAATTGCAATGAAAAATAGCTCAAGTTTCATACAATCAATAAATGATTAAAACTCCTCATGCTTGCTGCATTTATTTATTACACTCTTTTGCTGTATCTTAACTAAGGCCCTGAACTGGAAATATGTCTAAGCATGAGCTTAGCTTTGAAGCGGCAAACGTCTGTACTGAAGTCATCTGAATCTAGGGAAGATTTGAGGAACACATGCAAAACTTATGAATTCTCATGAACACCGTGAAGTCATCACAGCTGAAATTATCACAAGTCTGCACGTAAATAAATAGTTTTTCTGGCAAAGCACCTAAGCATCTGTCTATCAGAACACCTCCACAAAAAAGACAAGTTAAATTCAACATTTCAGTTATGATCAATAACCACTGCACTAAGGGGCTCATTAGAGATGAGAAAATAATTATCCCTTTTTTTTCTTGATGGCAGGGGGAGAAATGTGAGGAGGGGGAAAAGCTTTGGACAGAGCAACAAGAGAGAGCAGTGAAAAAGAAATTCAACAGGACCCACACGGAAAAGGTTTATGGAGATACACAGGGACCTTTCATGGGAGAAGGCAGGGATGTGCTTTTGTAATCAATGAGGTAGTATACTATGAAGGTACAGTGTAATTTATGGACGCTGAATAAAAATCCTGCAAATGATACATCCCCTACCATCTTCTTATACACTCCTCCCCTAAATTATTGTAAGTAGTGGAGGTGTAGGTCTTTCATGGTAACTGTGATTATCTGAATGAGCCCTTTTCGTAACGGCCACATAATGTCAGCGTTTGTTTACCATTCCCTTGCAAGTCAAGCTGTAAGTGCTCACAATAACCTCATGTTTCAAATTTTGTAAAGGTGCATTTATTTTGCAGAAAAGATGTAGTGCATTTCCTATAAAGAGTGGGTTAGATGGTGCAGCCCAACAATCTGCCTGATAACCAAACAGAGGAATTTTAACAGATCTCTGACAGGATGTCAGGCTCAACACTAAAATGTGCAATAGGGTACTTCTTGTTCTACACTGAAAACATTTTTTAACAGGGACTATGCATTACTATAGGGGCTAGTGCAATGCTATTCTGTAAGTTAATAAGCAGAATGGGGATACAAACGTTATTTCCAGGGAGACATTGGAGAACAATAACTTTTTTTTAATTCCACTAGTTTCCATGCCAGTATTTTAGATAAAGTTAAGGCCTTCTCTGAAAAGTGAAGCTCATTTCTGTGTAGCGTTATTTTGAAAAAAGATGTTCGAAGATTCAAAGAAAACTGACTTTTTAAATTTCCTACAGAACAGAAATTCCCACATTATTTACTAAAAGAAAAAGAATCTTGTTTTGACCTTACTGAGATGTTTCCAAAAATCTCTGATGTGATCGTGTATGCTTCAGAACACAGCCATCTGAATTCACATGGTATGTTTTAGATGAAGACTTGTGTTATCTTTCTGTCTTTGGAGAACGTTTGCTTGCATGAAATCTCTACAAATGGATTTTTTTTTTCTTTGATGATTTCTGTTAATGCAGGCATATATAACCATTAATAGTATGGTAGACTCAACCTGGTGGTATAGTATTTTCACTCATGTTATTGGGTGCTTCTGGTCTGGATCCGTTTTCAAAGTCAGAGTAACTCAGAGTGGTAGTATTTGCCTTTCTATACTTCAGCTGAAAGATTTATAAATGAGTACTGGATGTGGTCCAGTCTGGCCTCATGGTTATAATATAGAAGCTAATTAAGCTGCCTACGGTTCCCATTGTAAGACTGTGATTACAGTTGATGTGTTTTGTTAGATTATTTGTTTACACATTTGGTTTTGTTGGAGTAAGTTAATTCAGCTACACATTTATCAGTTGGCCAAAATAGCTACCAGATAGTCTAGTCTCTGCTGTTCTCAGCTTTTAACCTCTAGCAGCATAAACTGTAATTAAGCACTATAACTGTGAACAACAATCAGCACCAAAAGGTGACAGGTTATTTGACACATGGAGCGTGAGCAGCATAGTGCACCTGTAACAGTCATGCAGCAGGAAAAAAACAACACTTTCAGAGAGGACTGATATCACCAAAGAGCTGATTGTCAAGAGGAATTGTCAAGAGGCAACTTGAGGCGCTATAGATAACATGGGTGTGAGGAGGACCTACCTAATCTCACAGCTCTGAAATACATTAAATGTGACATAACACTAGTCTCAAGCCTAAAGTAACAGGGAAAAAAATACAATAATCAGTCTTCATGTGTCATCACATCTCTCCTTCTGACAGATGGCCCTTGAGGTATTGATTTAAATTAGGGCTACTTTTTAATAAATATTTGTGTTTTTACCATCTTATGTTTCTTGCATTCAGAAGAAAACAGCACATGACAACTTGTAAATTACAAAACCAAGACTTCTGCAAATTTTGTCTATTCCAGAAACTTCAGCAAGGGACAATTAAGGTAAGTTATTTACATGTGGTACTAGTGTTATCAATTTGTTTAAACTCTTGTGAAGGGACAGAGGTAACACAAACTTCTGTGATATGAACCTAGGTGCTAAGCACATGGGCTCCACGCAGCTCCTCTTGCTTTGCAGTTCAAACAATTCCTTCTGCAGGCTTTTTATCTAGCAGTTGGCACATGAATGTTATTTTCTAGTAGTTTCATACATAAATCAGGAACCAGAACTGTAGTAATGTTTGTACAATGCTTCCAACTTAACATGGAGTGAGTGGGGTGAGGAGAGAGACCTTCCTGAGGAGCTGAATAAAGACAGCATGGACCCTGTACAGTGGTATGGAGTAGTTTACTGGCAGCATCTGGGAAAAAGACACAATTTGGCAGCAAACTCGATCGCCACAGGGTGAGTTGCCTCCAGCAAATACCTTGGTTACCAGTCACAGTTACAAAAACAAACTTGCCATCTTCTGAACTTATAATTTTGTGTATCCAGCAGCGAAAAAGTATTTTATAAGGCATGACTGTAGCCTGGTGATGCTAGTGAAAACACCACCCATAATAAGTAGAAAGCTAAATTTCCAGAATAATAGAAGAATCTTTCAAAGATGTTTTCCTTCCAAGCTAACCAAATAACAGCCAGGAAGCTGAAATATTTTTTCCTCTCCACAAATAAACACAGCTTTCAGTGAATGGCACCTTTACTGGCGTGAGAATAACTGGAAAACAATTGCAAGATGAAGAAATCTTAACAAATTACTTTGGACAAGTACTAGATTTTGCAAGCATTTAACAATTGTGATTAGAGTTGGTAGGGCCACAACTTAAAAAAACTAAGTTTTAAAGTTCATTGCTGTAGCCCAGACAAAAGCTTTAGGATTTTTGTGTGCAAATAAGAGTTAAACACAGAATTTTTTTTAAAAAAATAATAAAATCCATGAATAATGCAAGATATATTTTTACTGATCACTGGAGGAAAAATAATTTAGTCCAGAAGAGGTAACAAAATTAAATAATAATGAAATTTAATAGAGCATTAAAAAGACAGAACTATTTAATTATGGAATAACAGATTGATATTCACAAACTCTCCATAAACAGAATAATGTGTCTAAGAACCTTGACTCATGTTAATACTTATATTTGGGTTTTTTGTTTCTGTTTTTTTAAACTGGCAATCATAGCTGAACAGAATTCGAGGCAAAGGCTTAATTGTATCATTTTTGCAAATTCTTTCATTTTATTAAACCAGCTTATATTCACTTTTAGTACTTTAATTTTATTAGTTAATGAGTTATTTAGTTTTAATGTTTCATTTTTCTTCCCTTTACTCTGGTATTATCTTCTCCTTCTATTTATCTAATAGGTATGTTTTTCAAATTTGTTTTTCTTTAGTAAAACTGTCGATTTCTATCTAAACTAAATGCTTTGTGTAGTTATTTTCACCCTTCAAACACCAGTAAAAGAAACCTACCACCTGGAAGCAGAAAAAGCCACAGCAGTAAGCCGAATGATTTACTGGAAGTGAAATCCATAAAATGTGACTATCAGACCTCTGAGCCTAAATCTTCAGTGCCATGCAACCGATGCACATTCAGCTACCTACCTTTTCATGCAAATTTATTTTACTCTACTTTGGCCGTTAATGCATTAGCAATATATTTCATTTCGTTATTGAGAAATGTTATAATACAACTCCTCATTAATCTTGAGACATATATGTTGGTTTTTTAGTAGTATACAACACACACACCTTTGGATAATATTGTCAAACAGAATCTTTTAGAGACTTTAGATCTTTTAGAGACTTTTTAGATCTTTTAGACTGACCATAACCCCAGGTCAGTTCTTTGTCATCTGACCATCTGCCAAGAAGTCTACTTTCCCGCTTAATTTCTTTCCTTCAGGAAAATATTAGCTCCCTTGAAGGGATTGTATGAAAATAAAATGTTTTCATAACCTTATGAGTACTGTTACAAATGTATCATTACTACAGCCCATTTTGTCTTTTTCTTTCAGTGTATTAGCCAATTAGGCATTTGAACTTGTGCAGCGTTTTTTGAAAGTATAACATAAGGAGTACAGTATGTCTTCACAAGCATACAGTTCACTAGCAGAAAAGAAGTCCCACCACCAACCTAAATCCTTTTTTTTTCTAGATGTTGCCCTCCAATTTATCTTTGCTGTAAAATTGTTAGAATATTTTTTGATCTTTCAATTTATTTTTTTTATTCCCCCTTCATTAAAAAGTGTCAGCAAGGTGTTCAGCGAGGTGTTTTTTCATTTTGGGACAGTTGCGTGTTTGTGCTACAGATTTGATGCCATCTCTGCTGAAGTCTTCAATCTACAATGACATTTCCTCTTACCTGAAACTACCTACATTTTCAATACCTTTTTCCTGCCAAATCCCAAAACACTTGAGGGAAGTTTACCGTGTCACTGCCTCTCAAACAGTAATTTCCTGCCTGTAGTCCCAATCGCTACAATGCAGTAACCATCTCTCTTGTCAGCTCCTGACATCTCTTACGGGCTTACATAGCTCCAAGGATGCATCCTAAGGAAGGTTTTGTGCTTGTGGTGCAAAAGCTCTCTTGAACAAGTCACAGTTTCACTGTTCTCCAGGTCCCATCTACAAATTCAGCAAAATCCCGTCTCCTCATATTTGACATTCCTGTGCTTTATAAGTTAGTACTGGTAAAATCTGTGTTCTTAATTTATGGCTCTGTGTGTGTGTGTATATGTGTACACTGTCCTGTATACACACAAACACACACGGAGAAACCCAGCAGGGAATTCCCAGTTTCACTTTCTAAGTAGAAAGAAAGTTGTATAAAAACGTCCAAAATAAACATTTGTCTTCCTCAGAGTTTCAATTTGTCTAGGCATGTAATGTTTAACATAATAATGGCATAACTCAGTAATATACAATGTTACTAAAGCGATGTATATAGAAGAGGCTTTACGTGTTAAATGCACACATTGCTGCTGATAAAGTGATACACTGGAGTTGCTAATGAAAACCTAATTAGCCCTTAGATAAACAGATTATGGTTATGATGTGTGACATAAAGAGCAGTGATGAAGAAAATTAAGGAGTCTCCTAGCTGCAGAAACTATATCAAAACTTCTTATTTTCAAGCAGTAAAAAATAATCCTAGCTCCGTGTATTTCATGGCTCCATACTGAATTAGTCCTCTACCAACAAATCAAGACAAGGAAGAGTTTCAAAATGGAAAGTGTATGTATGCATCAACTAAATTATGATATTTTGCCAGTTTGTTTACTAAATGATTGATAACAGGGTCCAAAAGATTTATGTGAATTTAGAAAAAGATCAGTATGATGTAAAATAATTAAAAGGTTTCAACAAATATGGATGTTTTTGAAGAACAAAATCATTATGCCAGTAAGTAAATAAGAATAAGTATAAAATAATGTACTATCAGAGCAAGAAAAATCCTTTCCCTCTAAGGCTGGAAGATAAAAGTTTCAAGAGTCAGGAACTCTAATTTCAACCAGAGGTGACGCAGACCCTGCTTTGCTGAAAGTAATGCAGCTGTGAGGCCTGAGCATGACAACAGGAAGCTGGCCGGCCTTGTCCATGAGTAGGGCTGGGGCAGAGTTTCTCTGCCCTGGGAACAAAACAAATGCCAAATTCTTATTAATTTGTTTTTCAGGAGGCCATGATGTAATATTTGAGTAACTCGAATTACCATAGCTGGATAGCCCCAATAGTCCAACAATTGGACTCTATGATCTTAAAGGTCTTTTCCAACCTAAATGATTCTACGATTCTGTGATTCTGTAGCCTGAATAGGATGTGCCTCCGTCAATAATCGCAGAATCATAGAACAGAATCATAGAATAGTTTGGGTTAGAATGGACCTTTAATGGTCATCAAGTCCAACCTCCCCTGCAATGAGCAGGGACATCTTCAACTACATCAGGTTGCTCAGAGCAAACTCATCCAATCTGACCTTCAGTGTTTCCAGGATGGGGCATCTACCACCTCTCTGGGCAACCTGTGCCAGTGTTTCTCCACCCTCGCTGTAAAAAATTTCTTCCTTCTATCTAGTCTAAATCTTCCCTCTTTTAGTTTAAAGCCATTACCCCTTGTCCTATCACAACAGGCCCCACTAAAAATTTTGTGCCTATCTTTCTCATAAGCCCTCTTTAAGTACTGAAAGGCTGGGATGCATGTCTCTAGAGTGGCAGACTCTACAACCTCTCTGGGCAGCCTGTTCCAGTGCTCTGCCACCCTCACAGTAAAGAAGTTCCTCCTCATGTTAAGATGGAACTTCCTGTGTTCCAGTTTGTGACCGTTACCTCTTGTTCTATCACTGGGCACCACTGAAAAAAGACTGTTCCCATCCCCCTGGCACCCTCCCTTTAAGTATTTATAAGTATTGATAAGATCACCCCTCAGTCTTCTTTTCTCTAGACTAAAAAGACCCAAGTGCCTCAGCCTTTCCTCGTAAGAAAGACGCTCCAATCCCCTAATCATCCTAGTAGCCCTTTGCTGGGCCGTCTCCAGCAGTTCCCTGTCCTTGAACTGGGGAGGACACGATACTTCAGATACAGCCTCACCAGGGCAGAGTAGAGGGAGTTCTGGACGTCAGCAGGCTGATGTCTGCACCAGTCTAACCAGTGAATCTCTTCTCCTCCATATTCTCATCTCTGACTCTAGTAACTTAAATTACATCCTTTGCAGGAGGCTTATTTTTCAAGCACCTGGCATCATTTGGGAATCCTGAACCAAAAGCAATCTAACTACAACAATTCTTCAAGTCAGTGGGGAAAAGAATCATCACAAAAAAACCCCAACCAACAACACAGAAAATCAGGTCTTACAGCTAGTCATGCATATGAAATGAGGAAAAGACAAAAGATAAAATAGCAATCAGGACATCAAACACGGGGTCAAGTAAATACCCACCCCTGAAGTATATGCATCCAAGTTACAGAGTGTGAGAGCCTTATCCTGGTGAATACTGTAGCCACCCATAAATTCTCTCAGTTACAAACAAAGGGAGTGATTCTTTCAGATGGTCAGCTCCACACCAGAAAGAATCAGGGGGGTTGCTGGCTTCTCTATAACAAGCGCTTGATCAAAATTTACGTATCAGTTCCCAAGTAATAGCTTCAGGGCAGGATTCCATGATTTAGGATCTGTTTCCACAGCTGCAGGATAGGACAGTGAAAATTCATCTCCAGTCAGTAATCGCACCTGTACGATTGAACCCTCAATGTGGTTTCGGTTCTCTTTCTGTTATGGTTTAGATTTTCAAACTCTTAAAACTCAGTGCAGAAATCCCACATAGGGGAGTACGAAGCAATACAGGACCCTTCAAGAAAACCCTTGCTCACAGGAAGAGACCTTTGTCACCTAAGGTTCCTTATGCAGAGAAAGTTCCTTCCAAACTCCAGGTATCTCTTATTCAAGGCTCTTTCTGCAGAATTCCTGATGTTCTTTTCAGAAGCACAGTACTAGTAAGTGTAAGTGGAAAGATGGAATGGCACAAAGAGATTAAAAGCCTTTTACAGTAGCCTTAGAGGAAAACTCTTCAGATTAATCATCTGAAGCCCGTTTTCATTCTGAAGAGGTTACCTACCATCATGCCTGTTTTTAATTAAAATCCATTAATGAGCTACATCCGTTCACCCATTTAGACTTGAGTCAAGTATTTTCGTTAGAGTACAGATTACTATAAAATGTATGATTCAGCAGAAAAGACACTTCACACTGAAAGACATATCTTGAGTTATCGAAAAAGGGGGCTGATCCCTCCTGCGACAAAAGGCTGTTAGTTGATCAGTCAGGCACAGGAAATGACATCTGGTCTTAGAAAAATATTAACGTCTATAAGAACTTACACTTCTTTAATTAAGAGGAATGGTAAGACTGCCTTGTGAATAAGAAAGAAATTTAAAAGCTTCATGGAGAAAGATTAAAGTTACCCGAATGGATTTCAAGAATGAGATTTTATTCTTGGGTGGGGTTATTTCAGTAAGACCTGGCATGCTTTGGAAAAGTCCTTTATTGGATGCAATCTGAGATCTAAGGTTTGCAGAAAGAATTCTTGATGAAATGGATGCCAGAAAATTCTTTAGGAAGTCACGTGGATAAAGGAGTGAGAATTTTCATTTCATCACCTCTGATTTTTATAAATACTTGTAGCAAGTGTGTCTACTCAGATGTTGTGAGCTTAATACTTCTAAGATGCATTGTACACTGAATTAGCTTGAGTTAAGAGTGATTTCAAGGTAACTGAATAACAGAAAAAAACTTCTTTCCTGGGGATGTGACAGGTTAATGTCAGAGTGCTAGATACATCTTTAAAAAAAAATAAAATCCGAGGAATAGTTTGCAGTGTCCAAAGATAAACACCCTGGCACTGGATGTGCTGATATCCCTGCCCTCAGGAAAGGAAGAAATATTTTACACATCTATTGGTAATTGGGAAAGCT
Organism: Himantopus leucocephalus; assembly: GCA_003993805.1. Classification (NCBI taxonomy): domain Eukaryota; kingdom Metazoa; phylum Chordata; class Aves; order Charadriiformes; family Recurvirostridae; genus Himantopus; species Himantopus leucocephalus. The sequence goes on along the minus strand of RSEF01000004.1, from coordinate 72,986,807 downwards.
TTCTCTATTCCAGAGAGATACTGGGAAAAGCACCATAAAACTCCAACAGTCCCTCAGAAATATTGAGAGGATCCAGTCCCGAAGGATTAAGGCCACTGAAGAGGACTGGGGTATGAAGCCTGCTTGCTGCACTGGCATCCCCCCCATCCTTCCTTCATTGTGTCAAGGCAGTAATTTAAAGTTCCATATCTCCCACCTGGCTTTTGGCTGCCACTCCAAAAGATCATGAGACTCTTCCAAGTCCTCTATTATAACCTGTCACCCTACCAAAAATATGATACTCTAACTTAGCTCAGATGGCGTTGGAAATGCACCTCAGACAAATGAACTGAGCCCTTAGTCTCATTCTTAACTAATGATGGTGGCCTACTTCATGCACATGATTATTCTTTGAAATGAGACAGGTTTAGAAGACAAATTCAAATCTTTTTATGTTTAATTCAAGCAGAAATAATCCAACAGTAGAGTAGCCAGACAGTTAATGCACCAATCCTGACTAAGGAAAATTCTGTATTATGTTACTACTGTCTGCTTCCAAGTTTGTGGTTTGTGGAAACTGTCAGATCATCTTATTTTCACCACAGACTGAGAAAAGTTTTGGAATATGAAGCATTTCCTGAAGTCTAGAAAAATCTTTCCCTATCTGGAATTTAAAGTCCAAAGTAAAATCAGCCAATACATTTGTGTTTGCTGGACAAAAATCAGAGCAGAGCTCTAACTCATCCTACATATGTACATAAAAAAAAAAAAGAAAAGACTAAACCAGATGAGGTATGAACAACATTAATCTTTTTCATATATACATTGATGAAAAGATAACAAGAGATAGTTCTGTTTTCCCAGCTAATGGGTTATGTTACACTGTTGTTCTTAAGAGTATATTTGAAAAGGGAGGAAGAAGATAACAGACTATTTAACATTACACATCAGACAAAAAATATTCACCCTGGAGTATTATGGCTGAGGGGAAAGGTATTGCCTCTAACTCCATCCACTTCCAGTAGTGTTTGGACTAGTTCCAGCCTGCTTTGTTCAGACCTCTGTCAGCAACGAAAATGTTGAAGGATAATGTACTGCTGTACTAATCAAATTAAATAACTTAATTTGAAAGCAAACAAACCTTGTCATATGTTCCAATAATTAGTTAATGGAACGTCAAAGAGAAAATGAAAAAGACATATTTGCAGCACCCTTAAGAGCAGATTAACTCACTAATTATGACTCATACAACTTCTTCCCTTCCTGTCCATTGTTTGGAGATGGTAATTATGAAGGCTAGATTAAAAAATAAACAAACAAACAAATGAAAACCAAAACCTAAAAGAAACTCAGAGAAGGTGGAAAGAGGCTAAAAGCTACCTAAGTCCTAAACTGTTCATCACCTACCCAACTGCTGCCTAATCCTGGACGTATCTACACTCATCAGGTACATCCCCAGTTGAACTTGAAATCTCCCAAAATACCTGGCTTTTGCACATGCCCCAAACTGCTGAAGACTGTGGAAGGAGGCACTTGGCTCCCATGAGGCAGATCCTCCAGCATCCCCGCCTCCAAGTTCTCTGTGCTCTGACGTGTTTGGGAATAATGAAGTTAGCCCTGTAATGAATGCAAGTCTATAAATCGCCTTTAAAACAGCGCAGGTGTCAGGGTGCCACAGAGGCCAGGAGCTCACTGGCATCTAGGAGCTGTAGGGGTGGCAGGGCAGACCCTCACAGCCTGGACCCATCCCACCACCTCTGCCAAGGAGCTTCATGGCCAGGGGCACTGGTATAGCTTAGTGCTGAGACTACACACACAAGAGAAAGGACATCTTGGCTCAGCATCCTCCTAGTCCAAGAGAGCTCAAATCCATATGTCATGCAGTTGGACTAGATGATCACTGTAACTCTCTTCCAACTGAACTATTCTGTTCTGCTCTATTCTGTTCTGTTCTGTTCTGTTCTGTTCTATTCTATTCGTGTTCCATTACATTCCATTATGTTCCATTCTATAATATCAAAATTATAATGCTTAGGTGTTGCTAAACTGGAGCTGGCAGCAGAGATCTCCCACCCCTCTGTGGAAATCACGGTACTATATAACAAAGAGCATATGGCTCCCAGGGCCAGTGCCTTCTCTCCACTGTGACCTGGGAGGTTCACCCTCCAGACCACGTGGCCTGGCACATCACTTTTGTCTCTTCACTCCCTCCTCAGACATTGGCTCAACACACAAAACATCTAACAATTAACATTTTCTGTCCTCAGCACAGCTGTTATCACAATCAAGGGCTTGTCTGCACAGTGGACTGTGTCCTGTGCCATGATAGAGTTACTGTCCGCTCATTGCTCGGAACTAAGGGGATGCTCCTGGTGTGTTTGCATGGTAAATGCCAACACGGCACGGTTTCTTGAGTGAGAGAAAGCGCTGTGTGCAAGAGGAGAAGACTGCAGCCTTACTGTTTTTTACTTCTAAAGGTTCTCACTGAAATCTAGCTGGGATACTACCACACAACACCACTCTGCACAGTGTACGGATGCCCTCAGTGTGCACAGGAAGCATCCATGAGGAGTATCAAGCCGAGACTGGGTTTTTGTGCTGTGAGGTGCTGGAGTAGCTAGGCAAGCTGCCAAGAGAAACTCACTTCCATGGAGAATAATTTCTTGCAAGCCAGCTCTTAACAATTGTAAAATACAGAGCATTCCAACACTGAACTCATTCCAACTGGCTAACTGCTCTAGATACACGATCATTAATGGGGTTTAACCTAATTCTGGCTCTGCAAAACTGCTTTGTAGAAAACAAAGATAAAAGCTAACCAAGAAAAAGGCAGAAATAACTCTATACAGAAGCAAGAACTGAAGCAAAGAATTTATACAGTTATAAAGCTTTTAATCTGAGAGACCCTTCATAAGTTCCTGATCAATCTACCGTTAGGAAGAAAGAGGACTTTAGCACTGAAGTTGTAATGTACTTTAATCAGTGGAGTGGTTCCCAGTAGGTTTAGAATTTGGTTTCCTCAGATTTGGTAAACGTTTCACTAATATATGATAGTATCACAAATATATACTTGAGTTCCTGGTGCATCAATTCCATTTAGATTTGGTTATTTCTTTTTCACAACTTTGGGTAGCATCTTGGAGATGAATCATTTAGCATATGATTTATTAAACGTATTTCTTGAGCAATTTAAATCCCCAGTAGCACTCCTGACTGTCCTGGACTTGCAGAGAGACATTCACAGGTATGTTACTTTGAAGGATTGTTTATAATGAAAGTTTGCCAGTGCGAGGACATAGAGTGTTTGGACCTGAATCTTAAGAAAGGTTTGGTTAATTGAGCTATCTGAAACATTGTGTCATAAATCAGCTGAGAACACAGTTCATTCTGACATTTCCAGTCAAGTAGAGTGTTAAAGTACTTTCTTAAAGTTCCCACATATAATCTCAACTGAAATTAAGAGCAGAAACTCCCAAAGATCAATACTTTAAAAGATAAGGTTTCTCCATAAGTTTGGATTGAATTTGGTGGGAAAAATGAAAGCAAGAGTCAATTCACAGGAAATGCATGGACAGTAATTTTTTCCCTTTTTTTTATCCTTTACTTGAACTAAGTAAAGTTCCCCATTAAACTCTTCCTGGTTTGGGTCTCTCAAATTTTAATGATTGAACATCACTTAAGGCAATTCATGTGTAATTTAGTGGCGGCAGGAGTTGAAAGATAAGAAGTAACAGCAAACTAGACTTCTATTTGTAAATATTCTTTTTTGTTTTCCCAGAAAGTTATCAACACCACACTAATTCTGCTCCTGCTGAAGTCAATAGCACTTTGGAACTAACTGCACCTTTAGCAGAATAAATGAAAGTGCTGAATGTGCCTCAGCTACTCTCTCATTTAAATAAGAGCATAAACATTGAGTGAATTCTTTGCCCTTTTTTTCCCTAAAAATTTCAAACTGGCCATCCAGCTCACATAATTAACACGAAACCAATGAATTAGCCAACAAAAATATTTTCAGGTTATTTAATGATCTGCGTCCACGAGATTTAAAGGATGAGTCCAGGTTTGCTTAAAGTTCTGACACGCCTAAGGTTAGCAAAGTTGTTGGGTATATTGAAATAACACATCTATAACTATGGACGCTTCTTCCTTGGGAGAGTTTACAAGATTGTAAAACAAACTCCTGTATGAAATAAAAATGGACCACAACTTTTTTGTTTTACCTTCAAAGATAGTTTTGACCTTCCCTCCGATAACGTAGACACATGAAACAGAAAACAGATATTTTAGATGAACAGTGAAAATCAGTCCCAAAAAACCCCAATCCACTGACCAGCCACACTGTTTCTTTTCTTCTAGGGAATATGTGGGAGATAAGGGAGAAATGCTATGAGACAGATGTCAGTCATGGGGATAAATACAACACTGGAAAATTTTCAAATTCTTGAAGTGATATAAAGTACTGGTAGAGAACAGAATAGTCTTCTGGGTAAAGCAAATGAGCTCCAGAAAATTGTTTTGAAATTTTTTTAGGTTTTGCAGTGAATCACAGTCTAGCTTCCACAGGACATATGGCAGTACTGTCCATGAATCTCATTATAATGTTATTGAGCCTGTTAAAAAAAAAAAAAATTAGCTGGTTCTACCCTGATGCTAGAAGTCTGAGTGGAAACTACTGGAGAAGATTCTCTCTTGCTCAACTAAAATTGGTTAAAAACATACACTGCTACTGGGAGTCATGGTCTTGTGCAGAGCAATTCCCCATGTAACGATTAAAGTATGATGATCACCAAACCACTTTCTGTATCAAGCAAAAGGTCAAATAACACTAGTAACTGAGGGGCCACAATACAGCTTTTAACCAACAAAAAAATATTGATGGTAATAGTGATTTGTGGAGAAGTTTCTTCCCTCCTCCTCCTTGTTAACAGAAAAGTTACTTTAGGAGCATGCCATCCTCCAGCACAAACCACCACCAGTGTGCTTAGTTGGAAGCTTTTTATTAGTACCAAACTTTTCAAAAGACACAAAAATAGGAAAATTTCAACAAAAAAGAGGAGTATCTATGTGGATAAAATTACCTGAAAATTTATCACTGGATCTCAGATCCTCGCAATTCTGCCTGCTGTGTACTTGCCTACCTGCACAACAGATTTCTCTGTGTGAGTTTGTACCCATTTCAGACTGTAGCCTGTAAACAAACCTTCATCATCTGCTTCCCAAGGGAGTACACTTGCTCCCACTTTTCAGAGTGATGCTTTCTTCCTGCTGAAACCATTCCTCTTAGTACGAACAGCTAAATATTATTTGGAGCAGAGATTCTGACTGACCTTCTCTCATCTGAGGGAAGGGCCTTAGCCAATAAAACCTGACATTTGTGTATTCATCTTTAGTATTTCCTCTGGACAGTAGTTGTGCATGGTAAATTACTATACAGCCTCACCTGAAATATCACTCTGCATAGTTGAAATTAATTAGGACTGCACACTGCTTAAGAATCAACAGCCCTAGAAATACCATGGTGTCTATATCCTTTGTATCCCAGTACAATTGTTTATCGAATCTGACATCTTCAATAGGAAAGTGGTAAATTTAGTGAGACTTTCACCAGTGACTGGGCCTGTTGCATGGATCTCAAGCCTTTTCTCTTATAACTTAGTGAGCTGTCGCAGAGCACAGAAAAGCCAAAGATGTGTGTTAAAGGTAACTCAGTTCCTCTTTGGTGTAGGACAGACAATCAGGGGTTTTCCCTTTACATTTGGAAATAACTGTTTTTAGCTGTGTACTTTGAAACTGTGCTTGTGCTGTCAGTGGAGAAAACAATTAAAAATTGATTAAGAAATTAATTTCCTATGATTGCTACTGTCTTAAGATATAAAGTATTAAAATATTTCCAACATACATTATTTAGCTGAAAGAATAACAATACTCTGTCTGACTATTTTAGAAACAGCAACATAGTAAGCATATTAAGAAAAGGTATGTTAAAAATAAATGCCCTGAAATTTGGCAAAATGTCATTGGTTGCACATCAGGTGGACAGGAAGTTCTATCTACAAATCAATGCCAAATAAGGATGACTTTGCTTCTAGCTAATTGTCCGACTAATGATCTGCTTAAGACAGCATTGTACATCATACATAAATTATCATTTGCTCTTGAAAACTGAATCTTTTGTTACATAATCACTTTTTCTCAGTCATCCGAAGACTTTCAAAATTCCAGAAAATATGTCATTTCTGCTAGCACAGAATGGACAATCTGTCTGGCTAGCACTTTGCAACTAAAGGACATTAAAATGTTTTCCAGTTATTACAAATTACTTTGAACACCAAGTGAGTCCATGTAGAATTTTGTAAATTTTTTAAAGGAAGAATGAGTACGAAGGATGGAGACTTCAATTTCTGAAAGCAAGTATTTTTTTTTTTATGCAGTAATCTTATAATTATGGCAATCTGATCTTGTTCAGCATGAAATTTAGGACAAGAATGCATTCATAAAATGTAAATTACAACTCAGAAATGAAGAGGCATTCTCTGGTCATAAATATATTGCCTTAAAACTAATTGTGATAAAGTGGAAAAAAAACCAAAAGAGGTTTCTTTCATTGGTATAAAATAGCTCTCAGATACCTGAATTACTGTCTTTATTTAAAGAAACATAATTACATTCATCAAATTCAGCCACAGTCTTTGACAAAAAAAAATCAACTTTTCAAGATATTTTCAATCTTGAATCTAGACCAAAGGCTGAATAGGGATTGGTTTTAAGTATTATACACTGATATTTTTATTAAAATGTTGGTGCAGGCTTGAAAAATTTCATATTGGTGGTATAATACTGACTTCAAACCTGGTTTTCTTTAATGTCTTAAAATGTCTGGAATGTATTATGTCCGATACTACCTCAAATGCGGTATCAGAATATTTTCTTTGTTAAACAGTGGAAGACGGTTTTCTAAATATTGATTCTGCTACAGCAAACTTCAGGTTAAGATTAGTTCCATATTATGCACCTAATACCTGTGAATATAACTACTGCTTTTAATTATGCTGGACTGTACAAGACAATATTGGCATTAATTTAATTTTTGCACATGTGCCCAAATGAATGAAATATAGGCAACTGGAGATCAGTTCAAATGCATTATACATCCAAATAAGCAAAACTACTGATGTTGCTCTTGCCTGGAAATAAGAATCTTTATTTGCTCCAGAAAAGGACTCTCTTACCTTACTGATTAAAAAAGAATAGAAAAGAAAAAAGTAACCCTTTATTTCCACAATATTACTTTCAAGAATATGTTCATTAGTTCAGTTAAAGTTCATCATACCCTGGTGTGGTCACAAAGAACTCGCATGAAATTAAATATTGTCTTAATAATTGTATTTCATCAAAGACACTAGGGAAAATCATCCAAAAAAAATATGATTCTGAAGCAACTGCAAATTCTCTAAAGATTAGAGAAATTCAGAGGAAGATCCTCAAGCAGGTTTTACAGAAATTCAGAGGAAGGTCTTCTAACATGTTTAACAGAAAATCAGAAGTTTGGATGTACAGTATAAGCCTGATTCTAATGTCAGTTGCCCAAAGCTTCCTCTGATTTAGTATTATGAAGTGCAATTCTTGTTTACCTCAGTCTGAGCAAGACCAGAATCAAATTCTGTACCGAGTTCAGGAAGTCCCCGATCACCTCAAGTAAAGGAAAGTTCAGAGGGAAATGGGGAGAAAAATGTGCAGACACAGAAAACACTTTCATCGGTTCTTGCGTTTGCTGATCCAGAGCTTATCAAACACCCTGCTGCCTCCATCTTTTCTCACTCTAGCTTTCCCAAGCTGAAAGAAGAAAAGTATTAGCTGAATAAAAAAGCAGCAAAGAGAGAAGCAGAAAGAAGGAAGGAGGCATGTTAGAAACCAGCTGCTTCAGCAGTCTGCCGATAACAAAAACTGTGTCTTTCCTCTACAGGAACCTTCTAAGATCACTACAATAAACTAATTAATCTCACATCAGTAAGCAAGAGCATTAAAGAAGTGACTTGGAGCTTGGTGATAATAGTTTAGTCAATGATTGCACTGATCACAGATTTCTCTCCTCTGAAGGGCTCTCTCCCATCTCCTCAGTCTCAGCAAAAGGAAATCCTGATTTATTAGTAGACATTGATGGGAGTAGGGCATTACTCATTGCAGCATTTTAATTTTCTTAGATGAGAGACTCAAAAGGGAATCACTGTGAGGAACAGCAAATGTATCGGGGACAGGGAGCAAAACCTACTGCAGACCCTGGTGGAGGAAGCAGTTATGTCTGGGCTACTGGGAAGTCAAAGGAAATAAAAAAGGCGTAACGGGAGACACTGGAAGAAGGAAGATGATGAGATAGCTGTGCAAAAGACAAAATTGAGAAGTCAGGAGAAAGCAGTTTAATGAGAAAGAGAAGCAGCCTTTGAAGCTCATGAAGAGGACAGAAGTCTGTTGGGAACAGCCTAGGAACAGAGATGGAGAAAAGCACGGGCAGGAGATACAGAGCCCACCTCCTTTAAACTAGTCTTACAAGAAAGCAAGCATGATTAGTACAAGCTTACTAATAGAAGGCAGGGACTCTTTTTCTTTAGGTGTTTAGGTATAAAATAAATCAGACTAGCAGGATGGAAGAGCACTTGTATTTGACAGGCGTAGGATGGCTTTTACCAAGCTGGTGGTATCATTAACCTGGCACCTATGGGAGTTTTTGCTGCCAGGATCAGCCAAAAGGTGGAAGAGACAGAGGAAGAAAGGGATGGCTCAGAGAGTTATGTCAGTGGGGGGAGAGGAAAGCCTGAGGACTCCTGCAAACACAAACTCTTCAAAACAAATCCTTTTGCCTGCTGTGAATGTTTCATGTTCTTTAAAAATGAAGCTTATCATTAATGTACCAACTAAAATGTTAGTGCTGCGCAGCACTGTGAGAGCACATCAGATGATTAGGAAAGGTGTACCTGACAGCTGTTGAGAAATATTCATTAAAAGTGAGGCAGAAGAGCACAACCCAAAGGTATTCTACAGGGATCGATACTATGTTTGAAGTCCATTCAGCACTTCACTGAATTAACTGAACAATTATTACATATAAACTGTGCAGGTAAAGCAAAGAGTGGTAGCATTGTAAGTAGTAGTAGGGACAGTACAAAAGACGGGGCAATATTACTATCGTGATAAACCAGGGTCAGTCACACTGAATGTATATTTTTCAGCCACAGATGAAATTACACATACACAATATGAGATGCTGAATATGTACGGAAAAAAAAGTCAAAAGCATATGCTTTTAAAACATTTTTAAATGCTTTTGAAAGCAGAAATATAACTGGGATTACTGAGTAACAACAGGGAAGTGATTTTCACTTCTCCTTATGGCATGATAAGACCAACAGAAGCATAATGAGTAGCGATGGGGGTTCACGCTACACAAAAACATTACTGAGAAATCACAAAGGGTGCAGAAAAGTATTCAAAGGCTAGAGAAAATGCCTTCCTGTGGGAGATATAAAGAATTCAATCACTACAGTTTATGCAAAGAAAGTTAATGACAGTGGCTTCACACTGTCCTAGCGAGAAAATTTCTGTTATTAAGGCACTTGGTGAGCTGTAAGAGAAAAGAAAGGCAAAAGCCAATGTCTGGAAGCTAAAACCAGACAAATCCAATATGAAAACGCACACAGTTTTAATACTGATTAATGAGTGGAAAAACAATTAACAGAGGAAGTGATAGATTTTCTTTCTCTCTTGATTTCTTCCCATTAAAGCTGGCTTTCTAGCAGTTAAACTGTAGCCAAATCAGTTAATGGGCACGGGAAAGGGATAGCTGGAGATCAGCTGCATAACCGCTTACTGATCCTTCTAGACTTAGGCATTCTAAGTCCCTGAATGCATCTCAAATTTGGGATATTAGCAGAGCACTCTTAGAGGGCACTCACTAGTCCTTGCTTCACTGGTCTTTTGGGGAAGGTGATGGGGGGGGGCACGAGTTGTAATTTCTCCCAACAACAGACAAGGAACATTTCCTCGATGAACTTTTACTGCCCATTTGTATTTCAAATGGCAGCAAGCTGTAATGCTCTTGTGCTTGACAAGAAGATAAGATCCACTTTGAAAATAATGACAGTTTGGGGAAAGTTACTCTACTTAAGCAGGTGACCACTGCATTAGATGCAGAGGTCACTACATGTTTGGCAGTGGAGGGAGAAGCCCATTTCTTACTGACCTGTACTTTACATCACTGCAACAGAAGCAAAAATTGTCCCTACAGATCTTTTTTTCTAGAGTCAGCCCAGACTGAAATGCCCTTTAGTTCGTCCAAAGGTATAGAACGCATGAATTATAGAAAGTATGTATTCTTCTGAGTAGTATGCCTATCTGACATGACCCACCTCCAGGTTCTTGTCCCTCAGGAATTCTAACACACAGGCAGTTGGAGGATAATTAAGGACAACAGTTGCTTTAATTACAAATGCCTTTGCTTTTATCCATCTTAGAAAAGCAGGTTTAATAAGCTGTCAAGTGTTTGTTAAGAAGTGCCCCTCAACGTCAATTATCCACAGATGATTGTTGTTACAACCTCTAATCATATAGCTGTAGCTTTTCCATACAGCAGGTAGATAACAAAGTTTTATCTCTCTTGGTCTATATAGGGTTTATCAAAGTGATAATTTTCATCCAGTTTGGGCTTACTTGGCATATAAGATGTTCTGGGCCTGTTTCTCAGGATAAGCTTCCTTTGAGAAGAACAGATATGTGAATGGTGGTTTTGCCACCATTTTTCTTCATATTATCTGTAAATGTAGCTGCAGCCATTTATGCTGTCAGAAAGAGCAGAATATATAAAGGTTTCAAAAATATTTTGTTTACTAATCATGCTACTGATTGCGCATGGTTCTATAGACTATAGAACTGTATGGACGGACATTTTCAAAGGAAGAAAAAAGAAACTTTCCTTGCAGAATTAGTAAAAGAAGGCACCTGCCCTTGGAATGGACTTCATGGGTTTGAAATGTTGATTTTTGACAATGTACTTAACCCAAAATTGTAAAAATGAAGCATTTTAACAGCTGCTGCACATTTTACAACTGATTTAATTGACTATGCCATTTGAGACATGAATGACATTTTAGCTGACAAAGTTCACGGTAAATTCAGCTGCTGGCAGTGTAATTATCCCTAGTCATTTATTCATCTGTATGTTTCCAAGTGGCAAGATTTCTGTGTTTTTGCAGATGTGATAGTTAACTGTTTCTCTTTCTTACAGGATGATACCTATGTTTCTTTTTGTCTGTTTACTTGGGGGTTTTTTTCAGACAAAATAATGATTGAACTTTGTATAGTAGGAAAAGTACATTCTTCCTAGAATAAGAGATACAGTACTGAAGAGCGGAAACTGGAGCAGCTACCTTTTACAAATAATTCAGTGATATCCAAGGAGTAAAGGAGAAAGCGGAGTATTATCTGTCAGTTTCTCAACAGAACAACATATGAAATCTCTGGCATAATCAGCGAAAAATAGGTCAATTTGAATTTCAACAGATAGTTTTAAATACGAGTTTGCATTTTTGGATGAAAATAAAACATAGGCTTGTAAATGCTTGTCTGCATGGAGTAGTTAGTGCAGCATAATTACACTGCAGTGATTTCTGCACATTAACTTCATGCCTGGAAAACCTCACTCTGCTGAGGGATCCTATGCTGAATCCCCCTCCAGATAAAGTTACCTGCTTTCTGTAAGTGTAGAGGAGCCTCGTGAGATTAACCTTGCTAGGCTAAAGCTAACCTTTGTGAATTTAATCTACAAGTGCTTGTGTGCTGTAATTTAGTAGCTGTCCAGGAAGAAAGTGGTGCTATAAATTATTTCCCTCATTTACTGTGGATTAACTGGTCTGTGAAGACAAACTGTAAGTCACCTGGGTACCTTCGAAATTTATACTCACATTTTTAGCTTCACAGAACAACGGCTTTCTTGTCATACTCAGACATAACAATCAAAGTCTTGACCTTGAGCAGGATTTAGGAAGAAGCAGTTACTCAAAATCAATCTTTATAAATACTCAAAGGCAGAAAAACAGGTTTTGGAGCAGTTTACTTTCTAAGAAACCCCTGTAGATTTCTAGTTGATTTCTAGTGTTTGCTACAGAGGCACTAATCATAAGAAAACATCTAACAGTTCATGGCACATATTTACAACACTAGATAATGCATTTTGTGAAACATTTTTACCAGTCAACTAAATTTAATGTGAATTAAGACAGCAGGGATGCTGGGTTTAAATACATGTTGGTTTTGTTCTGACACTGTCCTGGTTTCAGCCAGGAAAGAGTTAATTTTCTTTCTAATGATTTCTGTGAAAGGAATGTCAATAATGCATATTGTTTTAGTTGTTGCTAAGTGATGTTTATACATTTCAAGGACTCTTTTCAGCTTCCCATAGAAGCTGAGAGGGAGCACAGACAGAACGACTGAACCGCCAGTGGAACATTCCATACCATAGACATCATGCTCAGTATATAAAAATGGGGGTTGGGTGGAGGGGAATCTGCAATCACTGCTCTGAAAGGTACCAATTCACTGGGTGGTGAGAGTGACTTGTGTCATTATTATTATTACTATTATTATTATTATTATTGTTATTTTCCTTTTTTGTTATTGTTCTCTTAAACTGTCTTTATCTCAGCCCACGAGTTTTTTCTTTCCTTTTCCCCTCCTTTTCTCCCTCTTCTCCCAGCCCTTTTGGGGGGAAGGGGAATGCATAGGACCAAAGAGGACTTTCAGGGAATAGGGGAAGCAGACATCTAATAGACACTTGAAGCAGCTGATGTTGATTTCCAGGACATTCTTCAACTAGAAAAAATAAAGTAACAATATTGTTTTCCATTTTTGGTTTGTGCCTTTCCCTGATATAGGCAAATAGCAGTATTGCCAGCTGAAGATGTGATCTTGAATTTTTTTTCTCCAAAAGTGTACAGAATATTTGGCAAATTCTATCAGAACTTTTCAAACATTTTGTGAGATGAGTTTTTAATCTTAGCCTAGAGATCTATACATCTTATTTGAATTACTATTTATTTTTAGCAATTTTTATTAGCAAGAAATTATATGTGTGATCAGACGGGTTAGCAAAATCAATAAACATCAGCATTTCATTTTTAACACTGTTTTAACTATTTTAATATTGCTTTCCAGACTAAGGAAAGAGTGAACGTAATTCAAATTCATTATATATAAGGCCTCTGGTCTAAATGCAAAATTTTCTTTGAGAAGAGCAGGGATACTTTGTTTGAATTACAATAGCTGTTATTCAGGCTAATGTATACATCAAAGATTTGTTATGTGATAATTCTAAGTGTACTAGCCTTATAAAAACTTTCCATGAAATCTGAGCATTTGTAAAGGGATGGAGGAGAGAGAAGGCAGAATCGTGGTCACCCATCGTGATTATTACGTGGCAGGTGGTTTAATTCTATCAAACTTACAGCTCCAGGTCTGGTGTTTAGAAAACTTCATAAGCCTAGAGATATCCCAACTGACTTCTGAATTAGCATGTGTAAGATAAAAGCAAATGCAATTCTTAAACCATTACCATAGCAACATTATTAATGTTATGTTAGTTAAGACTGCAGCAATGTTTCTATTTTAAAAAAAACCCCAATGGTGCTTCCTCCTCTTTAGCAGTTCATATAAAATGGAAATTATACTGAAATATTTACTTCCTGCCTCCCTCACAATGAGATCTTATCATCTCAAGTAATGCTCCATCACCACTGAAATGGTGTAAAATCTTTGGTGACTGATACATTGTATTAAAAATTTAACATCCTAAAATAACAGATCTAAATATTTTAGTAACAACTGATCCACAAATAGTACTGAAAATTCCAATAAATCTTCTAGGAGAGCTGACTTTCCCCTCTTGAAGAATCTGCTTGGTATGCTGCCATGGGATGAAGCACTGGAGGGAAGAAGGGCCCAAGAAAGTTGGTTAATATTCAAGGATCACCTCCTCCAAGCCCGGGAGCAATGCATCCCTACAAAGAAGGCAGGCAGAAAAGCCAGGAGGCCTGCATGGATGAACAAGGAGCTCCTGGACATGCTCAAAAGTAAAAAGGAGGCCTATAGGGGGTGGAAACAGAGGCGGGTAGCCTGGGAGGAATACGGAGAAATCATTCGAGCAGCCAGGGATCAGGTTAGGCAAGCTAAAGCCCAGATAGTATTAAATCTGGCCAGCAAAATTAAGACAAACAAAAAACCCTTCTATAAGTATGTCAGCAAGAAAAGGAAGACTAGGGAAGATGTGGGCCCTCTCCGGAAGGGAACGGAAGAACTGGTCACCGGGGACAGACACAAAGCTGAGGTACTCAATGACTTTTTTGCCTCAGTCTTCACTGGCAAAGACTGCAGCCACACTACCCATGATGCAGAAGGCAAAGGCGAGGATTGGGAAAATGAAGAACTGCCCACTGTAGGTTAAGATCAAATATGAGACCACCTGAGGAACCTGAAGGCGCACAAGCCCATGGGACCCAATGAGTTACATCCACGGGTCCTGAGAGAACTGGCAGATGAAGTTGCTAAGCCACTGTCCGTCACATTTGAGAAGTTGTGACAGTCTGGTGAGGTTCCTGCCCACTGGAAAAGAGGAAACACAACCCTTATTTTCAAAAAGGGAAATAAGAAAGACCCGAGGAACTACAGGCCAGTCACACCTCTGTGAGAATGGTTCATAGAATGGTTTAGGTTGGAAAGGACCTTAAAGATCATCTAGTTCCAAATCCTCTGCCATGGGCAAGGACACCGTCCACTAGACCAGGTTGCTCAAAGCCCCATCCAGCCTGGTCTTGAGCACCTCCAGGGATGGGGCATCCACAGCTTCTCTGGGCAGCCTGTTCCCGTTTCTTCCTAATATCTAATTTAAATCTACCCACTCCCAGTTTGAAACCATTACCCCTCATTCTATCACTACATGCTATTGCAAAAAGTCCCTGTCCAGGTTTCTTGTAGGTGCCCTTCACATACTGGAAAGCTGCTATAAGGTCTCCCCGTAGTCTTGTCTTCTCCAGGCTGAACAACCCCAACTCTCTCAGCCTGTCTTCATAGGAGAGGTGCTCCCGCCCTCTGATTATCTCTGTGGCCCTCCTCTGGACCCGCTCCAACAGGTCCTTGTCCTTCTTATGCTGGGGGCTCCAGAGCTGGACGCAACGTTCCAGGTGTGGTCTCATGAGAGCAGAGCAAAGGGATGAAAAGTATTACTCAGAAGATTGTTGAGTGAAAACAAGACTTATACGGTCTTCTGAATCCTTCATCCTTTCAATACTATGTCAACATTTTAATGGGTGAAAAATGAATTTACATTAGAATAATATGCTAAAGGGTAATTAGACAGCTACCTTGGAATAGAAATGCACATAAAACTCACAGTGAACAAGAATCATGGTTCTCCCTGATGTTCTCATTTGCACAGTGCTTGGATAACTTCCCTTTGCATTTCCAGATACCTGCGATGGAAACTGCAGTGGGAGAAGTAAGTTCCCATAAAGCTGCTGTGTCAGCCAGAATGATTGGCACATTATCCGCTCTGCCTTTCTCCTTGCATGTACCTGCTTCATCCTGGAAGGCATTCCAGGCTGCAAGAGGATGGGAAACAAGGTATTACCTGTAATCAGCCAAGAATCCTTGGCAAAAAAAGAACATTGAGTTTTTTGCCTTCAGCCAGCTTTAAATTTTTTTTTCTTTTGCTGCTGTGTGTCTTCAGGAAGGGACAAGCATTTTTCCAGGCTTTACATAAAATAAATATAAAGTACTTTCTATTCCCAACAGTAATAAATGCCCATTCTGATCCAATTTATTGTAGTCAGCCTGAAATGAATAGCTTGCTTTTACTGCCAAAATCTTCATTTCTGAAATCAACTCCGTATTCTCAACAAGAGATCTTTTTGCTGTAGTGAGGTGTTGATCTGCATGCTGTCATTTGAAACGACATTACTTCTAAATGTGTCCAACTTTTCAGAATTTGGAAAAACACCCAAAAGTGATTTTTTTTTACTTCTTGCTTTGAGATAACCAGATGTTATCTCATATCTATCATACTGATAGAAGGTTGCTAATCCAGAATAATTGGGTTTCTGTGAATACAAGACACCAGCAAGGATGAATTGTAGCAGGAAGGGTAAAACTCATCATTAGATAGCAAGGGACTGTCTAATTGAAATTTGCAAAGTGAAGAAAGAATCATGTTCTACATCCTGGAATGCTGTGAAGCTTTCAAAGGAAAAAAACCCTACTTCTTTCAGAATATTATCCAGGCTGCTTATGTGACCTAGCAGGCCATCTCTGAGTCAGAGAGCATTCAGAATGCACTGACCTTCTGAAAAGGAAATTTGCCTTTTAAACTCTCAATAACTGCATATGGAAGAGGTGGGAAAAATGTAACTGGTTGTAACATGAAATGGAGGTTTTGGTTCTTTAATAAAAATGAAAAGATAATCTCCCTGACCAATTTTTTTTTCCAGTGATGTTCCCAAGCTGATATATCACAGAAAGCAATGCTGTATTTTTAGCCTTATACGTTTGATTTAGACGTGCTCCTCGTTACCAATAAGCTGCAAAAATTGTGTGACACTGACTCAGTTCACAGTCCTATAATTTACCTGAAGTACTAAATTATTAATAATTGCTCCTCAGTTGTAATTAGGAACTTAAAAGAGCTGTTGGATTAGCATTTCTAGTCTGATGGCCTATTTTCTCCTTCCTTTCAGAAGAGCAAGTGTGTCTGTAGGTAGGTAATGAAGCATACAGTAACTTGGCATCCTTATAGGGATACTGAGGCAATGTTCCCAGGGCTTCTGTTATCCTAGTATTTTTTACAGTTTTCTTATCCCAGAAGGCCTTCTTGCAACAAGATCAACCTCTATATAGAGGAATGACCGTCCCGGGCCAAAACTAATGTCCCTCTGCTGAACATGTCTCATCCCCAGTGGTGGGCAAGAGCAGATGCTGAGGGAAGAAAACTAGAACAGGACCATTGGGCAGCAGTGCTTTCCCAGAACACTCTCCCAGCCTCCAATATTTTACAGCTCAAGGACTTATTCTGCCAAAAGTGATATGCTTGTATTTAATAGTCCGTGGGGATTTGCTGATTTGCCTAATGGCTTCTTGAACTCATGTAAGCTTTTAAGAATCACAGCATGTTGTGTCAGGGATCTCCATAGCTCAGATATCTGCCATGGACAGATGCGTTTCCTTCAGTTTCTTTTGCATAAGCCTATCAATAGTTTCATCTGCTCTTGTAATGGAAGAAATAGTGAACTGCATCTTTTCCAAGATGTTTATGTTTTCACAGACAGTTACCATGTTTGCTGCACTGTTTCTTTTCCAAGCAGAGAGTCTTAGTTTCACCTCTTCCTTGTGGGAAATGATTCCATATCTTCATCCTTGTTACCCCTCTCTGAAGTTTTTTCTAGCTTTACCACAGTCCTTTTGAGAAGGGAAGGGTGTGGGAGAGGCAGATGTTCAGAACTATACACATCATCCAAGATAGAAGAGTGCCTCAGATTTACACAGTAAGATAAAATATTTTTGTTAAAAGCCCACAATTTCACTTCAGAGTACTAGTAGCCAGCTTACAGCCCAGTAGGTTTTAAATTTCCAGCTCATTCCCTTGCCAGCAATGAAACCTAAATTCTGTTTGCTTACTCCAGTAGAGCGCTATGGCAATCAGATCCTCCCACATGCTTCTGGAGTCATGCGTGGAGAAGATACAATCAATATTGCTTGCTGTCTTTGGTAATACCTCCCTGAGGTTTGTGCTACCCATTGCTCAGTCAAGAAGAAGCAATAATTGTTCCAGATGTTCACAAGTCAATGTTATCAGTAGTGTAACAGCACTGAAACCAACAGTGACCTGATAAGATAAGTTGCATTTAAAGGAAATGCTGGCTTCTCATGGGGAAAATAAAGCTTCTGCTCAGAATCTAAAGGCTTTCAGATTATTTCAGCTTTATTTCATTGTGTAAATTGTACATGGGCCCTGATTAGCAGCAACACTTTCTGCTTAATTTAACTCGTTGTTATCACACAGTCCTATCAGTTTAAAAATTCCAAGTTCCACACTGGTGTGCCTCTAACAATGAACTTTTTGCTTATATTTATTTTATGCAAAAAACCCCCAAAAATAATGACGATAAATTACATTTTCTGGGAGGTGTTACACTTCTGCCGCAAATCTTAAGTGGCCAGAAGCTGGAGCTTACACACTGACTCGCTGTCATTCCTAATGATATTCCATGTCTACAAATTATTATCTTCCTTGGATCAGCCAGCAGTCACACATGAGCTCAATAAGAGCTGCCAAGCTTAACAAAATAACCTTTCCTTTCTCTCCAGAATATGTTCAAAATAAAGCTGGATGAGGCTGTAGCCCAAAACTACTAGCTTTAAGCACAGAAAAGGGACACAGCTCTTCTAGTACCCTATTGAACTGACTGTTTTCAGTTGTTCCCTATGATGGCTGATAGCATCGACAGTCTGTCATTTTGATGAGGACAGCTCCTGGGGGCTTGGGGGGTTTTGATTTTTTTTTCTGCCTTTTTTTTTTTTAATTTGTTTTTTAATGTGAATGGAACAAAGTTCAGAATGGCTTTCAATATGAAATTCTGCTGTTCCATATTCATTATGTCACAATGCTTTCCAGCTCAATTTCCTCAGTTGCAATGTAAAGATAATTTCCTCTCATGGGAAGCTCAGTAAACATATGCAAGGATATGTGGGTCACTGTATAGCCATGTACTTGGAAACACACTCTCGGTAGCACTGAGCAGGACAATTGGCAACCCTTTTAACTGTCCTCATACCTTTAAGGAACTCAGTATTCATAATTATTATCCCCGTATTAAAATTAAATATAATTCATCATGTTTGGATATTAATGTTATTTATAATACTGTGACACACTGAAGGAAGACATTTGAATAAAATACCTCTTCTCTTACTTTAATTATCATTTAAAAATACCATTGTAAAGAACCATAAAGCTAAACAGTGGTACCTTACTGCATAATTTATGTCTTTCAGCCAAAGATTTGAGTTTTAGACAGAAACAATTAAAACTCTACAGAAAAAAAACCCCAAACGTTTTAAGAAGTACTGTAACTCTGGGCAATAAGTTTCCATTAGGCTCAGTAAGTGAAAGAATCTTCTTTTCACCTTGCAGACTGTTATAAGTCATTGCTACTCAAACCCTGAGGCAGTCTCTGCTGTGTAATTGAAAAAGAGAAGGCTCTGGCCAAAAGCATTTCCGTGGGGAGAGCTGTTGTGTGTTTTTCATCCCAAATATTTCTTCAAAAAAAGGATAATTCCGTTCAATAAATTTAAATAATAGTAGGAAAATTCTATTTCACATTACTTTTAATGAAACATAGATCTTATGATTTTTTTCCAGATTGAAAAATGGGAATGTTATTACAGTTTTTGTCTAAAAAATAATCTGATTTGATCAACATTACCCACTGTATAACTAACAGCAAAAGCTCAGCTAAATTACTGTGCAATTTACCAACTTTAGTTCACACAAATAAAAAAATCAGACCTCAGACTTTGTTACTTAAATTTCAAAGTGTAATTGTAGCTTATAGCTCTGGATGCTTCTCACCAGAATGCACAAAATAATTGGAATAATTATGTTCTTTAAACCCCGTGAACAGCGCACTCAGTGCATAAGCAACTCTGACACCACCACCTGGGAACTGTAGTCTGTTCAAAATGCCACTCTTCTTACACCCCAAAGTTTTGTTTCGGGGTAATTATTGACACCAACATTTTAGCTGACAGTCTCTGTTAGGAGCATCATAACAACAAACATTTCTATGCGGTATGCTTTCCCATATGCTAATCTCCAATCCTGCCCTGGTGTTATTGCATAGGAAGTCCCAAAATCCTGAAGGGTACTTCACCAACATCCTTCCTGCCCCAGGAGGCATTGCCCAGTTTTGCATAGGAGCCCCAGCACTTAATCCAGTGACAACAATTTCAGTGACAATCTCTATTCCAGGTTTCTTCTACAGCTTTGCCTTACCAAGTGTAAAACCACGTCTGAGTCCTGTTTCACATCAAGTACTCACAAAGGCAATGGATTCTTGGAACAAGATAACCACTACCCTGTTGTACTGGTTTTGGCTGGGACAGAGTTAATTTTCTTCATAGTAGCTGGTATGGTGAAATGTTTTGGATTTATGATCCAAACAGTGTTGATAACATGCCAATGTTTTAGTTGTTGCAGAGCAGTGCTTGCACAGCATTAAGGCTTTTCTATTTCTCATGCTGCCCCACCACATGAGCAGTCTGGAGCGCGCAAATTGGAAGGGGACACAACTGACCAAAGAGGTATGGTTTAGTGGTGGTTTTGGCAATGTTAGGCTGATGGTTGGACTCGATGACCTTCAAGGTCCCTTCCAATCTAGACAATTCTATGATTCTACAATTCTATCCCATAGTGTATGACATTGTAGGAGAAAGGGGGGACACTCGGAGTTATGGTTGCACAAGCAGTTTTTGCTTTACCTATTTAACTGCCTTTATCTCAACCCCTCAACCCACAGGTTTTCTCACTTTTACCCTTCTCATTCTCTCCACCACTGCACGGGGAGGCGGGGGGAGGTGTGTGAGCGAGCAGCTGTGTGGCACTGAGCTGCCCACTGGCGTTAACCAGCAACACCTATTGTTGAAAATAATTGTGTCTTTTTCTCAAGAATATAAACCTCTTTCAACAGCTAATTTTCCTACTCAGTTCTGACTTTCAAATTCACCAATGAAGTCCTACATAGTCTACTTGGATGAGGCACCTTTCTGGTAATCATCTCCCTATTCAGAAAGAGATGCAAGAAGATTCTACCCCTGGGTCCCTACTGCTCTCTTTGGAGCACAAGACCCAAAGATTGTCATTCCAACTTTTCACATTGGAGACAGGTAGTTAAATGCGATCTACCCTGTTAGAGAAAATAGATTGTTGAAGACATAACAGCTCAAGTGTATTAGATTATCTCCGTAGTCTTTAAATGACAGCAGAATACATCATCTCCTTTTCCTAAATGTGAACTTAAAAACTGAGAATTTTTTTCAGTTCTTTCAGATAGTATATTAAGCTCAAGTTTATCTAAGATGCATTAGGAAAAGAGAGTGAAAGACAGAAAGGTACCTGGGGTAGAATAGTAGTAGGTCTACCAAACCAGCCTAGAAAAAAGTGAACTAATAGAGAATAAGCCATAAACTCACCTCATTTAGTCCAGAAGAACCATGATGGGAGAGAAGATGGACTGGCTGAATGTTTCAGAAACATGCTGAACATTTACACTTCCTACCATCTTCCCCTTTCAGATTCAGAGAAAGATGCAGAGAAATGGAATAATGATCATGAGTAGAACAAAGAAAAGGTGATAACAGTAAAATCAGTGGTGTTACTGCATTATAAGTGTTCATTAGCACTTTTAATATCCATCAGAGATTTACTAATGCCAGAGATCACACAATAAGATTATACACCTTTTTCAACTCATTTGACAAGGAACACATTAATAAATGAACATTCAGATCTAATGATTTGTCCATAAAAGAGTAAAATTATGTGTTATTTCATGAATTGTGCAAAAATATAGATGCATTATGAGAAAAAGTCAATGAAGTGACCCTCCTAAAATGCTTTAACTGCCCAAACGGTTACTGTGCAATTTGCTGCAAGCTAAATTCACTGAGTCATCCTTCAGCTTTCTAATAGAAGACATAATGCACTGTACCAGGGATTAATCTGGCTAACATGCATCTTTTTTTGGCATCTTCAAGCCTTGAGAAGAAATCATAAAGGTCCAAGTTTAAAGCGTTATCTGTTATAGGATTTTTTTTCCCTAAGAAAGCAAAATAAGAAAATATTAATTTAAGATACTAAAGAATAAAAGTATTAAAAGATGAAAATGATGATGATAATAAAAATAAAAACCGAGCTTTGCTCCACTTTTTACATTCTTTGAGAATTAGGTAAAATATTCATAACAGAACAATAAGGAGAAAGTCCTCTGTAACAGTATGACACACGCCTCATAGGTGAACCAAAGTTGGCAAGTCCTAACAGCTCTAATAGTGGCTTTGTCCTGCTGAAGCTTGCCATTTAGGCTGGAAATAATCTTACTCTTCCCTTTAGAGCTGCACTGATTGTCAGTATTCCACAAAGTGTCAGCTGTTGGACCTGAGGGCAGTGAGGAAGGGACAGAGGGGAAAGAGTATTGTATTGTATATGACTGAGCCAAGTTAGAGTTAAGGCTTGTTATTCCGTGATACCAGCCAAAGTCTAAGCCCTATATTCTGCAAACTGGCAAAGTTGAAAACTTTTCTGAAAGCTATTTGATTCTAATTAAATAGTAGATAGGACTTGGAATCTCTTTCTGTGTATCAGATATAGTAAATGAGGTTATATGTGGATGTGCCAGTTCTAAGACGGTAAAGCAATAGCCACAGTTTTGTTGTCTTACTACAGGTTAGTTATTATTCAATGCTTGCTCATGCTTTTGTTACAGTGTTGGTCTTAGACATTATGAATTAGTCCTCTGTTATTTAAAGTATCAGATCCCATCTAGGTTTCAATTATTCTTTCAGTAAACAACTTTTTTTTTCTAAATTAACGTGCTCAACCTTTTAATCTACCGTAACAACAAAAATGATCACTGAAATGGTCAGTTAAGAGGTATAACTTTCTTAAAAGTATTCAAATGACGCACATCAAGGTATTTTCAGATTTTTATCAAAGGCTTTTTTATGAGATACATTATGGGTTCATCTTTACACGTAGTGAATGAATGAGAAGGAAAGCAAAATAGAGCCTGAAGTCACTGAGGGAAACATTGACAGTTACTCTACTAGAGCAAAGTAGACTGCCCTAAGAAAGGGAGTAATCTTCGTTCTTGAAAGAAGAAAAGTCATTGAGAACTAGCCTTCATTTTTCTTGGGGACATTTCCAAGTGGTGCCAATCACCAAATATGATTATTTTTCTTAAATACTGGGTAATTATATTTTTATTGGAGTTGAAGTAAACATCTAATTTTTTCTAAGATCTTATTATTCTATCTATTTTTCATAGACAATGAACAGTCCAGCATAGCTATCCCTGTGTACCACACCCTGATGAATGAGCAAGATATTCAGCTGCCAGTGATTAATTTTCTGCTGTGCAGTAAGTATCAGTCAGAAGCAAACAAGAGTAGTATGTCAGACAGCACACCGGAGAAGACTATATCACCTCTTCCTTATTTTTCAGGGGAACAGAAGTTTTGGTCATTCATTGCCGGCACTGACAACCAGCTCTCAGCTCTTCACATTTCCACCCATCTTCCTGCAAAAATACTTTTAAGTTTACAAAGCAATTACAGAGCAGGATGGGACTCAATTCTTCACATAAAGAGAGATGTAGGTCACTGTTATGCCTACCATATTGTATGCTTCTGAAAGATGAACGTTGTACTGAAGCTTATCCACAGCTGAGGAGGTTTCAAAACAGACACTTTTGCGTAGCTAAGGAAATGTATCTTAGGAAAAAAAAACCCACAACCCAACAATAACAACAACAAAAAGAATTACAAGTTTTTGCAGCATGCTGAGTACTTAACAGTCATGACATGAATAATAGGGCTGCCATAAATTGGAAAGATGGATTGGAACAATGCTGTGTAAGTGCAGAAATAACTTCTATTTGGTGAACTTGAGTGTGGAAGAAGAAAATCTGAAAGCAGAGAAATGTAACTTCACAGTAATTCTTTTGAGATCTTAGCCATTGGCAGCAAGGGAACACCTAGGACAGGTAAGGTCATGGGCAGAGATGGAGAAGAGAATACGACATCAATCCCCAGCTGTTCAGCAACACCCTTTCATTATTTAGTTGTTCCCCCTGCTCCTTCACAAATATAAAAGTCAAGTTCCACTCCACAGCAAATGGCATTCATAACACCCTTGGACTTCCACCTGTCACAAAAAAATGTAATCCAGCTACAGTGGGAAAAACAGACAGATGACCTAGGTGTGTCTTATGCGAGACCTTCATTAATTTTTAAGGGCAATATACATTCTCAAGACAAGATATTTAGGGTGAAAAGCCTGATGAAAGAACTCTCCAAAAAGGAAACTTGTGTCTCTTTAAAAAAAAGATGTTCAATTTTATCATGTAAGAACTGGAAACTGCCCAAGCACACATCAAATGTGCAGGAAGTTCAAGAGCTCAGGCAGCAGCAAAACTCCAATATGATATTTCTGAATTTCCACGTACTATGCTGTTTAACTGGTGCAAATTCTACTGCATTGACTATATAGAATCATAGAATTGTTCTGGTTGGAAGAGACCTTTAAGATC
>RSEF01000004.1:72938510-72951837 GCA_003993805.1 Himantopus leucocephalus | reverse complement strand
CATCGTAGAAGGCTATCAGATTAGTCAGACATGACTTCCCCTTTCATTTCTGGGAATCTGAATTACTGATCTTTGTCATACTAAACAGATTTGACCCACCCTGTTCCAAAGGTAGAAATCCCTTCAGAATTACGGTTGGCAGGACCAGTTGAGATGGTGTTACCAGGATCTAACTGAGGCTGCTAGACCCTGTTCCTGAAAGAAACATTCGTTTTGGAAAATAAGATGGTTCCAAACTGTTGACCTTTTCCCAAGTTCCTGTATGGCCCGCATTTCAAAGTCCAGCTTTTTTTTTCCCAGGGTTTGGAATGGGGTAGAAGGAAAAACAGAAGACAACAGACTTCATTCCAAACCAGAAAAAAAATATGTCAAAATTCAGGTATGCTGTTCAAATATTTAGCAACAGTTAACTTGGGCTGAGCACCTTTTTACATCTTTGCAGTTAAAATAAATCTAATAAGCTCATGAAGATTAATGTCAATTAACTCCACCCTCACTTTAACTGTAGCACTTTCCCCTCTCTCTCAGAACCCCAGGAAGGAAGGCAAACTTAATTAAAGAGGAATTCTTTTCCTTTCCAAGTTTATCTAAAGGTTATTTCACTATACACATAACATAATACTTGATCCTCTCTCCATTTACTGTAAAATACATTTTTTTCATTGAAGTTCACTCAGTAGGTCTTTTTCAGAATGTCTGTAGAGACAATGATTTAGAACAAAATATGACATCAGACATCAAAACACTTCTGTTCCATGGCACGACGCTATTTTACATCTATTACTGCAGGTTTTAATCTTAATTTTAATGATTTTATAAATAAGAAAGAGACCTAACTTCTTAACACGCTTGTTGTTATAACACTTCAGCTAGCCCCATAAACTCAACAGTAAACTGCATGTATACAGTTAACAGTAATTAGGCAAAAAGTGCCCTAATTATGCTCTCTGTCCTTCAACTAATTGGAGACATTACCATGACTAATAAATCCCTGAGCACAAGTGACTAATGACTAAATAAGTCTTTCCAACATCAGGCAACATGCTCATCTTCAAACATTAATATCATAGGTCTTTGTTCTCCTTTAAATATAAGAAAAACCAATCAGATGAGCTTTAGGTTGCAATTAACATCTGTCAGGTTATGTAATGAACCGGAAAAAAAATGGATAAAGTGAGAGTACTCCTACTGCTGTTTGCATCATGCGTATCAAAGTATTACACGTAGAACTACACATATAGCGTAGGTGGAAGCATTTAAACACAGCTAGGGATTAATTTAGTTGTCCATTCCCAGGCTTCTAGTCTGACCCAACACACCCGAGGCTACCCAATCCTCTAAGCGGGGCTGATTTATAGGGAACCCGTAGACTTCTGGAGAAGTGGTAGAGACTGGGCTGGGAAACTTAGTTATCTTCATCGACATTTCATGCCTGTGCACAAGCAACTCAATCAAGCCCTCAGTGACAGTGAGGTTTAAACAACACTACACCGTAGCTCTATCTATTTGGAGATACAGTGTTCCTTCCATACAAGGAATGCTCTGATGATAATTTAATAAATGAACAAATAATTGAGAAGGAAATTCAGTATTTCACATCATTTCTATACGGAAAGAGCTGAAAGGAACATAACATTTTCATTTTTGCCTTACACATGCCCATGAAAACCATGAGACTAGTTGTGTTAGTTCATTTAGCTGAGGATCTTCTCCAACAGTAGCCAAAAGCAGTTGCCTTGGGATTTTACCAATACAGGGGTAGGGCACAGTGACACTTTTCTAAATCACGAAACATGCCTTAAGACAAGTTATTCACTGTTCATGCTTCCCAGCATATTACTTTTATGTCCTTTGTCTGGGTATAATACAATTTAACTTTTGTTTTCCAGTACTTGAAAAAAAAAAATTACTCTTTTTCTCAACTTTCAGACAAAATGGCAATGTTTCCCAAATTGTAAACATGGGAGAATACTTTGTTAGCAACAATACAACTTCAGAGGATTGTCAAAATACTGCATTTAACCAGACAATGCTTCATAAGAAGTCAGTCTAGACAGACAAGGTTTCCAGGGAAGGTTTCCAACCTGTAAGACATCTAACCATCTACCTTACTCCAGAGCACCAAAGACAATATGCTTGTATGTGGGAAAGGAGCATATTTCATGGTCCCATCAACAAGAGTTCAGAGGTTGTCTGACCTAGCCAAATCCCATACATGAGAAAAGACATAGAGCATTGCTGAAAAACAAAACAAGGTTACTGACACCCCCACATCCAGAGGGGGTGATTTTTACAGATACTGGTGATGATTCTAATTCAGAAGCTAAAAAAGTAAGTACTTAGGCATGTGTCACGTGCAGGACCAGGTATAGAACAAAATCTGAAGTCTAGAAGGATGATACTGGGGGTTTGTATCTCAGTGCCTGAGACAGAAGAAACTTCCTTACAGAGCGTGAAAAATGCAACTTCAACATGGTAGGAATCAGCAATTACTCTTATCTCAGAAATTTAAAACACATATTTATATATTTCCTTGGATCTCCCTAAGATAAAACAAGGGCTTCAGAAAGATTTGTAGTATCCTTCAGAAGCTGAAAAAAGACTGGAACTCCTGCACATGCACAAATATTACTTCTTTTCAGTAGCAGCAATAGCAGCAGGACCACATCGTCATGACTGCTAGAATTGGACACAATTACATTGTTCTTCAAAAGATTTTCTTGAAAGCTTTCTTCCACTGCTAGCTGTCAGGGCTAGACAGTGTAAACATCTCTCAAGATTTATTTTCCAAACTTGATGGCTGACTTCATACTCATCAGTTCTATTACGTTTCTGCAGAAGTGAACTCCTTTTTGCATTTCATCATCAGCTTCTTCACTCATATGCTTTATTCATCGCAGAAAATTTCTGGGAAGATAAGCGTAACTGCAAGCAAAGAAATGCAACTACTGAAAATACGTCTCCAGAAAGCATTACTTGCTCTTCTTAATCCTGTGGGATTAAGTCACTGATGTTGTATTCCTTCATCTTCAATGTTCCTAAACTGGTTTAGACACTCTCTTGACAAAAACCTCTTTTCTCTTCCCCCCACACATTCCATCTCAGATGCTTTTATCAATCTATTTCCCTTTCCTTCTGCCATGCCAGACTCTGGCATATTCTTTTGTCTGTCAAAATGTATTTCTCTCTCCCACTGAAGTATATTTTACTTATTCCCTACAACTTTTTTTCCAGTATACCTACCACATACTGTTAGGTCGATTCTTCTTCTGGATGCACATACCGTCTTGTGCTCTTCGCCATCTCTAATCTCTTGTCTGCCTATTTATAATTTCCTGCCCTGTTTCCTCTTTCCCCTCTCCTTCCTGAGTTTTTACAGAAGCGATGAATCTGGACATTAGATCAGCTGTAAAATTATCAGGGAAAAGTGCAGAAAAATATTAGAAATTCTTATACAGAAAGAAACATTAGATTTTTAGGACAAGCTACATAAAGAAGTTCAATTAGTATTAAATAAGTAAAGATTTGTTAAAAAAAAAAAAAGTCACAGCACTAACAGAATAAAAGCAGGTACCTCTGCTGTTCATTCCCTGTAATGAAAAGTGTTGCCTACATATTTGAGTGTTTAGACTATCAAACTTGTGATATCTTAATACATATCACAAGCATCAGTTGATCAAGCTCTTTTGAGTCATTACAGCTTTGAAGTACATCTCTGAAAGATATGAAACATTTTCTCCCACACACAATAACTTCAGTACAATTAATTTTAGTCCCAGCAAGACCTTCACTTAAAAGCATTATCACATTTCTGATAAAATGATCTTCAACACCTCTGTGATACTAATATAACAAAAACTTATCCGAACAGAAATTACTGAACAATACAGACAGATTTAACTCTGAACACATAATAAAGGCACAACCTGACTGCAAAGAACGTTTATAGAAATCTGAATTTTTAGTGTTAAGAACAACAGGTATTATTAAAGATGTATTCCAGAAGAACAATTTTGTTCTGAGATCCACACGATTTGCTCTCCTCCAAGCCAACTTTCAGATAATGCTACATATTATTTGAAAAGACACTGGTCGAATTTGTTAGTAATTCAAATGGCTTTTAAAGATCTCAAAAAAATAATCAGCTGGACTCACAGCACCACAGATATTCTTTATCCATCACTCCTCTCATATAATACAAATTTAATCTTCTCTCCTTGAAAGTTCATCCAAATATTGATATGCTCAGACCAGTATAACTGCCGCCTGTACTCCTATCAAGTTGCAGTCCAGAAATCAATTGAAAATTTTCCTCACATCTATCCAGCCAAGTAGAGGTAATTCCCTGTGCCAGTTCAGAGCTGCCGGATTCTCAAACATATTCAGCTTGATTAGTATAGTGATCTTTTATCAAATAGAATATTTGACATCTTAGTAAAAATAGCTCTTTACCTCTGTTTGTGGTCACAAAAATATTCTTCCCAGTTTTGTAGACCTGATGGAGACAACTACCTGTTTCTGCAACCCTCTCTTTTATGCTATACAATAGAGAGCAAGAACCTTGCACAAGTAAGATAGCAAACCACACCAAAAAAAAAAAAAAAAAAAAAANAAAAGAAAGAAAACAGAAAAAAAAAACCAAAAAACCCCAAGCTGATTTCTGCCACCTTCCATAGAATCATGCAATTTAGAAGGGATCTTTGGAAGTCGACTTCTACTCAAAGGAGGGACGACACTGAATTCAGACCAGGACGCTTAGAGCTTAGTCCAGGCAGTTCTTTGAAAACTTCATGGACAGATCCCCCAGAGATCCCAGAGTTCCAGTATTTAATTATCCTCACAGTGTATTTTATGCCAAGTTGAGATTTCCCTTGCAATTCATCACCATTGTTCGTCATCCTCTTACTATGCACCACTGCGAAGAGCCTGCCTGTCTTCTCAATCACTTCCCCATAAGTGTTGGGGGCTGCTCTTGGGTCCCCTCAAAGCCATCTCATCTCCAGGCTGAACAGCCCTCTTCTCACAGGATAAGTGCTCCTGCCTCACCAGCTTGGTAGCCCTCTGCTGAGCTCCCTCTAGTTTAAACCCAAAACTAGATGTTGCCTAGATGTGGTTTAACAAGCGTGGAGCGCTTGTTAAGTGAGGGAGACAATCACTTCCCTCAACCTCCTGAGAGTGCACCTGGCCATGCAGCCCAGGAGGCTGCTGGCCCTCCCTGCTGCCAAGGCACCTTGCTGTCCACCAGGAACTGCAGGTCCTTTTTGGCAGAACTGCTCCCCAGCCAGCTAGTCCCCAGTCTGTCCTGCTGAGGGGTACTCTCCACCCAGGTGCAGGACTTAGCACTCATCCTTGATGAATTTCGTAACGTTCCTGTCAACCCATTCCCCCAGCCTCTCCAGCTCCCTCTGAAGAGCAGCCCTGCCTGCAAACATATGAACTTGGCAAAAACAATCTTTCAACATGGAAAAAAATAAATTGTCTTCAGGAAAGGCTACGCTAATATCCTTATTCTTGATGCTCTAAGCAGTTCTTGTTCCACCCAGAGAAGCGATGAAACAGGACACATTTCTCCCTTCTCTTTCCTCTCCTCAATTATTCCATGTTCTGATTACAAACTTGAAGAATGTGTTGTGTGTTCTGTTTTGGCTTACAAAAGCTGGGTATCTTATTGATCATAACACCCCCGTTCGCAGTGTAAGTAAACCTCTTCCTCTGAGAAAATCATTACCACAATATCTTAAAGCTGTTCTTTGCCTACGAAAGTACTTGAAAGTACCCATTATCTTCAGTAAGTAGGTCCTTCCTTTCTTCCAGCACAAACATTTCCAATGCAAGCTGAAAAATTAGTAGGGGCCCTTATGCCAACTATATTTTAATCTTAGAGATCAAGAGCACTTTGTCATTGTAAAATTTTCAGACAAATATATATTCATTTTCCTCTGTGACGGATGTCTTTTAAGGAGAGCCTTCCAGCCATTGCATGCAACAAAACCCAAAATTTATCAGGAAGATAAAATAGGCCTTAGGATAATCTGTACTGCCTTGACTGAAACTGAAGTTTAAACCTACTAAAATCCTCAGGGAGCTTTATTTCAGATGGATTTGAATGAAACCTAGAAATGTAAATTGTTAAGACTTTGTGGGTTTTGGCCAGATCATGCAATCAAATAATTAAAATATAAGGAGCTGTATTCCGCTGTTCATCCAGACCAAAAAGAGGGGAATAAATGAAGATTCAGAGAACAGAAGATAAAAGGGTAATGATAGCAAATTATAGAGCCTAGGTAGATATAACTGAAAAGGGACAAATGGTATTAAATAAAAGATAAAGTATCCCCAAACTGTTAAGGCAGGACATGATGATGAAAATGCATCACCTCTCTAGTTGTCTGAAACACGTACTAACCACAGCAGTATCAGATTGCCTGGGAGTTTCAGAGCAGGATCGTCACACAAAGTCAGACACATATAAATCCATGTGCCACGTGTCAGAAGCCCGTTCAAGCAACTGCAGATCCCTATCTACACTTGACTGATGAAAGGTTAATTGTCATCAAGTTCAGAATGAACTGATAGATTGGTGATGGGTTAAGTGCTTTGATCCAAGAAACACTTTCCGTAGTGGAACTAGACTTGAAACGAACCTAACATAAATGAATGCTGAGAACCATAACCTCAATAAAAAGCAGCTACTCTAATTAAATGCCATCCCACAGTCACTATAACTTTCGTCAAATTGTAAAGTCAACTTCGTTAGATTTCTACTTTAAAATGTCACCAGCATCTCAAGAAATATATAAAATGAGTTCTCCTTTATGAGGCATTTTCAGTCATTTAAGCTGTTGATATTTCAACATATTCATGTGAACATTTGTTCTAGCACAATTCATTGCACGCTTCCTGCAAAATCTTCAGGTAACTAGGAATCTACCACGGCCCTTCACAAAAACAAGCTTATTTGAAACAGTTCCAAATTCTGGTAGACATGTGAGCAGGTATCAGTCTCCTGCCACAGAAGGCAAAGAAATATGTATAGACTGATGTAGCAACAGAAACAGAGACTTGCACTGAACTGTGCACCTTAATTGTGGCATATAGGTGAATCTGGCTTAAAATCATAGAAAAAGCCATACAGCTACAATAACCAAGCAATGACAATATGTCCCCAGGAGAAACACGGTGAATGGGTTCTACTGAAATTTTAGTGTAACTGTCATTAGGCAATTATGGACTAATCCAAAGGTCAAGGAAATTAATGAATAATTGTACAAAGAGGTGAATATACTCTGTAAGGACCGACGTAAATACCTAAGCCATGTAATAAAAAGCTTGCTCCCTCTCTCTGTCTGCAAGCAAAATTATCTCTTCTCCACTGTAATTTAGTGTGTATTAAATATAACACGTATCTTTCACAACAGGAGTATTCCACCTCTTGTCAGATGGTAACTAAAACTTACGGCTGCCAGAGCTGTCCCCCGCTGGATGCAACCTGCAGGCCAGCAGTTGGATGGCCCTCATTGACAAAGCAAGAACCTCAGGTACAGGTCCATAGCTCACCTGCAGCAGGTCTGATACAATCCAGTACATATCCGATGGCTGTATGCTGGTGAGACCAAGTACTTTTCTCGCCCATCGAAAACACTGAGGCTACTTTATTTTTAAAAACATCTACATAATTTATTCTGCCATGTAAATATGGCATCGGGCAATGAAGAAAAAAATTTGTCATGACTTATTGTGACAGAGTTAGCTACCTAAATTAATACTTAATATTACAATTTTTTTCCTAATATAAATTCCATCCAGCTGGACTTTATTCTGAAAGATAAATTGGATAACATTACATTAATAATAATAAGACTTAATAATAATAAGATGTAATCCCTTATGGTTCACTGCCTTAAATAAGAAGAAAACCATATTAAATGAAAGGACTAACAATCTAGTTAAGACCTCAAATAATTTAATCCAAAGGGGACATATCTCATGTTACCTCAGATCTTTCCTATTCACTATGTCTGTGTGTCTTCCTGAAAATAAGAAAAATAACTGCATATAAATTTAGAAACACAGGATTAGCCAGTCCCACCTTACCAGAGATGAATGCAGTGACACAAAAAACGATCTGAGGATCAAGGCAGAAAGTAAAAAGAACATGAGATACACTGGGGACGTACTGGAGTTAATCCTGGGATAGAGTATCTCAGCAGTATGAAGCAGCAGTAGGGAAGCAATATTCTGCGTGTATCTGCCATTAATGAGGCTAGTATTTAGAAAATCTACCCATTTTTGAAGTCTTCTTTTCAAACAAAAAATGGGAAGAGTTTGCAAAACGGTTAAACAAACCATTCACTATTTTCTGAAGAAATGTAAATAGCTCAGTTTACTTATCTGAGAGAAAAATGTAAGCTGCTATCAAGTTACCAACTTATCAACTACATATACCACGGAAATACTTCTAAGAAGTTAGTATGACTGTACCATGGATAAATCCAATCCAATTCCACTCTGCATAGAGTATCTCCAATTACGACACACTTGTATAAAACTTTCATTTTGGACTAGATCATTCATCCTGCAACAACTGCTAGGCATATAACTGCACTGCAGCTTCTCATCTGCGGGAGGCGAGGAGGTTTCTCTGAGCAAATAATCTACAACATATCATGAAAGACTAGGCTGGAAAGAAAGACCAAAATGGTCTGACCAAAATGCTGATTCCTTTAAGAATTTTCAGGACTCATTAGATGTGCTCTGAGTTGTCGTCAAGGCAAAACTTGGCAGCGGCACACAGGGCAAGAAAGAGCTTTGGTGACGCTCTTTCCTGTTGAAGAGCAGCCGGTTGTAGACCACACTCTGCTCCTGAAGAGCCACTGCAGCCATGGGTCCTCATCCTGAGGTTGCCTTGCAGAACCAGAGGTATGAACCAAGACCTGGATCTCCCCACAGAGAGATGGATGTGGGATGCAGTGGCTGAGCCAGCTGTTGCAAGTACTACTGGGAAAAAATCGGGGGGTTTTCAGCTAGCAGAGGAAGACAAGAAATCCGCTGGCTGGAAGCCAGAGAAACCTCAGACAAGAATGCTGTACAACACTTCATCGTATTGGTCCTCCCGAAATCTTTACACAGGGACTTAGAACAGTTGTACCAAAGCAACAAACCTGATGCAAAAGACAGGATAAATCCTCCAGTTTTGTTTATTCTGATATCAGACTGGATTATCACAGCAGATCCTACTGACCTAAACACCCACCAATGAAAACGTATTTTAGAAACTATTTCTTTTCATCTTTGCCATATCACTGAGATTTCCCTCTTCTTTGAAGCAAGTTCTCTTCTGGTCAACTCCTGATGACCTTTCCAGTCTCTCCAGTTATTTCTATTAGTTCAGTGGTTTTGCACGATTTACCATTTTAAGTTTAAATATGTAGAATCAAGTTTTTACATAGGCCAGTAGGCCACTGAACCCACCACACTATTTTCAGGTTATTAAAAAAGTTTGCCTGTGTAAAATGCAAAACCAGGACTTCCGTGTCATCTCCAGGTTAATTCAATTGCATCTGAATTACTCCTTACAAATTATTACCATTCAGAGAAATTGTTAAGAAATAAACATTCCTGTCACTGTCATCCACCACCCTTTGAAAGGTTCCTGTCACTGTGCTACATACTGTCATTTATAATTACCACTTCTCGCTGCTGCTCTTTACCAAATAAGTTATGATATCGTTATTTTACCTAAGTACATGCTCACCTTAGTATGCAGTACAAGAAAGGGCTATACAGGTAATTAAAAAAGGCCTTCTAAAAAAGGCCTCTTCTCTCGTAAATGTTACTACAAAAACGGCTCTTTGCCCGTGTTGGGAGATGCTCACCTTTTTTCTTCTGCGAGTTCAACACACATGACTTTTTTAGTGCATATATATATGTGATAGCACAAACCAAGGCAACTCACTTTCAACCAGTGCATATACTAAGTCCATTTAAGCAGTTCTACCTGCTGGCCATAGAAACTAGGTGTTGTATTTGACCCAGATTATTACAATTCCTCTACA
Organism: Himantopus leucocephalus; assembly: GCA_003993805.1. Lineage (NCBI taxonomy): Eukaryota > Metazoa > Chordata > Aves > Charadriiformes > Recurvirostridae > Himantopus > Himantopus leucocephalus. The sequence continues at coordinate 72,941,782 of RSEF01000004.1, read as the reverse complement.
ACTTCAAAGAAAAACCACAGATTCCCCAACCCCCTTGTCATTTACTCTGGGGCCAGACTTATGTGTCCAGAAAAAAGTTGAGCAAAGTCAACAAGTGCTCAGCTTTAACCTTTTCTGTCCGGCTCAGAAAGGCTTGAATTGGTAGCAAGGGTGCTCTTATTTAACTTCAGGCATATTTAAAAAATCAGGAAGTCAAAAGTAATTGAAAATGTAGTTCAATTATCTATGAGAGCCTTTTTTTAATGGATTGCCATAGTTTGAAGGTTTCCTTTAAAACCATTGCAAGAAAATGATGTGCAAAGAATATAAGTATTTATCAATATTTATGTCTCATTAAACTTTGTAATAACAAAAGAAAATATTAATAAACTTTTAATAAAATAAACCATATTTTAAACCACTGGGGCTGCTAAGTAACAAGTTTTTCACAGTCACATCATGAACAAAGCACATAAGAGTGAGGATAATAATGAATAAACATCACAGATGTTCAAATGAAAGAGTAAATCACTATTATCAAGCATTAAGAAACCCATGTTGTTATGACAGGCTTAACTCTGATCCAGGAATTTATATGAGAAGAAAACGTAGACCACATTGTATAAGTATTTTCCTAAGAGGTACTTTGAAATAGAAAAGAAAATATTAGTTGACATTTGCACCTGCTGACAGTTACATTGCAATGAAGCATTTATAATTATTTTTTTTAGAACATCAGGTTGCAAAACTAAAGGGAAGATATAGACAAAATTAAGTTCACTTACAATATACTGTTAGGGATGCTGACCAGTACATACCATTTAAAGCAGTATAAATTAGTATAAATTAAAAGAAATGTTCCAGTTATGCTGCACCTGTACGGTTAGTACTAAGAGAATAATATTAATTATATTGTCAGCTTTTATGCTCTCCCTATGAATTATCTATTTATTTGAGTTCAGCAAGAATAATGGCTTTGCTGAACATTTAGGACTGCAGTGACTGCTGGGTAACTATGCTTTTCCTGCACATATCTTGTAGAAAGGCTCACAGCCCAATTTCTGCTACAGAAGAGATATCAACTATTGACAAAAAGAGTCCTTAAAATACTGACTCATGAAGTTACATCAAGCGCATTGGCCATCCCGGTCTGTTTGTGGTGCATGTGCAGAACTGGGGGAAAACAACTGTTTTATGGGACAGACATCAACTGCAATGAATCCCTTTGGTGAAGGAAGTTTGGTCTAATGTCACGCTACAGCTTTTGGGGCAGTCCATTAAAAGGATAAACTCTTTGTTGGACTCAACTTCCAATGTCCTTCCACTTAGCTAAAGCTAAATGGCTTTAGCTCCATTTGTTACACCTGAAGGAACTTTCCTCCCACTCAGCACAAAGTGCTTTATGTATAAATGCATGCTGAAGTGATGCCATTTGCAACCCCTTAAAAGTATGTGTTGAAAAGGTGGGTTGGCTCCTGCAAGATGTTTTTAGAAAAACAGACAGAATTGGTGCAGCCTGGTCTGTTCTTGAGAAAAGCACTACTTCTGTGTTTTAGTTTGAACTTCAAGGGAAAGCTCAGGCTGAAACTACAGAAAGGCATCCAAAGAAGCAGAAAAACAGTATTTCCATCCTACTTTGTGTCAGGCTGCTAAAGGGCACGAGAGCTCCTGAGGTCTCTGCAAACACACCTGAGTTATAATGCACTACGTACCAGAGAATCAGCATTCTGAAAAACACATCCATTTGTGGTCACTTAAAAAAAAAGGGGGGAAAAAAGAAAAATCTCTCAACCACCGTTTTCCCATCTAGCCTCTGAATGAAAGGTAAACTTGAAAATAGTTGATGCAGATACATGGATTTTTATACCAAAGGTTCCATTTTATCTGAGATGCTCTGGAACACAAAATAAAATAATGCAAGTAAGTTACCTCTTTTTCTCACTGAAGACTTCTTATCAACTTATTTATAAATGCTACTGTTAATGAGATGTATACATAATAATCTACACCTAGTCCTGTAATCCCAACCACACTTTGACAACAACAAAAAATTATCACTTTTTTTAGCTAGTCCTCCTTCTTTGTAACTAAGTCTTTGAACTGATAAATTAGCATGCATATTCTTTTCTCTCAAACCACTTGATAATTTCTTTCGTACCTGAGGTACAATATGTTCATTAAGAAACATTCTGAAGATGCACAGCTGCACTGGTATAATTTCCATCAATGCTTTTGAAAAATATTTCCATAATATGCCAAGGTTTTAAAAGACACAGATTAAGAAAAGTATCATCAGTGGTGTTTCTAACTAGGATAACACAGCAGCCTTCTGAAGATGAGAGATGAGCTGAGATCAACACACTTCACACAGACTGATAAATCATCATCCAGTATAGGGAAGGGGTCTAGAGTCTGGTGAACTTAAAAAAATGTTTAATAGATTATTTTTTTTTTTGCCAGCCTTTATACTACACATATTGTATACCCTCTTAGAATGATTATTTGGTCTATCATTAAAAAGAAAGACGCACTGGGCAACAGTCAAATACCCTTTCAATACTGCCTTGTGATTTTTTATGAGCGTATAACCTGTGGAATGATTCACACTAGCTCTGAATTATTAATGGAGTTGAACGATCAGATTGCTTTTCGTTAAGTTGTTATGGGTACTAATAACACATTTGCACAGCAGTACCAAACTGTTGTTTCTTCACAGCCCTTCCGATCAATTTTGCAACTCTCTCTCCAAAACGCGCGTTCCCAACTTCTGGGACTTGAGCGGCTGCCCGGCACCATCCCACGCGTGGGGCCCGTCCCGCTCCCGAGGGCTGCGGAGGCACCGCGCGGGATGCCCCGCTGCGGGGACGGCACCGGTGACAAAGTACCGCCACCGCCAACTACGGTACCCCCACGTTACCACCGACCCGGGCTGGACCAGCATCTTCCGAAGCGGCCAGCCAGCAGCGCCGCAGCATCCTCTGCCCGCGGCAGCCGCCGCCGCGGCAGCGGGGCCGGCCAGGGGCGGCGGCGGGGAGCAGCCGGTGCTGCGGGGAGCGGCTCCCTGCGCCGGGCGGCCCCGCACCGCCCCTCCCCGCCCCGCCGTGGGGGGACACACGCTCCCCCCCAGCACCGAGCTGAGCCCGGACTCGCCAACTCGCTCGGCGAACAAGTGGGATGCGGCAGAAGTTTTACTTTGCCGGTGCCGGCTGCCCCCGCAGCCGCCCGCGGGACCCGCCGCCGCAGCACCGGGACCTTCGGGGTTTGGGGTTTTTTTTTCTTCTTCTTTTCTTTTT
>RSEF01000004.1:72917092-72937510 GCA_003993805.1 Himantopus leucocephalus | reverse complement strand
TTTTTTTTTTTTTTTTTTTTTGGCTGATGTAAATGAACAGAATTAGATCTTTTCAATGCTTTACAAATTAATATAACTTTTTTTCTAATTTCAGGTTCACTTTTACAATATGAACAGATAAACCCTATTTTTTATGACCTTTATTTACTGTAAATTCAAACAAATTATTAAATCCTTAAAGACTGAGAATAAATTTGGTCTGGTACTCTAATAGGTAATTCTACTTAATTCCACAGAGTGATATTTAAGAAATGTAAATAGGTTGATACTGGATCCAGCAAATAATAAATAAAGCATTTATAACTTTAAAACATGAAAAAGTTGCACAGATGTTTGAGTACATGAGTAGTTCCCATGTATATCCTTCAAGTAAATGTCATATTTCTTAGTGATCGATATGATGATGTCCTCCATTATTTACACATTAGTTATACAAGCTAAAAGCTTTAACCTCATGAGTTATGAAATGTATTTCCCAAGTTACAGATTTATAAACTCTTAAATGTGTTCCTGATCCTTCCTGTTTATATTTTTCTCTATTTTTATTTATTAACTCCAATGATTTCTCAAATTCTTTTGTGTTGTACGTGATTATCTACAAGCCATCTCTGCCTCCAATGGATCCTGAGCTGTGGATGGTCAGGAGGGTGGCTGGTGGCAGTACCGCTCTAGATGTCTTGTGCTGTTCCTGCTTTCGGCCACTGTTGAAGGTAGAGTTCTGGGACAAACAGACCTTTCATCTGGTCTGGTGCAGCTGCTCTTTATGTTCATAACTGATTACTTAAAGTGACAAAAACTTTTAGCTGTGTTTTAAAAAAAGTGTAAGTTTACAGCAGCAAAAGCCGCTAATGCATATGCCTCGCTGGTAGCCTTAACTTTTTGGTCACCCAGCCAGAACTTCAAGTGTGAAATAGTGCATGAACTGGGAGGTTTCTAGTGCTGTAAGCAATATGCGGTTTTCCTAATGAAGAGCCTCATGTGTTCTGAGGTTTAAAGGTAGCGTAAGGAAAACAGTGAAAAGGAAAGCCTGCCTGTTTTTTTTCTCCAGTCTCAGACAGATGCTGACTGACATACACCACTGGCTCTTTTACCATCATGAGGAGAAAAAAATGAACAAAAATGTACCTTATGAGAAGATTCTCCAGCTCCTTCCAGGGCAGGTGAGATTAACTCAGACAGCACAGTACCCTGGCTTGTCCCATCTCACAGGCTGTATTATATTATCTCCTTACAAATTCTAGCAGTCACACAGATGGTGGTGCTAGAAAAGAACTACCTGAGAAATTGAAAAAGTGTGTGCAGCCAAAGGTCCCTGAGATTCTGACTAACCTCGGGGTATTTGGCATTCCCAGTTCCTGGTCAGGAGCAGCTTTGGCTGCAGTGGCCATAAGATGGTGGAGTCCAGGATCCTAAGAAAAGAGAGCAGAGCAAAAAGTAGGACCATTGCCCTGTATTTCTGGAGAGACGACTTCAACCTATTCAGAGATCTGCTTAGAATAATCCCATGGGATGTGGTCTTAGAGAGAAAGGTCCAGGACTGCTGGTTGATATTCAAGTATCACCTCCTCCAAGCACAAGAAAGACCTATCCCAACAAGCAGAAGATCAGCAGAGAGAGCAGGAGGCCTGCATGGATGAGCCAGGAGCTCCTGACTAAACTCAGACATAAAAAAGAAATGTACTAGAGATGGAAGCAGGGACAGGAGACTCAGGAGGAATACAGAGCTGCTGTCCAAGCATGCAGGGATAGCATTAGGAAGGCCAAGGCTGACCTGAAGTTTAATCTTGCAAGGGATGAGAAGGGCAACACGAAAGGTTTCTACAAGTGCGTAAACAGCAAAAGGAAGGCTAGGAAAAATGTGAGCCCACTGCTGAACGGAGCAGAAGAACTGGTGACAAAGAAAAGACTGAGGTACTCTACCCTTGCTCTAGACTTAGGGTAAGAGAGCACTTAAACTGGATGTACAAAAGTCCATGAGGCCTGGCAAGTTGCACACATGTGTGCTGAGGGAGCTGGCTGATGCCATTGCTAGGCCAATCTCAACTTCTTTCATGGCAACTGAAAGAGGTTCCTGAAGACAGTAAAAAAGCAAATGTCCCTGCTGTCTGCAAGAAGAAAGATCTGGGGAAATAGGGTAGGTCAGCATCACCTCAGTTCCTGAGAAGATGATAGAGAAAATCTTCCTGGAAAGCATTACAGAAGGGAAATCATGATGGCCTTCAACAGTGAGGTGACTTCCTGTATAAGGGGAAAGCAGTGGATGTTGTTTACCTCAACTGTGGTAAGGCTTTTGACGCTGTCTCAGTCTCCCATAACATTCTCCTAGACAAACTGACAAAGTAATTCTATGATTCTATGAGTGTGTAGTGAAGAGGTTTGAAAACCGGCTAAACAGCCAGGACCAGAGTGTTGTGGTCAGTGGGACAAATTTCAGTTGGAGGCAAGTCACTAGTGGTATACCATAGGGGTTGATACTGGGGCCAATACTGTTTAACCTGACCTGGATGCTAGGACAGCGCACCCTCAGCAAGGTCACAGTGATACAAAACTGGGAGGAGTGGTGGGTACACCAGCTGATTGTGCTGCCATTTTGAGGGCCTTGGACAGGCTGGACAATTAGGCTGAGAGAAGTCTTATGAAGTTCAACAAGGGGAAATGCCAAGTCCTGTATCTGGGGAGGAATGTGCAAGTACACACTGATGCCTGATGGACTGGAAACCAGCTCTGTAGAGAAGGATCTGTGGGTCCTGGTGGACACCAAGCTGACCATAAGCCAGCAAAGTGCCATAGTGGCAAAGTCTTTTGGGCTGCATTAGGAAGAGACTTGCTAGCAGATTAAGGGAGGTAATAATTTTTCTCTTCTCAGCACTGGAGAGGCCACATCGGGAGTCTTGTGTCCACGTCTGGGCTCCTCAGTACAAGAAAGATATGGACTTGCTGGAACAAGTCCAACAAATAACCACAAAAATGATTAAGGGACTCTTCATGTGAGGAGAGGCTGAGAGAGCTGTTAAGCTTGAAGAGACGCCTTAAGGGAATCTTATCAATGAAGAAGAGGAACCCAGATTCTTCTCATAGTGCCAATGACAGGACAATAGGCCTTGGGCGCAAATTGAAATGTATGAGAGGAACACACTTTTTTACTGTGAGGTGGTCAAACAGTGGAATGTATTGCACAGAGAGGTTGTAGAGATACTCAAAATCCAACTAGATGCGGTCTTGGACAACCTGCTTTAGCAGTGGGGTTGGACTAGGTGATCTCAGCAGATCCCTTCCAACCTTAACAAATCTGTGATTCTGTGATTTTGGTGACTACTGCAATAACAGTGGACCCAACCCTGATAAAATATTTTACTACAACTCAGCTTAGAATTTCATCAGACCTTTATCTTTCTTCTCCTCCATCAAAGAGGAATGTTCTTGTAAGTGGGGGCTTTGGCCATTTCAGCATCAGCACAAAAAGACTTGTAAGCTCAGGAAACACTCGGGTCTCTGGTGACATTTTCAACTGGTGAACACAGAATTCAGAGTCATCATTTCTGAATGAACCTTATTGACGTACGTCAGCCTCACTCTGTTTAAAAATAGTTTAAAAAACAAATTATTTTTTAGTTTACTTGTACTCATGCAACCTTAAGATGCTTCCTCTTATACAGGGACAAGAAAGGACGTAACCATGTTTTGTTCTCCATCTGCTGCAGTCCAGTGATATCCCAAATAGTGTCCTCCCTGCTGCCTCAGTCAAGGATGGTATACTCCTCCAGCATCTGCTGCTACCATGAAAGATATTAGCGCCTTTCCCAAAGTTGCTGAAATGTATGGTGACAAGTCTGAGGAATCTGACAAAGGCTCTGAGGTTTTCCCCTGGTATCTCATTGCTACCGAGACTGGGGTAGGCTGCTGCCAGATGTCAGAAGCAATGAATATTACCATATTCTACCTATATGAAATTCTTGGAAAAAACAAGTTTCACATGGTTTTACTGCTTGACTCTATGGCTGCTGCTTTATCCATCTTGAACTGATTTGCCTCATAGCTGTTGACTCTGAAAAATAACTGACAGCTTTATTCTGATTTTGGCAAAAATTTGTATGTGTCCTGGCGCTTGTGAGAAAACTTGTATTTCCAAGCTACTTTACAGATTAGCACACTAAATTGAAATTGTTTCTGTCAGCATTAACAGTTTATATTCACTAGACTTAAATGCTTAAAATAATTTCCTTTTCTCAAAGAAGTAAGATGATTGCATTACTCTTCCAGAAGATCACCTTGCTTTGAATTTTCCCTACAAGAGGTACTGGAGTCACAACAGCGAGGGCTTAGAGCTCTGCCATTGAGGAGTTCCTCTTTGTTTTCTGCGCTGTCTCTGAAAGAAGCTAAAACAGAATTTAACCTTCTCTAGAACCACAAACTCTGCCTCTGTTATTTAACATTGCAACCACTCATACTCATCCAAATATTCAGAAAAGGAAGCAGTGCTGTTGCTGATACAGGCTGTCTTCCTGTCTTTGCCTCCAACTGTATCTCACCACCCCATCTTTGAACGCCTGCCAGAAGTGGTGTGTTTTTCTTTTTCTTCTTCCTCTCTTCTGCATTTGGACACAGACTGTACATTTTCCATTTTGCTTGCAGTGGTATCATCATGACCATCACTTCTTATGTTTATGACATCCTGCCTAACTATAGCGGACTGTGTGATGTCATCAACTGACATAGTATCTCATACCATGTTGCACATAAATTGATGCAGGCATCAGTGATCCCTGAAGACAGCTGTGATGGCAGTTCTTCTAAGAGTTTTAAATTCTTTCTGAGTGATGCAAGACTACACAAGGTTTTTGGGGAACTGTCTGTCTAGATTCAGGTGACATGGAAGTTCTCTCCTCGGTGTAGTAGCACACTTGGATGGTTAAGGCACAGCATTCCTTTATACCTCTGCACAGCAGCTCCATGCAGTACAGAGGGATGTCTAGCATTTTCCCACTGAATCAACAGCTTTCATTCTTTAATGTTGACTGTTAACAACCATAATGTATAACATAAACAGAAGTATGAAATCTTTCTCCTGTGTAAGGAAGTCACTGACTTTTGGGAGGTTATCTTACAAGATAACTCAATTTGGTTAAACATCTGGGCTGCTTGTGAGAGGCCCAGGACAAAGGTTCAAGATAAGACATTTGGAATTAAGAATTCCTAAGGCTTACCTTTCTCTTTAGTTTAAGAAACAACGGCTCTCCTGTTTCTGAGCCTATTGATTCCCAGTATCACAATTGGATGCCTTTCTCCCCCCTCAGCCTGAGGTATGCGTTTCTACTGAGCATTTCTGCCTCCTCTTCAAAAAAGCTCAGGAATCCCTGGAGTGCTGGAACAGCTTCCCTTCCCAAATCCTTTGCCTTTTGTCATGTGAACTGTTTCAGCCACATAAATGTGTGGGTTTCTCAGCCCTGTGAGATGCACTGGTCGATTTTAAATGCAGTGTTAGTCTATGCAAATGATATCCTGTGTCTTCCTGTCAGGACTCAGCTGCTTCCTTAGCATTTTCCTTTGATCAGGGATACTGTTTCACAGGGCACCTTAACCAGGCATTGATGTCTTTTGTAAAGGAGCCTTTCAAGGCTGCAACCATGAGTGGTCTGCTGTTTCTTCTAGAGGAAAAGGAGGGTGAACATGAATGAGCAGTCGTCTGAAGGAGATATGAAGGCTGTTTTTTAATCACTAGAGGTTATTCCAGATATATTCCGTATTCACATTCATAGTCCTCTGTCTTTCTGCATCAAGTGCTGTCAACTGATTTTGAGATTCAAAGTTTGTAAAGCAACTGAGAATGCAGAAGCATGTTCCAGCTACCTGTGTCCTGGAGGGAGGAGATGGGAGTACATCTCCTATCCTAGCAGCTCCAGTCATGCTTAGTCGTGATGCGAGTGGACAGGTATTGGTTACCAGTAACATACACATTTATGTATATAGCGGAGTTGGATTTGGAAAGCACTATGGTTTGTGGATGAAGCATTCACGCCTTAGGAATATTTCTGAACTATATGTCACGTAGGCAGTTTTTTAATATTACTTTCTCGTCTTATAATAAATCAAGTTTTATACAGACCAGAATGATAGCACGGGCTTGGCGTAGGATGCTGAACATATTCACTGAGTGTTAACGTTCAAAACAAGCATTTGGCCTAAAGAGAAATTCCTTAATCTTTGTAATGAAACTGGTTCCCAAAACTTTGCAATCACTAAAATGCATGTAAAAATAGAAATGCAGGTATCATTTTGAGGGAATAGCAGGCATCACAAATACAGTTAAGCAAGAGCCTTGCAAGTGCCTTCACAGATGCTAACTGTTGATGTTTTTGTCACTATCTGGACTTTATCTTTCATAATGTAGCTAATCTTGTTTTTGATGGAGGCATATCAGACACTTTGATCAACAGCTAGTCTCCGGTTCAGTGCAGAAAAAGATACTATTTATTTGTTGGGGGTTGGCAGGTCTGCTTAGGTACAGATGATACAGCTTCATTTGTCTTATTTAGTCAAAATAACATTTATGTCTTGTTTTAGTTTTAGAATAAAACACCTGTGAATAATTAACTTCCATGTACAGCCAATTTTAGAGTAGGTATTTGTAGTTACAGTGTTTTTACTGTGTGAAACCAGTACTATATGAAATCAGAAATCTGTTTCTTTATACCTGAGGGTTTTGCCATAAGAGATTTGGGGAGGAAAAAACTGCTGTCTTATTCACTGAGGGATTTCAGCACACAGCCCTGGGTCGGACGTCAGGACCCCTGGAGAAACTTACGTGGTACTCACAACCACCAGTATGTTAGCATCAGTAGGAGAAGCTGACATGCATGAGGTCCCAGCTCCTCCCTGGAGAGAGGCACCTTACTTCAAATGGAAAGGCAGTGCCAGTTTTGCCACAAAATTTCTATCCTGGAGATTTCACGTGTGAAACAAGGCCTTTTGATGCATGCAGGTTGCTAATACGTGAATTCAGACTAAATATCAGTTGTGGGGTTTGTTTATTTTCTTTATATATTGAGGTTAGGAACAGCTTCAAGATGAAAAAAAAGTTTCTTATTTCAAGTCTCAGTCAAGCCTGAGCATCTCAAACCCAGTTCAGTTCTGATTTCATTTAGAAACCATTTGGTGAAAAGCCATAAGTAGCTCTGAGCTGGAGATCAGATAAGATGAGCATAAATCTCTGTGGTCATCAAATACATTACTTTCTTTCAGATCTTTGTTGCACAAACTTTATTAACTATGAGTGGTTTCTCGGTTGTGTTGTGCGCATTGGCCTGTGTACATCTATAGTTCTGCAAAGAAATTTTAAGCTGTATCTAAAGGAATCAATCATCACGAAATACTAGTTTTTGTTAGCAATTTTTTTAAACTTTTTGACAGTGTTTTTCTCCAAACATTACTAAGACAGATTTCTTTATTGATATTAGATACTTGCATATTTTAGTGTAGTAAGTTCTTTTTTCTTTTCATTATTTCCCTATGCATTCACTATTAAGTGTTTGTATTTCATCTATTTCTGATTAGTATTGGAATAAATGCCAGAAACCCACTATGATAAATAGGAATTTCTGTTTCTTCCTTGCAGTCAGTAGGGTCAAAACCCTGTAACTACTGATGAGATGGCTATCCTTGTGTTTTCTGTCATGCCTGTGATTTTTGCAGTGAAGTTTTCTCGTCTTCACCCTTGATTCACTCTGTTTGATAAACTGATATACTTACTTATAGATTTCCAGGTACTTACATGTGGAGTCTGCTGTGTTTAAATTCCATTTAAATTTTGAAAATAAATTAGATTATTTGTGCAGTGACTGTTGAAAAGCTATCTTGAATTGGTCACAAGCTTGAAGGTCAGTCGGCATTTACAGTATAAACTGCAGAGTAAAAACCACAGAGGATTGTGAAACCGAACTCTCAGGAAATGGGGAAACATGATGGCTTTGGTATTATGTTGCCCAAACATGTTCACTGTTTACTGTCAGGTAAGCTTCTGCTGGCTTTTTCCTGATACCAAAAATAAGTTGTGTTATGTAGGTGTTGGAATGATCTGTTTTGGGAAGACAATGCATTAGCTTTGAGTCAAATATATTTGTAGCCTGGCCTCATAATGCTACATTTCACCTCTGGTTTTCCATTCATCGACTAGACTTGCTACTGTTTCCTGTCTGCAGTCAACTGCACTGAGACCAAGTAAGCCTGTTTGGGTATAAAAATCCAATTTGAATGGAATAGCTGTATAGCCAAGTGAAAATGCGAGCTTTCTGCTGAATAGATGATGTTTTACTGCTTTCAGTTAATGTGTTCTTTAGTACCATTCTTTTAGTTTCATGGTTAAGACAAGCATGTAATTTCTGGTATTTGGTAAAGAATGGAGATTTATTTTTTCAGTTTGACTCACAGAGGTGAAAAACTTGGTAACTATATTATGTTAAATATGGATCAAGATGGGGAAAATCTTACCTGCTTAGATAGCATTGTTTAGAGTAATGGAAATGTTTTAAGTGGTGGCAATTCCTGCTTCATCTTTTTTCATGGGGAATGGGAATGGATTTGTACATACATTTAGGGTGAACTACTTTCAAGGTGATCAGGAAGTAGAAAACATAGATTTAGTGTTTGTTTTATTTTCTTAGACTTCCAAAAACATGATAGGCAGGTGTGTCTACCCAACACTGATTAAACTAGACTATCCTAATTTGTCTTATTGCATCTCTGTTACTATAAATAAACTGTATTTTTTTAAAATGTCTGTTAAGGTTTTAATTGACGTGCAGAAAAAAAGAAAGTGACTAATACTTCGGAAGAAAAGATTATGGGGGGGTGTTGTGCCGATAGTTGCAGTTTTACAGTGTATACAGAAATTACTACTGTTATCTAATTTTAGGTAAACCATCCTTCATCCACCATTTGAGTTGGTCTTAATTTTCAAAAGAAAAAATTCCTTTGAATTTTTGAATTCTCACAGAATTACAGGGAATCTGTCTTTTCCTGGAAGTGACACAAAGAAAAACGTAATGCTTGGGGATGTTTTGCAGGCTTGGAGAAAGTTGTATGTGCAGTCTTTACCCATGGCATTCCTTGGTTCTGATGGGCATATTTTAATTCTGAATAGTAGTGATATTTGTGATTACTTGGCATTGGACCTCGTATCACTGTTACACATCAGGTGAGAGGCCATCGGGATTCCTGATGATTAGATGATGGCTGGGTCTCATCTCTCCCTTCCCACCCCCACCTTCCCCACTGCTCTTTCACCCAATCTATACCTTGCTGGGGACCCAGGACCTGTTTTGGTGTGACCTCTTCTTCACAGAGGTGAGTACAGCATGAAGAGTCCCCCTTCTATTTGAATTCCTGAAATAGGGGAGACCTACTCCAGTACAGACCCCTGTTACATCCACTATCCTCCTGAATTATCTACTGTTCCCCTGATTTATCCATTGTCTCTGTACGTGAAACAATCCTGCATGTCTAGTGAGAGGACAGGCTGCCACTGACTTTGGAGCTGGGAAGGCGAGTTCTAGGTATCTCCAAACTTCCCCTCTAGGGGAGGAGAAAAAAGTTGCATTATCCCATTTCTGGAAAGGCAATGGCAGGATAGGGAAGGGGAAACCATACAGGCAGAGCAGGGCTGAACTGACTCATTGCAGGCAGATATTGAGGGCAAGGTATGAGCATCGTGAGTAGCACAGTTTCATCCGCACCTTGAAGTGATACTTGAAATTTTAATATGGTTTTAAATTCACGGAGCCAAGTTGTTACCACTATATCATCCATTATATTGCTGTCTTAATATAAGTGCTCTCTAGAAAGATTTAAGTCTTTTTTCAAAGATATCTGGGATGTGGGTTGGAAAAAATGATAGACATTTTCTGCCTCTCCCTAGCGTGTTGATGACCAATTTCAGGTGATGGCCATTGTGTCAGAAGCATTTAGTTCTCCAGATTTTCCATTCCAGCTCGTACAGACGAAACACAATTTCAACCTTTTGGTGTGAGTTGCAGTATGAAATGTTAACGTGGGGCTGTACGTGAAGCCGCTTGCCTTTTTTACCCGCCCTTTGCTGCTCTGTTCCCTAGACTGGAGCAAAACACAATCCTGAAGACCTGTTCTTTTTTTTCTCAGGGTGCTGTTGCCACCTCGTGGCATTGGCCAAAACCAGCAACAAATGCTCTGTGGCCAACATCAGTCGCTGATGGGTGTCATGAGTGAGATGGATGTGCGATGCGCAGAGGGAGTGCGTGGGTGGATGTGGATGTATGGGTGTTTCTTTTGAGGCTTCATCTCTGTGTGACGCTCAAAAATTTGTTACGTGGGGTTTCTGATAAAGGTGCCCCATCCCCTGTGCACCAACAGTGTCAGAGTCAGTAGTAATCTTTGTTCTTTCTTGCTCCATTTATTTTCTAAAGTGGACAAAGATACTAACTCTTGTCCATACTGAGCCTCACATTTTGGAAACTCACTGTAAAGACCTCAGCCTTTAGGAAGAATTGCAGTAGCGCAGCCCTGACAGACCAGCCTCCTGAACAGTAAGTATGTGCCATAATTCAGCTTCCCGCAAACGAGATGTTGAGCAAAAAGACTAGGAAGTCTTGTTCNTCAAAGAGTGATTGCTAAGTCTAGATGTATTTTTTTTTTTTTTTGAAACGGAATACTTGAAACAGTTCATGAAAGTCTTGCAATCCCCTGTGAAGTGGTATTCACTTTGGCCTAGCCCGAGTGCAAACCCTGTTATTGTTGTTGCTAAAGCATTCTAAGAGCTGAAGTATGAATTTCCTGTAAAGTAGATAAAATACTTGAAAGGTTAGACATGCTTCTACTAAACAAACTCATTTGGGCTCTAGAAAAAATTCCTGAGGTGGTGTTCTTTTTTTTTTAATTCAAACTCACAGCAATCAATAAAAATACAACATTGAGTTTTTAATGTAATGCTAAACAGAGTTTACACCTGGAGTCTGCCTACTTTGCTCACTAGCATAAGCCTGCTTTATATAGGGAAAAATAAGCAAGGTATGGATTTTCAGTTGTCATAACTAGATTAGAAATCATCTAAGTCCTTCTTTTGTGAGAGGGATACTTACTTTTAGCTGCAACTCATTTATTATGTATTTATTTAAAAAGAAAAAGATCAGAGAGCTTTTCTCCTAGCAAAAAAAATAAATAATTAATGGTTAGCTATAACTGGGATCATCCTTATGTGGACACCACATGCCTATACTGGCATGATAGATGGAAAAGAGTAAGAGGAACATGGTGCTGCTCTGTTAGACAGGCACTCGCACTTGGACCAGCCTAACGTGCTGATCTCCCAAGTGTGCTTTAGTTATGAAAATGTCACCATAGGCCAGGGGAAGCAAGCACAGAAAATCTTACTCCTAAAGCTGCCCTAAATGATGAGTTCTTAAATTTGTTTGGGTATTGGGAACTGACTTTTCGGCACTTGTTCAGCATAGTCTTAGTTAATATTTTCCCAAAAGAAATCCAGTTCTTGCAAGTACTTTTCCAGATTCTTAATGTGGCTTTAGTCTAAGCTTTAGGCAAATAATAAACTGATTTAAAACTGATTTGAAACATGCAGAAATCAATATGGTTCTTTGAATGAACACCACATAATTAGGTACATCTGGCTTGTGCATGTAAACTATAGCTAAACTGAATTTTTAAAGAGCAAACTGTACTTATGTTTAATATCCATTTAAATCCCTCTTTTAATCTCTTTTAATTAAATTTGAACTAGAAGGAGATTATTCTCATACCTGGGTATTTTTTAGTTTTGTTTGATTTTAAATTTTATCTAGATAAGATTGCATTTGATATGCAAGTGGTGTTTTGACTGTTTGCATGATTAATGGCTTTGGCGTCTAAAAGAAAAAGGGCATAGTTTGATTGTTACGCATTAGCAAAACACTTGGATCGTTTGCTTGGGACTGGAACACAGCCCTCGCAAACCAAGACACATGTGTTTTCCCATATGTACGCTGCTTTTATATGAACAAAACCCTTCCTTTTTTAAGGTAATATTCAATTTTCTGTTCTGTCACCATCACTGCCATACCTTTTAAAAAAAAAAAAAAGAAAAATGTACTTTATTAGCCATACACTCCAGTAGCACTGTTTAAAACATACTGTATCTAACACTAGTTCAGGCAGTTTGTTTTCAAACTCTTTTTGACTTTTGGTTATGTGATATTAGATTTTCTGTTTTTAATTAAAATACCCCTTTTCAATTAAAATTGTTCCAGCACTGTGTTTTGATGCATAAGTATCTGGCAATACCTCTTTTCTTATGTCTTGCTGAGAGCGGATCTGGTGTAAGTATCTCTTCTCATGGTCTGTGGTGACGCTGTCAGGCTCTGTGTAGCACATTGACTCATCTGTGGAATCTGTGACGCTTTTGTGTGATTTCTGTTTCTGATGCAGGGTTTTTTCATGGTTATGTTTTTGGCATTCCGCCCCTCAGATTTCTTCTTAGACCTTTCCTTCATTTTTTCAAAGGCTGCAATGTCATACAATAACACAACTGTTTCATAAGAGTTTTATCATAAACTATGGCTGAGAAGCTTATTTTTCTATGTGACAAAACTAGCTCAGATCTGCTGTACTCTTTACCAAACTGGAGGATTGCACCTTCCTACTTCTGTTCATGCAGGTGTCTTTGTCACTGTCTCATTCTCTTCAATGCTGCCTTTTGCTTGGCGTAGCTGTGTTGGCAATAGCAATCTCTGTGTGTGCCTTTTTAAAGGAATAATTAAAATCAAGAGTGAAATTTCTGATATCTGGAGAAACAGTGCTATAAGCCTGTATCAGTACCTCTTGCAGTCCTTGGCTGAAGGCCCTCAAAAGACAACTAACCATGACTATCACTCTTTAACTTCTGTCACGTCCTCTATGAACGCCTGAACATTCATCAGCCATCATTGATAATCACCTATTTGTGGACAGCAGCCAAGTCAGTGAATGTTATTTGCATGTTTGCTCTTGCGAAATTGTTTTATACTTGCTCCTGTAGCTAAACCTTGTCTTCAGTAATTGGTAACTGCTGGATAGTGCGTGGCTATGATAAAACCATTGTTGTTATTAGTGGTTTTGTACAGTATTATACCTACAGTCAAGGCAACAGAATTACATCAGAGTTCACATCTCAAAAGTCATGGCATTGCTCTGTGTGTGAATTTGCAGAGTTGTTTTGAAAGAAACAGTGAGAGCCAATGAAACCAAATCTGAGCTGAGAGCAGTCTTGCACCCTGTCAGTGTGCTGTTCTGTGATCAATGATACTCTTCTCGAGGCTGAAAGGTGGGGATCAGTCTAAGGCAGCGTCCCAGTCCTGTGCTGAGCCTGTGCTCTGGCTGAAACATCTGACAATTAGTGGCAGACGCAGATAAAGCTTATGAGGAAAACTGCGTTTTGAGGCTAAATGAAGATATTTCTTCACCTCTTAACCACAGAGCTTTTGAGTAGAGGCAACAGCAGTTTAAAAAGAAACTGTTGGAAACCAACAATCTCGTCATGTTTGTAATAGGGACAAGGGTTTGGAAGATGCATGCTGCACAGTAGCCTTGACAGTTTGCAAGGTGGTTACTATTATGGTGTCTTCTTGGGCTGTCAGCACTGAAAATACATAGATGTGGTTGTGGGTATTGCACAGATGGACATTGTAAGCTGTACAGATGAGACTAATGGGAGTTTCAAATTTCATAGCAAAGTTATGTTCAATATTAAGCAAGTTCAACTTTATGAAGCCTTTTGCGCATATATCTTCCTACCCTTTCTCTGCCTGATTGTTCTCTGGTGGAGAATAGCTGAGGTGAGGAACCTCTATAAAGCAAGTTTTACTGCATCCATATGGAAACCAGGATCTGTATCCCACATGCTCATTCTTCCTATCCCTAACTTCGTGGGCTCATTTGTGAATCAGTTTGTCACCCTGTACTGCTGCTTATTCTGCCAGTTCATTATCAGAAAGGAGGTCTTTAAACATACTTTCATAAAGCGTACTATATGGTGAAGCCCTAGGTTTCGCTTACTTTGACTGAAGGCTGCACCAGCAGTGTGGTGTGGGTTTGTACAACGCTGTATTTTCCATATGGAAATGCCATTTGGAAATGAAAGAATGGACAGACCTCAGTAAACCACTAGCAGGGTGGAGAATGGATGCTGACCAGGAAGGTATAGAAATAGATGAGGAAGACAGCACAGGGGTTGGCGGAGAATAGGATGAAGTGCTGGATGGCAAGCATGGTGCAGAAGTCGGTGAGGCATCACCTGATTCCTTGAGGCTGGCCTTATAATTCGTTAACTGCATGGTAGAAACATACATCAGAGTATCATTTGTGGGTCTGCCCAATAGGTGGGAGTATTGCGAGTGCTTCAACGAGTGCCACAGGCATTATCACCTGAAGTCTGCTGTGCAAAGGGGATAAAATGAGTTAACAATAAGGAATAGCAAGCAGTGATGATCAGGCCAAAACGTGGAGTACCCGTCAGATCTGTCTTATAGATCAACCTGCTAATGTTTTGGTTTATTTTGTCTCTCTAGCTTTCAGTGGACTGAATTGTCCGAAGATGAAAACAGTACCTGGTATGTGGTTTATGCGTGTGAAGACAAATTGCTTAAAAATTCTGCACCGTAGATAACTGAGATGTCAGAGTTGTGTTGTTACCGGAAAACACTGAATGCTGTATGCTGAAAACAGTATTTCTGACATCAATCAAAAGCTAAGCACTGTCTAGATAATCTTGACATATGTGTTTTTTATGGTAGAAAATAAAACAAATAGAAATCAGGAGTAAAGTTTGGCTACAGCAAAAAAAGATGGGCTATTGTACCTAATACTTTTAGTTACAGAACTGTATAAACAGTGCTATTAAAATCACACAGCTAATCAAAAGGCCTCTTTTTACTGTAAAATAATATTAAAACCCAAATTAACAAAATTGCGTAAGAGTTGGAATTTGTTTTCGCGACGCCCACACTGCAGAGACAGTGCATATTTCACTCTCTTTTGCAATAATAGAAGTAACACAACTACAGATGGTGTTGCTCTACCTCTGGGTTAGGAAATAACTTTAAAATAGCTTCTTGGGTTGCTAATTTGAATGTCTGTGTCTAACTGTTTAAGTGCATAACTGAAAGCAGAACAACTTAGATACAGTGCAAGAAAATGGACATTTTACTTTTTTCCATGACTCTGTGCCCCTTCCTCCACACCTTTCCTCTCCCTGTGCACCATCATGCACACGTGATGTCTGTGTGCACCTTCGCACACACGTGATGTCTGTATGTGGCAGCAGAACGCACAGACAGCAGGTCAGGGCTGCTCTGCTTGGCACCTTGGAGGATGCCTGGCTGGTGGTTTCTGCATCCTAGGAGATGGGCAGTGCCAGAGAAGGCAGCAGCTCCTCACTTTGCGCTGCATGACCTCAGTGCTCTGTAGGGATGCCAAAGAGCTCATCCACCAGTCTAATAGGGAAGGGCTAGAAAACAAAAATGTCTCCTGTTTTATAAACCTGTGCATCATGAAACTCAGTGCAGTTATGATCTTGCCTGCCTGAAAAAATGTTATAGCGGTATTGAAAAAGATGCAGAAAAGGACCAATGGAGCAACCTGACGGCATGCTTCTACATTGTCTTTGCTTACTCAATCAGCAACTTTTACAAAGAGAACTTTCTGGTAAAACTTACAAGTTAACAAGGAACCACTTGCAGAAGTAGCTACAGGTAATTTCCTAATGACATCTCAGTGTGGCTTCCAGGCTTTTGAATTTAACAATTTGTCCTCTTTTTTTCCATGAACTATTATCTTGTACATTTTTCTGAGATATTGTATAAACATCTTGTTGACAGGGCAGCATGTTTGGAGATTGAATAAATGTGTGCAGACCAGACCTGCTGCACTTATTTCTGCTTGGGAAATCTTGGATTGAAGTACAATGACCTTACATCTTGTTCCCTTTCAGAACATTTGTTTGAGAAAAACTCAAATATTTGAGAATTGGTGAAATGCATTTACAGTGATGGGTGTATCACATCGTTTCTCATTACATTTTGCAAATGATATATATGAAGAAATAATACATGTGAGTGCTTCAGCACAGTACCCAATGTTCTTGTCGTGTGTACCTGTAATGCACGCCCATAGAACAGTGTCAGAAGTTGAAAATTTGTCATCCCAAACCCCTTATATCCGAAATAGGTACAACTTGCTGGGGCTACAGAAGAGAGGTGGCACGATCGCTAAATGGCAGAGTTTACATAATCCCTCGGTTATACATTAAGTATGGTATCTTTAAGTTTACTCCATGAAAACAGCTGGTTGAAAAGCTTTGTTTGTTGTAGTACTGTGAAAGCCAGTACTTTGTTTAACTATACAGTCTTACCTGGGACGGTGTAGTGCAACACTTCTACTTTCTCATCATTGATCCACACAACATTCTCCGTGCTTGTTAATTCATGCCAAAGAAAATCTCTACGGCATGGCTATTGGCATAGCATAAAGAAACCATACCTGCAGTTATGTGTATTATGATCTTTCAGGGTCCTTGTACCCCTCTTTCTTTTGTCTCGCAGTTGGGAGTAGGGGAAACTCAGATTTCCTCAGCTGCCATCAGAGGTCTGTGATGTGGCTTCAAATAACTCAGTGCAGTTACAGCTGGCAAAAGACGTGCAGTTGGCTTAGAAAGTGATGGTGGCTATCGTCTGTAGCAAGGAGTTGAAGTTGCGCATGGACCTTATTTTTATTGTTTAAAAGTTTGCTATCCATAGACCATGACATTCTGGAAGAGCAGAAGTTATCACCAGACAACTTTAATTACGTTAACCAAACATGGGGAGAGTTTTAAAAAACCCCAAACATTAATATGTAATGTCTGAAGTGTTACATTACCACTTCCTTCTCTAGAACTGTTCTAGGGCTCTGCAGGTTTTTTTTGCAGTAGAAGATTTAGTCTTGCTTCCATGGCAGCTGCCTCCTTTTGAAAGCTTCTTCCTGATACTTTTCGTGTGGTAGTGCTTCTTCCTCTTTTTTGTGAACCAAAACATTACAGTCTTTTTTGACATTTCAGCATTGAGCTTCAGAATATTCTTGTTGGTAATTTTAGCACCATTTTTGGGCTACTATGAATTTTATTATGTATTTTAAATATGTATAATGGATGTAACAGGATTTGCCACCTGTGTATCTAATAAGAAGATGCTTCTGTAAACAGAGCTGTCTCAGCATGCATTGAGACACAAAATATAAGCAAGGTTTTGAGCTGAGCTGAGGCTGTGCTGACACAGCTACCCATCTTTTCACAATGCCCTGCATATTGCTGTAGTAAGCCAAGGCCTGGCTACAGCCTGTTCTTTCTGTGGTAACCCTGCTTTAGCGTTAGCAGAAATGAGGACAATTTATAAAGGATGAGCTAAAAAACAAAACATAACAGAACCAACTGAGTTTTTTTGTAAAGTAAAACCATAAGTTTTTTGTTTCAGCAGAGAAGGGTATAAAGGACCACACTTCATTGTACCCCCTTGTCTTACCCAGCTTTGTGGCTTTTAGACTTCTAGCCACTGAAACTTAGTATGTAAACCCATTTTTTGGTGTTTGCCACACAAAAGATTTAATTTTCCTCTGGGAATTCTGGCCTTCCCTCTGAGACCGTGTCTGTCCAAATGTGTGGTGGGTTTTAAGCCTTTCATTTTAGGAAGTTACTTTCGTTTTCCCTAAAAGAATCTGCCCTGTAAAATTTAGCTGTATCTACTGATTCTATTTTTAGAGTTTTTGTCACTCTTTGTTTTGTCCTTTCTACTCTGTATCACATGCACAGTTTATGATTAAAGAGGGGATTTTTTAAGCTTCCAGGCTGTTTACTCATCATGGGATCCAAAAATCAGTATGGATGCCTCGATAACTGGCTCTTCCCTGCAGGTGAGGTAGTGTCATCCCTTATCTGGGCTCTGGTGTTGTCCATGAACCCTGTTTAATTTTTACCTGCCTTAATCCTTTACTTTTACTGGTCTTCAAAGTAAAATTACTGGAGTTCATTGGATGCAGACTCTGAAGAAGGTTATAATGTCCTCACAATTGAATGCTATTACAAGTCGCTGCTTAACCTACCTAAATTAACTTACCTAAACACTCTTTGGTCTGGTTGGAGTCTTTTCAGCTGATGCACGTGTTTTTAAGAAGCGTAACAACCAAAAAGAAACATAAAAAAACATTTCTGGAGTCTGAATTGAGACCCTGTATGCAGTCTTGAGTGACAAGATGTGATCTTCACCCTGTGGGGAAGAAACAAACAAAATCATTGGGTTTCTGTTATCTGTCCAGAGAGGTCTAAAGTTTCTGAGGGATTTGATTTGAGACAATCTGAGAGATTAATTTGCAAAAGTTGCTGACGTTTAACCACAAGGCTCATTATCTCTCCGTGTCCATCTGTCATCTAAAATAACAAAAGGCATTCATCTATTCTGTAAATCTGTTCATGCAGGGCTCTTGGTACTGGCTTATATTCTAGCTGGTTTATCTCTCTACCAACACTCCCTTTGATTAAAGGACCCCAAAGGCTATTGCAGTTCATCCTCACTAACACAATGTTTCTTCCTGTTCTTCCTCTATTCCGTGTGGGGTTTTTTGAGTGGTTTCAATCTACTAAACAGTAATTACCCCAAACCAGTAATTTTAATTTTTTTTTTTAATATTTTTTTATTTAACTTGCAATATGTGGCTTCTTTAGCTAGTCCAGTGTTGTAGTTACTTTCCCCTCTGTGATATCACTTAGGGTAACCTTTGCTTTAATTCTCTGTGCTTTGAAGGATGCAGCTGATGTGTTTTGCCACACTGAAGGGGACAATGAAGTCTGCAGAAGACAGCTAGCTTTTCGAGGAATGTCCTTAAGGGATCCATGGAGTTGTGCATATTGCAAAATAAAAAACTGGCAGTGTCACCAAAAGCATTTAACTAAAATGAGATCTGTCTTGAGCATGGGAGAAGTACATGGCAAAGGACAGTCCTTATCATGAATAAAATCACTCAAAATAGGACAAGAGTTGCTCACATTCTGAAGTATTGTTTACCCCAGTCCCCAAAGCAACTTTGCCATGGCTGAAGAATTCATACTGCCCTTCCTGACTCTTGTACCTTTTACTCACAAGACCATCCTACCTACTTACAGTCTTCCCATAAGTTTTAATGAGTACAGCTGAATGTTACAATCTGAAACGCTTAATGTTTTTTTTTCCTGTGTGCCCCAATTTTGTGTAGCTGACAGCTTTGGCTTTTTCTGACTTCATCTTGAAAGACACCTTATTTTTACTTGACTCTAGTAACACACTTGCTAACTGTTAATAGCTGTTAATAGTGTTACTTCCACGAAGACCCTGACAGCCCTTCAGGCACCCACATTTAACCCTCTAAGGGGGAGGTAGGTGGGAATTTGGTTGCATGTTGGAGCTGGCAGCGCCATCAGGACTTCTCTTGAGAGCTCACACCTCTCTTTTTGTCTGAGCAGTCACGTTTCCACTGAGGTTTTGTCCTGTTCGCTGTGCTGAAAATACATTAAATGAGTAAGTAGGAAAAGATGGTTCCTTTTGACGGTGATTTCACTGGAGGCTGTGCCAACTGGAAAACAGGCTTCCAAGTAATTCCCCCTGATTTTGATCCGAAGGCGTGTATGATGCATGGCAAGTTGGGCGGTGGCTGCAAAAGACCCCTGTTCTCTTGCTGTGCTGTAAAACTGTTTCATGTAATAGTTAAAAATAATTATCTTCTCTAGGACCCACGGGGGGTATGTAGCACAAAGAAATCAGATAGTTTTTCCAAGAAGGAAAGGTGAATTGCTCCGTTCAGGGTAGGCGGCACCATGCACTGAGCATGAGAGAAAGGAAAAATAATTATTTAGCTTAAACTACCTGAAAGAAAGCTGCTGCTTGTCATCTTTTAAGCATGTATTTAGTCATCCTGTATTAGTCAGTGTAATTATGCAGGGTACAGAACTAATTCCAGATAGTAACTGGTGTTGAAATGTACAATTTAGGCTTAAAAAATAATTGATTTAAATTAGATTTTCCTGCAAGTTAAGAGAGCCCCAGTCTGATTGTCAGTTGCCGCAATCAGACACTGCTCTGCACTCAGGGCTTTTTTGGTCTCCCCTGCTTGCTTTCTCATACCACGTTGGCAAGCTGCAACAAGTGAAACTCCACCCTTCCTACAGTCTGGGGAGAATAAAATGCATAAACGGCGACTGCTGGCGAGTAAAATGAGGGTTTCTGTGAAGGTGCTGGTTTTCCAGACAGTTGCTGGTGTGCAGCTGAGAAAGGGGCGGGATCATTTTCAAGTAGCTTAGTTGTGATTTGCTGAATTCATAGACTTTTCCTCTTAAAATCCCAGCCCTCCCTCTCTTTTTTTCCTCTT
>RSEF01000004.1:72892306-72906996 GCA_003993805.1 Himantopus leucocephalus | reverse complement strand
AAAAAAAGTGAAAATAAAATACTGCTCTTTAATTATGTCAACAAAAAATAAAAAAGGAGGTCAAGTTGCAGTGCTGGGGGAGACTTAACTGAGGATTTCTGAGTTTTTGTGGAAATGCTGTCAAAAGTTTGATGTTACTTTAATTATTTTGCTATAAAAATTATTTAACTGGAATTGACATTGTTCTGACATTGTAATATGGTCTCCAAGGGCATGCTTGGCAATGTTGCCCAAAGGCTTTGAAATTGTCATTCATAATACAAGTCAGGAATTGCACAGGTGAAACAGCCAGGGTCTTAATCCATCAAACACTGTTCCAACTCAACATGCTGCCTTTATCTGACAAGCTCCTTAGTGTGTGTGTTGACAGCTCTAGACACTCTCTGGCTGGCAGGGAATGGGGGTCAGAGGAGGTCATGCAACGTGGAGCCGTAAGAGCAGCAAAATCCATAGGAATGCGGATATTTCACAATACTGTTCTGCCAGTTCTTCATTTGGGTTTGGTACGTTATGTGACAGTTTTATCTATCCAGCTACTCAGCACCTTCATTCATTATCCACTGTTAAATTACAACCATTTCAAAGCCACATGTGCCTACATAAATACACTCCCAATTTGTAAATTGAAGCCAACTGTGAGAAGAAACAAATTCACTTCCCTCCTTGACATCGGCGCGGCACTACCAACAGCCTCACCCTGTTCTTCCTCTATCGCCAAGACAATTTCTTAATATGGGCCATAAGTAAACTTCTCTTTCAAATCCCCATCTTTAATGAAGCATATGTAGAGTAAGCTTACCAGTAAGACCTAGTAATACCTGTAAGTGTTACTGTTAAAAGTTGCTTTCTTGATTCACTATGGTGTAAATGAGACCTGAATCGGGCACTGTACTTGATTTCTCATGGTGTTGACTGAAACAAGAATATATTCAGAGAAAATATTCTGGAGACAGATACAGGAATTGAAAGCTGGTAGGCTAACAGACCCCAACTGATTTCCCTCTGAAGAGCTTATATCTATTAACAGACATTATAACATATTCTAAGTAGACAGCTCCATGTAAAGACCATCAAAGATTCTCCAAAGGCCTACTCAGAACTCATGAAGTTGGGCAACCCTGTAAAGCAATACTGTACTCTTGAAATAAATACCATTATGTCATTTAGACTAACTGAATACCTGGTCCTGTGTATAAGCCCATTCTTGAATTGGAATTTTTGTTTCAGAAGTAGTATTTATTATTCTGAAATTGAATATAGCTGGTCCAAAAGAGCAGGAAAATATAAACTTGAGGGATAATTTACTGTAATACAAAACTTCAATTAAAAGTAGCTGTATCTTTAGAGACGAGACTTTTTGACCATTACAAACGCACACATTAACCTGGAAAAAATGTTTAGCTTAACTGTCAACAACCTTTTCTTCTGGAGCAAAAAATATGGCTTGGGAAAACATTTTCAGATATGTTTTTAGCCAAGCTAACACCTTTTTTAGGTGTAGGTTACCCACAAAATCTGCACAGAATGCAAGGCAGGCATACCTGCAGCTCAAATAATGTGATATATCTCCACAGTCATTTAATTGCTCAGATTTGTCCTGTATGTAAAGGACACTGGTGCAAACTGTACAAGCACTGTTCCCAGCTAGCAAACAGAAAATTAAAAAGTTCTCTCTGTGCTGAGTGANAAGGACACTGGTGCAAACTGTACAAGCACTGTTCCCAGCTAGCAAACAGAAAATTAAAAAGTTCTCTCTGTGCTGAGTGATACATTTATATGTTACTAAGATAATTTTCACATGCATATGACATATTTGGGGTTTAACTCTCACTCCAAAAGAAGAAAAGAGTGCAGATCACATACACAGACATCTTTACTCCTTTTTCTTCTCTCTCTCTACCAAGAGACCTTTAATTTGCAAACCTTATTACTTCAGGTTACAAAATTGAACATACTTCAAAAAGGTCCTATGAATGAAGAGCCTTGGATACAAGTGACATTAGAGGTGTAGTTTTAACTTTGTTATAGGCTTCCTCCACAAGTTTGAGAAAGTCACTCAAGGGTAGGGCTAAAGACTGATTCTGGTGCCCAGTTATCTCTTTTAGTGTTGTGAACAAGCTCCACAAAGTTATTCAAGCTCCAAGTTTCCACTTAAATCAATAAAAGTTAATCTGAATGTCTCTGTGGTCGAGATCATAATGACTAAATTTTGCACTTATATTTGTCTGAATCCCCTTTAGTCCCAAACTCCTGTCTAACGTTGTCAGTACCTAAAATTCCTTGGCTGCTTACGTTTCCACCTTAAGGCAAAAATATCCTGATGCTGCCAAGCAGCTTAAAGAACTGGCTCTCAACCAAGCCCCAACGAGTTCCTCAAACTATAAATAATTACAAATTTACTGGGCCAGAAAGACTTTGAGAGAGAAAGCAAGAAAACAAGCAAGAGACTGATTCCACAGCCTATCAGTACCCATGGGATGTAGCAGACACAAATTGAAGTCTCTGCTCAATATCTAATTATTTACACAAAGCAGAACCATTCCTTCCAAAGACTGAAGAAGCATGCCCTATCTTAGAAAATTCACCTTTGTGGTCAAGACAGACCCTGACACACAGTAACTGGAGTTCATGTCTCTGCTTTAAATCGGAGCATGCGCTTGACAAGAGGTGCTTTCTCTCTCACACACACAAGTTTCCATCATCCCAGGCTATCGGCTATTCTCACGGCTCTTTTCAAGAAAGGCATGAGGTCTAGAGGGGGAACACCATTGTGAACAGCTGAAGTGGAGACCGGTAACATTTTCCTGCCCAAACCTGGATGTTTCACCTGCGTTGGTAAGAAAAGGCTTCAGCTGCATGCCGCTTTTCAGCATTTGCTAATAAGTTAGCTTGATAGATTCCCACTCAGTTTATTGACTTTATAAACCGCTTTGGCAGACAGTTACAATTATGCCCACACCATTTCAAGGCACCGCCATGCCTTGCTTTCCCCATGTTCCACGAAGGAGACCTGGGTGTTTGAAGCAATGAATTCCACTATACGTGCAGTCCAGGAGATGTAGGCACTGCCAAACCTAAGCCCTCAGTCTGCATGGGGCTGATTAGCCGAAGACTGTGAACGGCTCCACAGTCCAACAGTACAAAACATAGGTCTCAGTCCATGTTCTGACACATATGTAGATATTTTATACGAAGTAAAACATCTCCAATGGAAGAAACCACTCTCCCAGAATGATCAAAAACCTTGTGTCTAGTTAACAGAGTGGGAAAGTAGAAGGCACAGATTGAGATCCCTTTTCCAAATCGGGTAGAGAATAAATAAGAAGTTTGAGCTAGAACGTACTTCATCCCTGATGAGAAGGCTGCTGTACTGACTGGTGCAGCCCGTATCACATCGGGCCAGTCAAGCAACCAGTATCTAGCTTCAATCCTGCCAGTACTTAAACATGAGAGAGAGTTCAAAGCAACCCAGAAGTGCGTAACTTAATTGGTTCTTTGCATGGGGAAAAGAAGACGTGTAGATACTCTCAGTCGTTACTGTTGGACTTCATAGACTTTTGGCACCTCAAGCCAATCTCAGAGGTATCAACTGATACCAAGTGTTTAAGACAGCAATTAACTACCTAGACATCTTTCTAAATTTTTTTCCCCTATCTTTTAAACAGAGTATTCCTCAAATTTACAGGTTAATTACAAAGATATTTGTACAATATGGATGCTTTGGTTATACAAACATTTGAGATGACTGAGTAATTACAAACAGTAGTCTTGACTATAGTACAATTAACAAAGGGAGAAACAAAATGTTGAAAATAGGAACAAGGAGGAGTGAATGAAATCATTGGGAAGGGCAATCTAAACACATGGGTAGTATGAAATCTGTTCCCATAAAGCCAGACTACCATGAAATCCACCAAATCTCAATTTGTTCCCCTTTCATTACATCCTCACATACCAAGAAAAAGGAAAAAGAATTAAAATGCATTCAGCTCTAAAATAAACAACAAATGTGAGGCATTTTTAGCTAGAGTTGCACAAAATGTTCAATAGAAACATGAAAGTGAAAACATAGTTGAGTTTGGCTGGAAGAAATGTGATCTTACTGAGATGGGTTACTTAAAAGGTTGAAGTAAAATGAACTTAGCTGACACACAACACATTTGGCAGCAAACCAAAACTACATGGCATTCAAATGAAAAACAAAACATCAGCACTAAACCTTATCCCTTTAGACACTACAGCTTCCATCAGGATGCAAAGAGATTGTATATAATAACCAGGCTGAGTAACAAATGGGATGACTGCATTGTTTAGATCAACTGGATGAGCATGATAAAGCTAAAATGAACCAGACTGCCCTAACACTGTCTAAAGAATGAGACAGAGGAAGACAAAGAGAACAAGAGCACTCAAACAAGTCTGGAAATCGAAGGGAGCAGACTGTGATAAAGTGGAGCAGCAATTATTTGGACAGACCTGAATCTGTGTCATCACACAAATAGCGATGGCAAAGTTGTTATTCCCATGCAACCATATTTCCAACTAATCTGCTTAGAGGCTTGTGCTATCAGAAAGGAAACTATAACCTACAGGTAAGGCCGAACAATTCTTAAAATTATTTCAGATTTTAGAAACTTATATTCAGAAGTCTTTCTCTTTTTTTTTTTTTAATGTTTGAACTTTATCACCTCGGTACTTAGAGTCATGGAACACTCTGTCAAATTCTGCTGCATTACCCTTCTCAGCTAATTTCAGGTTTAACCTCTGTGCTGTATTCCAAGTCACAGCATGTATAAATCATCCCATTTGATCCACTCACTCTGTCAGCCCCTCCTGTACTCCAAAGCACGTCTCCCCATCAGTATCATTTAAAAAAAGCAGCAGCTTCCAAGTTTCTCTTTACAGTCACGAAGTGGCCAAGTCCGGGCTTCTTAAGACATGCCTGTATTGCACAGTGGCTCCTGACTCACTTGATTTTAGTTGCTAATTTATTTGCTTGTTTATCTCCTCTTACACAGGCCCCGGTGCTTTTCTAACCAAGATCACTCAGTTCAGATTTTGTCCAGGTTAGATTTCCAGAGCCCCTTTGGCTTATGCTGGTAAACATGTCAGCTTGCCAGTAAAAGTTCAAGTTATGAGAGGCAGCTCTCCTTCAGTACCTTCCCACATTCCAAACATTAAAAAAAAACCCCAAATTCTCATAATTTTCTAGAAGAACATCAGAGGTCAAAGTCCTTCCACATCAAGGACATGTGAAATGGCTGCAGAAGTCACACTGGCATGACCAAGGAACTGTGACAATACATACAGGATTTCACCCTTTGGCTACACGCTACTTTTTCTAAGCCAAAACAGACACTGTCACAGTGCTTATTACCCTTGTTAATTAATGAAGATTTGGGTAGCATGTCAGAGCCCACTGAAGTCAGAGAAAAAGGCCTCTCCTGGTGCTGGCCAACTTCAGAGGAAGACTTTGGAGAACGGCTGCCTCTGTGGTCAGCCATGGCAAAAAGAGTTGGCGCCCTGGAGCTGACAGAAACCAGGATGAAGCTCTGGGAAGAATAGTCTTTGCTTGTTCTGTGACAAACGCTCATTGTGACCAGAGGTCGGCATCTTCCCAAGACTTGCTGCTATCGGAGCAAAGTATGAAATTCACATGTTCCGAAGTCTCAAAGGCTGATGGAGCTCGTCTAGAGATCAACACATTTAAGAAAGCATTGAAAATGATGATCTTTCAGATAGACTAATTTTACCGTCCGTGTATAGTGAGTGCCTGGTTACTATAGTCCTGGAGTGTGCAGTCATTAAAAATGGAGCTACAGTTCTTTTATCTTTTGCTAGCTTTGTACTTTGCATTCAAGCATGACAGTAACCAATGGTAGAAAAAGGTAGTGCCTTTGTTTAATAGAGCTGTGCATTAGTGGGCACTCTTAATGCATTTTTTGCAGCAGGAGCCTCGGATGTATTTTTAATAGCTAATGCTGTATGAAACTCTGTAATAGCATTTCAGAAGATTGTGACACACTGTCAAAAAAACTAGACAGCATTCTAATCCTTCTATCAATCAGCAAGCAGTTCCTATTTTAAGCCAGGTGAAATAACTATGAAGTACAGGAAATTAATGTTGATCCAGACTACTCTAATATTCTCAAAAAAGCTACCACGGACTTACTAAGATCAGCTGGAGGCTGTGTGTATGTTAACACCCTAAATACCCTGGGTGCATAAGAACAGGTAGGCACACTTTTTTTTTTTTTAAACTTCCCTGATCCCCACGGTTGCTGAAACGCAGGGAAAGGAGGAAGGGAAGTATGGGTTTTGAGACACAGCAGAAATCAGACTGGCTGCCAAGCTGCCTTTTTTTTTAATTCTTAACATTTTTTTGTTTGGCAGGACAACCTGTGGGATGTTCACGGGTAATAAGTTTCTTGCTAAACAGGAGTCCTGACAAACAAGTTCATGGCTTGACCCAACAGAGAATCATATTAATACTTAGATCGAACAAGTACCCCCCTAAAAGAGCAAAAAATAATAACATGGACAGTAATGGGGCAATCTTTTTTTAAATCCTATTTTAACATGTTAGAGAATTGACAGTTACTCTTCTGTTACCTAGTTAGTAATAAAAAACCAAATCTTTGATTAAGGCTGTGTAATGTGCCTACAAGAAGTGTACTGTAGCACTCAAAGGTCCCACGGCTGAGTCACTTGAATGTCTTCAAGCTACTTACAGATAGCAGTGTTTCCCAGAATCTCCTCTGAAACATACTCCCAGGATACTCCCAGAGCTTGGATTAAGCAGCCTCAAATTTGTTTTTTATGGTTATCTGTGACAAGAGAATTCCTCTCTGGCTGTCCATGGGACTTTCAGAACCCATCAGGCTTCTATATGTGGAAAGGCTATATATTTGTGACAAGAATCTGCTTTTAATATTAAATTAACAGGTTGGGGATTTTTTTACAGGCAGAAAATACAAAACAGTATTTTTTTCTTTGAAACAATGCCGAATATGAGTTTAATTAGAATCCAGTTTCTTAAAGCGCGTATTCTTTTAAGCAGATACTACGCCTTTGTGCAAATGCAGACAGCATCTACCACAGAATATTATTTTAGAACAATTGGTTATTTTAAAAATAGCATATTATGCAGTAGCAAACAAGATTATCTGTTGGGGTTTTTTTTATGATCAACTAAAGACAACATGCCTGGTGAAAAAATAAAGAATTCTCTGACAGCTTTTAGCACCCAGCAGATGGAAAGGGATTATTAAGGATGAGACCATTCCCTTATCTCAGACAACAGGCATTTATATTTCTCCCTTCTCATCTTCATTTATTTATTTTTTTTTTACCAGGAGGAAATATCTTCCCTTTTTTTTCAGAAACTGCATAATGCAATGCAGTACCAAGTCCACATTTAAAGATCTAGTAGAAAGAAGTTCACTGTTTGGTACTCAACACTATGGACACTGATGAGGACAGTCCGTGAAATGCCATGGCACGTCCTCAGGATGGCAGAGGGGCTTTAACAACACAGCACTGAATCTAAGGCTCAAATTTCTCTTTTTGCTCATTTATATACTCCACACTACAACTGCTCCTCAGCCTCTTCTCATCCAGAGGGACTTCATTCCTCATTCAGTGAGCCTATAAATTGTGAAAAATATAAATTACTTTAAATAATAAGAATAAAAAGGCATCTACAGTAGCCTTTAGATTGTCACTCAGAAGGAAATATCTAGAACATTAGGCTGGTGTATTCAGGACAGGAAGTCCCTTCAAATCACCTCTAAATTCTTAGAGAGAACTGGAGACTCTCCTTCCCCCTCCATTCCCTTTCTGCTCTCTGGTGTTGTGCTGAAAGGCTCACACACTTGGGGGAATGGAAAAGGATGGCTCTAATAACTCCCAAACTCTTGATACAAGTGGCCTGAAGAACCTATTATCTTAGGACAACTGAGAATGGATACAAGAAAGAAAAAGCAAGAAATGTGTTGGAAGACAATTACCTCTCTTGGATGACAGAATCAGCACCAAGCAATGGAGACCACCAAAGAGAAAAAGAACTTATGACAGGGCAGTCCTTCAGTGAGAAGGTACATTGCTTTTCTGACATTCAGGTATTTAAGGGATCAAGAGGATGCAATTTTTTAAATTAAAACAGAAGAAGGCATTAAACGCAGATAGGTAACTCCAGGAAATGACATTCACATGAAAGATCACAAATGCAAGCAGTCTATAAACACTTCAAGAAAAAAATTAGGAGTTTCAAAAAACAGCTTATTTAGAAGTCCAGGTGGACTTCTTTTGTATAAACCTCTCCACTCAGGTTTGTATCTTTTGTATAAACCTCTCCACTCAGGTCAAGGATGTGTTAGAAATTATGTGACCTGTAAACCAGAGCACTGTACTGGGACTTGGAGACATAGATCTATTCCATTACCAATGGAACTTCACCCTCAAGTACCTTTTGTATTTAGTCAGATATAAAAGTCACCCCTTTTGCAAAGTACTCTGAGTTCTCTGATACATTTTCAGTGTCACTGCTGTGAGAAAAGCCATGATGTATGTATAATCACAGAATCACAGAATCTCCTAGATTGGAAAAGACCTGTAAGATCATCTAGTCCAATCATTAACCTAATGCTGACAAACCCACCTCTCAACCATGTCCCTAAGCACTATACCTACATGACCCTTAAATATCTCCAGGGATGGGGACTCCACCACTGCCCTGGGTAACATGGTACAATGCCTGATGACCCTTTCAGTACAGAAATTCTTCCTAATATCCAATCTAAACTTCCCTTGGCGCAACTTGAAGCCATTTCCTCCTGTTCTATCACCTATTACTTGAATGGATGTGTAGGTTTTACAGTGTACATCAGTTTTTAATTGATTCTTCTTGAACTACATGTGTCAGAACATAGCAAAGGTCAGTGGTCCATGGCACTGAATTTGGATTGCAATCAACTCTATTAGTCATAACACTACAACATTATAAGATATTTAATTTCCAGTTTGTAAAAAACACAGATTAAGCAGACGGAACATGGGGAATCCATGTTTTCCCCCCAAAAATTGCATATTAGGATGCATGATCTCTACTGATTCAACAAAACATGCATGTGCATGAACAAATATGTACGTATGCACATAAAAAATAAATGTAATTTAGTCAGATGCAACTAAATACAATCTCTGACTTCAGCTACACAACTTTACTAAAATGTTTCATGTCCTCTGATGTGCACAATAACCCCAGGTAAGAGGGAAATTGATTTACACTGCTTTCACAGAGTTAACTGCTCTAATTATTAAATAGCCCTCAACATATGGCAAGGAATTACTGAACGTAAATCAAGAGCCACGTGCTACAAAGTAATCACACAAATGGTACCCTAATAGTAACACCGCTTCCAGAAGGTTGGCAGAATCACACCTTCCTGATGTACAGACAATTTCAGAAAACTAGTGCTGACATAGTCTGCATTATAAAGCAAACTATTATTAGGATGACAGTGGTAAACAAAACTTCCTTTAGCTCGTGATTAATTTAATTCAAGCATTAACCTGAAAAAACAGACATAAAAATGTGTTTAAAGATTAATCTTGGCATATTAAAGTGCTTTGATTCTTATCATTAAAATTTATTAGATTTTTGACAGTATTAATTCAAAATCTTCTGCCGATGCTTTAATTTAGCAGGCTGGTACAGCAACACAAAATGTTATCCGATACATCCTCTACAGCTGCTTTTTGAGACAGATGACTCATTCTTGAGAAACATTAATGTCAGAAATTTAAATACATGCATATAACATAATGATAAAACTGCTTACGTTATACATTATTCTACTTTCAAGCTTCCAAAGGGTATTCGAAAAAATTATCATTCAGCTGTCTTAATCTGCCAGTTGTTTACAAGTGGCCAATGTTTAGTATCACCATTTTATCTCCCTCCATCTCTTTTGTCCTGCCCTTCTGCCCTTTCCCCTGTTCCCTGCTCATAGTGGTTTTTCACCTCGGCTTGTATTACCCTAATGCTACGTTATTGAAAAATGGTGTGATGTTCTATTTGGTATCTGTTTCTAGAAGCTACTGTTAGATACTAATAGTAGCCACTAATAAGAGCTACTAATACCAACAATTAATACAGACCAAAATACTGTAAAAAAAAAACAAAGCAAATTCAATTTTAATGTACAGGCAATTACAATGTCCTCCTGCATGATCCTTGTTGATGAAATACCTCTCTCTTTACACGCTACAAATTCTAAAAATTGGATGCACTAGATTGTCCCTGGAAAAGGTTATTGTTAAAAATGGTCAGAAATGGTGGCACTCCAAGAAAACAGAAGCATGAATATGTAGTCAGGAGTACTGCCAGAAGCAACAGATCTAGCTCAGACCACTCAACAACACCAACAAAATTGTACTGGCACAAAAGGAAGGCCATACAATCTGTGAGTAGAGAAGTATCTTTGCTTTCTACCTTGGGAATCTGCCTTCCCATCGTTTCAACCTCCCCAGTCCAGTTTCATTAGATCTCAAATCTTTCAGGCAGCCGGATGTAAGCAGCTGTACCTGGGAGGAGGGTAAGGCAGGTCAGGGTTTCATACCACAAAAATTAAAAAAATGCAAAATTAGACAGCTGCATCTACATGGCGTGTCTGGCCTGGATTTGGGGAAAGCTACATTTAGATGGAGTGAAATAAATTAATGGAATTTTGGTCAAAGAAGAGAGTTGGGCCTTCTCTAGATGAATGCATGAAATAGGTATTTAGAAAGGGAAAAGGTAACTATGAAAACAGAAGAAGAAAAAGGGAAGACCTCTGTCAGGACACTTCAGAAGTGCAGGATTCTCCGCTCTCGTGAGACCCCAACCTGCACTACTGTGTCCAGCTCTGGACACCTCAACATAAGGACATGGCCCTGTTGGAGCGGGTCCAGAGGAGTGCAAAAAAGATGATCAGAGGGCTGGAGCACCTCTCCTATGAGGACAGGCTGAGAGAGTCAGGGTTGTTGAGCCTGGAGAAGAGAAGGCTCCAGCAAGACTTTAGAGCAGCTTTCCAGTATCTGAAGGTCGCCTACAGGAAAGCTGGAGAGAGGGACTTTTTACAAGGGCGTGTAGTGATAGGACGAGGGGGAATGGCTTCAAACTGCAAGAGGGTAGATTTAGAATAGGTATTAGGATGAAATTTTTCAGTCTGAGGGTGCTAAAATTTAGGAAATATACTTAAACATATATTTGCCATTAGAAGCTGCAAGAACTAAGGTTAAAAAACGCCAACCTTTTCTACACAAAGAAGCTGAAAGAGTTCTGCGTGTCCATTTAATCCAAAGTTTTTTGTTTCTGTTGAAAATAAAATGTCAAAACTTGCAAATGAATTGTCTTGAAAGCAAGTTATGCATGACTATTTGCTTAAATACTGGTTGCTGTCACATGAGCAGAAATCACCATCACTAAAACATTGATGCCTACTCATATCACAGTATGATGTAACTACCATTTTTTCTAAATCAAACACACTGCTAAGGTCCATTTTTCCAGCTCTGGGAAGGACAGAGTATTCCAAATATTGTCTGTGTCCTATATATCTAAAACCTAAAATCTAAAAAAATTCAAAGAGCGTCAATGCTTTTATTAACTGCTGATTTAATACTTCTTCACCAAAACTTTCTTAATACCTTTAAGTGACTATGCAAGTGAATAAGAGATCTCTATAGCTTCCTTCTTACATTCTTACATTCTTTAGTTAGCGGTGGTTTTTTTGGTATACCTTATCAAAGAAAAGATTTGAAACATAACTTTCTGTGTGTCTCCTATACAAACAATATACGAAACTGAGTACTCCATGGCTACACCATAGCGATAAACACTAAAGGATTTCCCCGATACTGTTTATAAGTACACCTTTTAGTGTAATCCGGAATACCATTAATTTTATATTAAAAAATGTGTCTTTGTTGCTACAGAATGACTAACATTTCATTTCATTGTAAGCAACATATACAATGATTTCTACATTTTAAATTCACTTTTTGCTTGGCTAAAATCCACTACTAAAAATCCACGAAATCCATTAAAATCCCCCAAAGATATCCTGGATGAATTTCTAATGCGCTTAAATGTTTCTGAAAATGTTTCAGAGTTAGATTATTTAAATAATAATTATATTATTGGTGGCATTACACAAATTGTATCATTTCACAAGGGTAATAAAAATTTTGGAACTATAATATTTCAATCCTTTGGTACTTGGCTCTTAAAACTAGCCAGCCTGAGTGAGAAGCATCTCTATATTTCGGATAGCAAACTCATTGCAAGATTTATGTAACATGATAAGAGGCCTCAGTGGGAAGCAGTCAACAGCAGAACACCTTGGTTACCAGCAAGGCCACTGCTTTTCAACCAGTTTCTAAATAACCCAGAATAAATGTAATGCTGAAAAAAGCTAGTGTTTGTCTTAACCCATCACATATGGATGAAAAATTAAACCATCCCATCAGTCTGATTTACAACAAGCTCCAATGAGCTCCACAGAAAACTGCACTATCTGCTTTCATGTCTTCCTTGTAGCTGAGATAAAAGTAAGCAAAGCCTTAATTCAGCCTGGGTGTCATCAGCAGTATTTCTAGCATTAGAAGTAAATGTTGATGCTTTGCCAGGAAAAAAAAAAAAAAAGAAAGTACTGAATATACATGTTCAGTGAACTGGGAGATCCTCCCAGACAAGCTCCTTTATAGGCATATAAACTTTACTGTAAAGTACCCAGATTTTGTTAACTGTTGCGAAGCATAGCATTTTGGCACTTTGCACAGAGCAATGCTTTCCCAGATTGCAATACTCCGCACAGTTGCAACATTAATTTTACTTTGGTATCTTCACTGTTGATTTATTCACATGCTATAAATAAATAAATAAGCTTTGTTTAGCTCCTCAGCCACTATCCCATCCTACATCATTTTTGCTCTTCAGTATCACAACAATTTCTGAGGGTTTTTTATCCTTCCACTTTCCTAATGATTCATTCCCTCGAATGCTGATAGCTACTGAGTTACTTCTGTTCTTGGATTCTAGCACCATCTGCATGCCCTGGACACCTAAATAAATGAGATTTTCATATCCTCCTCTCTATTGCCTTTCCATTTTTTACAAGGAATGTTTTTTGCCGGTATACATTATCCACAGTTCTAACATCAATTCATCCGAGTTTCTCGCTGACTCCTCTGAAAGCACTCTTATGGCCAGATTCCATGTGACCCTTCCAGGTACGCCCAAGAAAGAGCAGACAGTAGTTTACTCCTTTGGATCCTCGCATAACGACAGGGATGGTGGGCTTCCAGCAAATGCAAGTGCTGCTCTGAATTGCTCTGCACCAGCACTGGCAGAGAGACTTTACCATTTCCAAAAGATGAAGCTGGAGCAAAGAAGAGCTAAGGAAGCAACCAGAACTGAGCAGGGGAACTGCGCTTTTTCCTCTAAAAGCAGTAGTGAAAGCTTTCCCGTAGTGTTCTGCAGCAAAAATAGTCGAAGGACCTTCTTTTAGGACACTCTGAATGTGTATCAAGCATGACGAGGCTGACAAACACTGCCAAGTTTTGAGTGCCCAGCTAGGGCACTGCTACAGCTACAAACTCTTCTAAAGCTGATTAAAAACTCCGAATCACAGAGATATATAAATATACTGCCCTAAGTTTAACATATTCCAGATTAACAGCATATGGTCATGGCCTTGTTTCCTGGCAACTGAAGACGTACAACTCTGATAAACACACACACACGTGTATATATATAGCTCTCCTGATCTGGGGGAAAAAAGTTTCCTGTAAAAAAATGTTTTTTCCCTTTTAGCTCATATCAGTGAGCACCTCACACAACTTTTAATCACCGAGTCTGATACTCTATGCTACTACACCGATTCTACGCAATGATATATCCAGTGCTGCAAAGGTGAATGATCATACCCCCAAGTGCTCACTGCTCACCATCTCTCTGATAGCAGTAAACAGCAATAATCCTTCCCTGTTCTCTTCGGTTTTCCTGCCCAATTTATTTACAAAATGTTGTGGGGAAAAAAAAAAAAGAAGCTTTGGATATGTCTGTAAGTGAAACGCAATGGAGATTCTTGTTTAAAGCAAGCAGAACATCTTAAAGTCACCTTGCAGCAGAGATGGATCTTTCAGAATGGAACCACAGTGGCGTTTAGTTTTCACCTACCTACTGTCTGATCCTCAATTTTTTTAAATAACCAACATTTACCTCTTTAGTTACAATGAGAATGCCACTCCTGAAGCTGGTGAGACTGACCACAGTTTGTGGAAAGATCCTCAAATTGTCTAATTTGCAAAGCTCTTTTTGATATCAATATGGCGGTTGAAAATCTGGGCTTCAGGCTGTGAAATCCAGTCCTCTGACCTTGTAACTTCCCTTCGTGGGTTTTTATTTTTTAAGATTTAAATTTTATATTTTCTAAGTCTTGTATTCTGTTGTATTTTATAAATTTGGGAGAGTAAAACAGAGAGAAGTTCTATAGCTGCTGGAAATGACCAATTTCAAACATGAGAAAGCAAGCAGGCTGAATAGCGTACGGAGATGGTAAGACTACCGAAGAATCCAACATGATGTCAAAATCCTAGCACCATCTCCATTCCTTCTCCCTTCCTTCCTCTTTTTCATCTTTAAG
>RSEF01000004.1:72854965-72871852 GCA_003993805.1 Himantopus leucocephalus | reverse complement strand
TACAAGCGTGGAAACAAGCTGTCATTGTAATATGCCCGAGACTAAATAGCACTTTGATAGGAACAGCAGGGCAAGAACTCCTGAGGTTCTGGATTTCTGTTCTGCGTTCACATCGTCAACAGTGGCAGAACCAGGGTGATGTGGGAGATAAGTACACACACTTACTCTGTGTGTCTGTGTGTGTCTGGGCATTCTGTTGCCTAACAGAGTCGATCTCATACACTGAAGTCCCATGGAAAAATATCTAAAAAAGTATTGGTGTAATTGTCAGGCTGGAAATCCATAGTTTTCCTTCATGATTTTCAGTGCTACAAGCAGTGGAAATTTAGGTTGATTCCACAAAGTAAAAAAAAAAAAAAAAAAGGAAAAAATTATTTTATTTTCAGATATAGTAGGAGAGAAGAGTATTTGTTTACTTATGTTTTAAGGATGAGACAAGAGTTGGCATGAGTTGAAAATGTCTCATATTTTCTCTGGAGACTTTAAGTATCTGTGGTTCATTTGAGCAACAGAGGATGGAAAACAAAACAGAGAGAATGTGCAAAAGGACAAAACAGAATATAATCAGCAAGAGGAGAAAAGGAACTTAGCTTGTAATTTAAGATTTCTGTATCACATATATTCAAAATGCTCTCCTCCTTTTCCCAACAGACTCATATGAGCAAGCGTTCCTCTACCTTACCAAGGTTACTGCCTTCACACAATAATCTTATGTGCTCCCATTTAAAAACATTTTATTGGACATCCCAATTATAGACTATTATTTTTACAACTAGCATTAGGTAGGAGTAATAGACCAACATGCCATTATAAAGACAACAACAAAATCATTCCTCCTTCAAACAACTTACATGTTCTTTTTAATGGGATGTATAAAATGTTATAATAAGAAAGAACCACTCTGAATTGCAGTAATTTTCCTGATTGAATGGTGGCATGTACAGAACCTTCAAAGACAATTTTTTTTTCTTCTAATTCTTACATCTAAAGTAGCTGGAATTTTAAAGAAAGCTTAGTAGAGAATTAATATGGACATAGTCATTTTTATTCAGTGACAGTAACATTTTTGTAAAATGAGAGTTCTAGTACAAGTAAAAGGGAAGAATCTGATTTTGATCCAGCTGAATGTCCTGAATATTAAAAATTAAATTATCTTGCCATGAGTGTCAGTGGTATAAGTCTATGGACTTCAGCTTGTATGCTCAGGGTGTTTATCGTGATGCTTTCACTGTTCCTGCACAGGAGTGATGGACAACAGGGTTTTTTTGGGTAACATTCTCTATCAGATATGGTCAGACATCGGGTTTTGTTGATAGTCCATTCCTGCAAGAAGGGCAGAACAAAGACAAACCATACTGTGGGGGCAAAAAGACTCTTGAAATCCAGTCATTATTTGAAATATGGCCACTCACTACACTTTTCTCTGGGGGGAAAAAAAAAAAAACAACAAAGGATTATTATGGTTCCTGTAAGGCTACGAGCAGGCGAAAGCAGGAGAGAGTAACTTTGGAAAAACAAGACTCTGAATGTCAGATTTTTTATTTCTGCTATTTTGTCACACATGGTCTCTAAGAAAGAAGCTAATGGTAAGCTGGAAGTCGTAAGCCCTCTGTTGTGCACAAGCAATGAACCCTCCTCCTAATCTAGGAAGATAAAGTTCTGTTATAGCATTAAAATAATCTGCAGAAAGAGCCAGAAGCCAGACAGACTAGTTAAGGAACACAGTGGAAATACCTGTGTGAGGTTGCTTCGAGTCTAATTAATTAGAGGCAAATTTGGAGTGAAGGGGAAAAGAAACCTAACCCCTGAGAGCAAGGGATGAGATGCTTACTCCAGGTGCCCAAGTAGCCTCACAAGGGAGAAAGTAACTTCACAGCCATATTTAAGAAAACCAAAAAGGAAAGTCTACTGAGAGCAAAGAGGGAAACTCACTCCAGGGACACTATAATTTTAATGAAGACTGAAAAAGGTCTTATAGAAAGACCTGCTAAAAAAACAAACCAAACCAACCAAACAAAAACCAATAAAGAACTCCATCACGAATAAAAAACAGTCTTATGGGGAAGAATGAAGTAATCT
The DNA here is from genome assembly GCA_003993805.1 of Himantopus leucocephalus. Taxonomy (NCBI): domain Eukaryota; kingdom Metazoa; phylum Chordata; class Aves; order Charadriiformes; family Recurvirostridae; genus Himantopus; species Himantopus leucocephalus. The sequence continues at coordinate 72,869,773 of RSEF01000004.1, read as the reverse complement.
CCCAGCTCCCATGCTAGCTGAGATGCTGAGGAAGAGAAAGAGGGAGCTTTAGCAGAATCCATCTTTACCAAGGAACAAAGACGACCTGTAAGAGAGGAAGACCTCAGAGCAAGTGGTATACACAACAGCTGAGCTAGTTGCTGTGTCCCCACACTGGGTAATCTGGAGCAACTAGGAAATCATTGCAGTGCCAAGATTGGTGCAGAATTACGTGTTTTGGTTTTGGTGTTGTGGTTTGGGTTTTTTTTTTTTCTTTTATGACTTTTGTATTTTAACATTTGTATTCAAGAAACTTATCTCATTTTCAGCCTGAACTGAATGTGGTGATGAGCACTCTCAGATTGCTCATCAGAAATGCCCAGGGCTCATCATTAAGAAATTACCCTCGGTGCTTTCGTCCTTATGGAGCAACACATCAAAATACAGTGAGGACTGAGGGGGGAAAGCATGGCCAAGAGAAGGATTACTGCAAGTGGGTATTCCCAGGAACCACTGGGGTTTGTGGTTCACATCAAAAATATCCTGAAGAAGCGTGCAAGATGTAAAGCTACCTTTGCCAAAGAGAAACTAAGGAAAACTTTAATGCCTCTCTTCTTTTTATTTTTTCCCCCCGTTTCCCCCACCACCACCACCTTTTTCTTCTTTTGCTTTTTTTTGAGAGGGGTTCTTTGGATCCCAGCACTCATTCTTTTTGGGGAAGGGGCCCAATTTTGCTGAGTGTCAGAGCTATGGCTCTCTCTCTCTTTGCAAATCTCTTTCCTCCAGATTTCTTGTACCTCCAAGACAAATGACATTCCTAAATAACTGGTGTTAGCTGTAGAAGTTCTGATCCTCCACTCGTGTAAAGCATGAGTAAAAATAAACTCAGCAGGAGCAGACTTAGGGGAGGGCTTCTTGTCCTCCTGCATAACATCTAGGCCCAGCACTTCACATTTGCTGCCATTTGTTTCTGCAGCACTTCAGCGACATGTAATTCCTTACCCTGCAGGTGACAGATATCTTTGGTGTTATTGCTGGTCTGTGGGCAATAAATCTCCACTCAAATATAAGCCTGGGTCATGCCATATGACAAGTTCTTTACTTATTTGCATCACTGTAAGGCAGCCTGGCAATTATACAGAAAGTGTGTTACCATGGCAACACAGGGAAACTGCAGCATCTAAAAAAAAATTAAGACTGCAGAATTACTTAACATTTTATTCCCCAAAGACTCCAGTATTCTAAGTTTAAACTTTGAACGAAAAATCATAACAAACGGTGCCTATTTCATAAATAATGCTTCCTACACCTTTTTAGAAGTAATTGCTTCTTTTCATCAAAGCATTTTATATTTTCATCGTTGTGGAATTATTGAGTACAGAGTTTAATGAGTAAAATACTCCCCTATCCCTTGTCCAGAATTTTTTTTTTCTTGGCAACAAATACCACTCGATTATTAGTCAAGTCAAATACAGTAATTATTTCAGCGCAGTTAATGCGTAGGTCCCCTCACACACCTCCCACACAAGTGACTGCAGACAGCTCTGACAGCTCCTGTGTCCTGGTAAAGCTCTGGAACAGCACAAAAGAGTAGCTGAGATTTTACTTTTCGTGGGATGGGAAGAGCCAAGCAGCCTGAAGCATGAGAAGGGATGCAAAAACATGAGAGGGACACAACCGTCCAATGCCCAAGTGGTGGGCTGGTACCCACCAACTCAAGATAAAAAAACCACTCTGGCTTCCAGCATAAGTCGCAAGACTCTGTCTGGCTTAGTGGCTAGTTCAGAACTGAGGCTTAGCCATTCAAAGATGGCTTTGTCACCCAGGTCCCACCAGCTCTGCTGGTTATGGGTGTTGTGTCACATGATTTATGCTCTTAAACCTTTTAGTCGTGTACATGGTGATCGGGAAAGCAGTGGGCAATGGAGACTGCACTGTCTTCCATATTGACCTGCTACTGGAGATCATCTTGTAAACCTGGGGTTTGTAATCATTTAGTATAAGGCATTGCTGGCATACGATTACTATAAATAGTGGCAATACAATGAAGTACACACACAATATTAATGAAATTCAAATAAATAAATAAAATATATATCACTATATCCCAGAGAATTTTCTTTTGTGCCACTATTTGTAAATTATTTCTTCTCACAAACACGGTCAAAGCACATAAAGGCAAAAACTGTTTAGTCCCTGAAAAATGTTCATTGTGTGCCTCTTTGAACAGAAATAATTATAAGCAAATATGAAGCAGTCATAGTTTTGTGACACCTTTCTCACAAAGGAAGGGTAGGCAGAATTCTCAGTCTGAGCCCTTTTTGACAAAAACGGAACCATGTGACACAGATACAAAATTTTAAGAGAAGTCCATTAATGCATAACTAATGCTCTATACCAAGGTAAATACTCTGGGTTCAATTTTTTTCTAAATGCCTCAATACTGCTAGAACGCTACTTTAAAGTCTGATTTTGAAAAACACCCCATCCATCCATTCATTGGCATAGTCAAGAGAAAAGCACACATTGACTTCTCAAGATCAGATTTTGAAAAACAAAAGTCTTGCTGTACGGTGTCTCTGATCCACATTCCACACTAATTAACCTATATCTTTCAATTAAAAACAGATCTTGATTCCTTAACAAGAAGCTTAATTATGTTACCTATATTGTATTTCTGAAATTGGTGATAAAGTCCAGTCTCAAATTTAAGTCTCGGTTAACACCACTCACCATTCACAGAGAGCTGGTTAGGAACAGAAACACTAAAAACATCCAAAGCATTTGCACAAATAAAACATGCAGAAGTTAATCACTGTGGCCTACCCAGAATTATCTGTTGCCTTAGTATGTACAATAAATATGCAATACAAGAATTCAAAATAGACCGACTGTCTTGAATAAAATGCTAGAGCTTGAGGCCAACAATACAACACGAAATAAAGTAATAGATCAGTAAGAACTCAGAAATAAAATCAGCAAGGAAACGCTGATTTTTATTCCAAACAATAGTCTCGATGAACAAGAACCAGAATGCCAGGCATAGCAAAAAGCAGAAGCAGCAGGAGGAAGAGATGTAACAGAAGGAGATGCTTGATGTCGTCAGGGAGTCTACTGACATGTCAACTGAAGCAACAAGCTGAGGGCTGTGAAAAGAAAATGGTAAACAAGAAGCAGCAGCTCAATCATTAAGAAGCAACAGCCAGTTAATGGGAAAAGTCGTCCAGCTCTCAGGAAGCCAACTGCTTAGAATAAAACAACCGCAAAGGCAAGATGGTCACCTGGCATCACTGAAAAGGGAACAACAGCCAGTTGCACATACCAGCAAAATTACTAGAATTATTGAGTGGAAAAAGCGTCAAGAGAGGAATCCTGAAGGTAAAGCTGCAGGAAGGTCTTGGCCGCACTGCAGACATTATTTGAAACTAATTTGATTTTGACTACAGCCTCACGTGGTTGCAATGCAGCTTTCACAATGAAATGGGCTGATTTCCAGGTGCTGAAAAATCTGTGTTCCTACTGGAGAAAATGAGGTATCATCACAGGAGCAGGATCATTTACCACCTCTGACTGTTTACCCATTCCTGTTTTACAAATGCTTAATTGAGTGATGTCTCTGTTCGTAGGGTAGGATTCCTTTCACACCACGGCAGTGTTTCCCGTCGTGCCAAGCCCCACATACAACCGTATGTCAAACTACAGAGGAGGAGGATGGAAGGATGACACAATATCTTTGGCATGAGACGCGAGGAGCCAAGCAGGTTCAATTCCCTGCTCTGACACACACTTCTGGAGTAAACTTTTATAAGCCGCTTTAGGCAAGACTGCTTCCAGTAGACCATGGTTCAGAGAACCTTGGCACGGCTTTCCACTGGGCTCTGCAGGTGACGCATGAGCCTGCACTGGGGTACGTACATGCTCCTGCAGTCACACTGGAAGCCTTTCTGTCTGTGAAATGAAGATAATGATCTTCCCTGTCCTATAAAGATGTGATCTGGATAGAGATATGGATGGCAAAGAAATATTAGGTCTGTATATCCTCTTTATTCACAGAGCGCAAGCTATCTGGTTAAAAATCTAGTGTATATAGGCTGAAAGGAATGTACAGCCACCTCTACAGAAAACATATGGCTGTATTCAATCTTGATGTAAACAAAAATACTTGAAGTATCACACAATTTCTTTTCCTCCTTTTTATTTCACACTTTTTCAATAGCTGCAAACTATCGTCAAAGCCCATCACAGCCGAAGTCATTTCTGAAGCCAAGCTATGCATTTTTTAACGCCATTTTATCTTTTTCCATATGTCACTCCTTCTATTTCTGTTGCTCTTCTTCACCTGTAAGCCAATTATATATCTGGTAATTTGCTCTCCAGTAAAGTCTGATTCATCTGTAACTGCGTAAGGACAGATTCCATGATGAAATCTTTAGGCGAGACGGTTTGGAGGGGGAGAACTTCACAGTTTCCCCTAAAGATATTTTTCCAAATCAGTCCACTTCTAGGAAAAAGCTCTCTAAATGCTGTGGAATTAACATAATAAATAATACAATCCCTAAGGCCAAAATTCGATATATAGAGAAGCCTGTTTCTGGACAGGTTTTCTTTCATGCAATATTCCCCCTGTGCATTTTATTCCTTTTTAAAGGCCCCCTTGAGAGGAGTAAATTATATTTTACTGTGTCTACAGTAACTACATAATTATTTCACCCATTTTAACAGACATCTTTCCACATTGACGTGCTTGTATTTTTTTTGCCTGTATATCCAGTCTTTTGACTCTAAATCAATATTTTCTCTGCCATTTACTTTGCCTGTTTCAAACTCATGGATATGCTTTACCTTTTCCATAAGAAATATGTTACTTTAGCTGCTAAATTATTAGTGCCTAAGGCAGCTCATTAAACACCTCCTACCTTGTTTGACATATTGTTATTTTTACTACATCTGGTAGTCTTTCAGCCCTTTTTTTGGAACAAGCAGTACTACTTTTGTTCAAGTAAATGTGAATTAATTTTTATCAGCTGATTTCATAGGATGAGATAAAACTCTGAAGTGAAATCCAAAGACATTTCATCTGCTGCAGTCTGTACAGCCACTGATTTTCTATTGTACTTTCAACATAAAAGAACAATTAAAAACATGCCTGATAAAAAATAACGTTTATAGGAATCACAATACTTCCTGTTCAAAGTGTTTGTATATGTTTAGAGAGACATTTTTCCCCTACTATTCTATTACGCTTCTAGAAGCAGAAGTTAAATGTAACACAGTGCCATGACTCTCTTCCCCACTCCTGCCTTTCCTCTCTACTCCCAACTCACAAGTCAGTACAGCTAGATGTATTTTCTCCCATTTTTAACTGAGCGACAGGGGCTGCTGCTCCTTCTCCCAGCTGCAGAGCCACTTCCACTCCCTTGCTCTGGGATCCCAGTGCCACTTCCACTCCCTTGTTCTGGGATCCCAGTGCCATGTGCAGGCAATGCCTGGTGTGCACAATCCTGCAGCAGGATGCAAGAGGCGCAGGTACAGAGGCAGAGGAAGAGAGAGAGACCTATATCAGAGTGAACAGTTCACGCTCAGTGCACACCTTAAGTTGCCCCTGGGGGCTTCTCAAAAGTACCTCACGATACATATATTTCATTGTATTCCCCTCAAAACTTCATGCCATAAATTCTCCAGAGCAGCAACTCCCCGAGGTTCTGCTACTTCAAGCGTTTCCTCACTTGCTCCCTCGTCCTCCCCTGAAGTTATTTCTGTACGACCTTACCTTCTTCCTAATTTGTGTGTGCACATATGACGAAGAAATTTTGCAGGGCATCTCAATCTTTGCCATTTTCAATTCATAATTAATTCACTCCTCCTCTTCATTTATTAATGAACTAATTTCTAGCTAAGGTTAAAGTTACTCAAAAAGGAAGGCGGCAGAACTTTTTGAGTGCATGAAGGTCTCCCACACGTCAGTAAAGCAGCACGTTTTGGTGACCTGCTGCCTAGAGAAGTCCACAAGCCATAGCAATGAGTAACAGACTCTGCACATTTAGGAAAGTTGGGACCTGGCATTAGTTTTGCATTTTGTGTTTGCCTCTTATTTCTAAGCCCTGTAAGTCTGATGAGGCACTTTAGAAGAGGAAAACAAAACCAAAACCCTCAACCGTTCCTCTCTAATCATCCTCAGAGAAAATCTTTTTCAGAGCTTCTGAAGATGTGCCTCCCACCTTCACATCTGGGGATGATAGTATTTATTTTCTGAGGACCAGGAAAGCAATCATTTGCATTTGAATACAAAATACTTTTTATGATCATTAGCATCCTGGAATAGGAAGCTCAGTATTTCAGGGATCTAATTCAGGAATTATAAAAAGACAGAGCAGACTCTTTGTCCCAGTGCTCCTTTTCCCACGTGAGAGCAGCAGAGTTGTGCAGGTTTGGCTCACCCTTTCCCCCTGTCACAGAGCATCCTTTCAAGAGCTCTCTGCTTGGAGGCACAGGGTTCCTTGTTTTCCTTGTGCACAAGCATGAGGACCTTGCTTATCATCACACACACATCACTTTACATATCTGAAATTTCCCCTCTACAGTCTCATCATTACACTGAGCTACACGTCGCTTCCTATGGGCAATGTATTGCAAGGTGAGGGGAAATGTGGGTAAGTGAAGATAATCTGTCCATACTACTTGCAGAGAAGTTTTTGAATATAGCATGTCACTAGGCACAACTGCTGGATTACACGTGCCTCCTGCTCTCCCTGCCGCCTTCTGTGACTGCGTGTTACACACTGATTTCAGATTACACTCATTCTCCTTTCGCTAACGTTACGTTCTCATTTCTGTGTTCTCTTCGAAAATAGGTCTTTAGCTCACTCAACTACGTGGCATGCACATTTCTAAAACAAAAAATAAGGTCAACCAAGGTCACCATTACTAATGGAGCCTATTCTAAAATTATGTAGCCCAGATGTTTCTTTTTTTTTTTCTTTTCCTTTTTAATCAAATGTAGGACAAGAGTAAAGAGTACTTGAATTGACACATTAATATAGGAGGGAGACTATGTGAAGATGGAATCAGAGTTATAATCAAAGCCTGCTGCATAAGAGCAGACTGCTGCTGCTACGTTCAGAGTGGAGTATTGGTAAGGAAACGAGCAATAAAATGGCAATACCTTGTTTCCCACAACTTTCAGTAATTTTTGAAAAACGGAGACACCAAAACCCAGCATTTTTTGCTGATTTCCATGAAATTACTGCTATAGACTGCACATGAGTTATTTCATGAGCAGGCTGCCTTCCCACGTTTGCTTTCCAGAAGAAAAACAACTAAAATTCCCCATCCTCTTATTCTTGCTCATGTCATACTCACATGCAACCTTCCTTGTAGCTTTCTGTTGAGTTCCCTTGAGTTTTGTGCAGTTGTTGCAACAAATTCAGTGCCTCTATTTCATCTTATATTTTTGGACAAGCCAAGAAAAGGACATGGAAATATCCACTGGCCTGAGATTGTATAAACCTAGCAGCAAAACCAAAAAGAAAAGTTACTGCTTGTGGCTCTTCTGAGGGCTTCAAAAAGCAGCCAAGAAGGGACAGCCTTTGTGTACCACACATTGCTAGGGTAGTGGCAGCATTTTCCTGCCAAGTACGGTTTGTCACCAGAACGAAGTCCAATTACATGGTCATTGAACAAATTTCATTGTTCCTAGATGGTAAATTTCAAACCCGAATGGAAGAGTAGTCCTTTATCAGTTCTTTCTGAAGTAACATTTTTATTTTTCTTCCATATAGTAATTAAAGAGATTCAGTAGGAATTATTGAAAATATTACTAGTTTATGTGAAAACATTAAATGTGAAAATATGAAGTGTTGGCAGTTCAAGTGATAAGTGGAACAAGTCAGCATTCTAAGTTTTCCACATATAAACGAGTTTGTCACGTATATCTAATTAAGACATTATAGCTGAAGAAACTATAATTCATTTCCCATCCTGTTCTCCTGGTAAGGCTGGTATAGGCTGGGAATGTATCGTCTCTGCTTGAACCACTTCTTCTGGGAGTTACATGCATGCTGTATAATGAGAATAAAACTTCATGTCATATTTTGAAAATGGCATTTACAGTCTATTTATGGCTTCACAATTCAAGGTCATTTACAGGGATCATTACCTCCACTTACTCTGCCAATTCTTTCAATAGTTTGACATAGTCAACTAGTAAGGTTTCTGAAAGTATTAAAGCATGAGTTGCCTTAGTTTAAAATAGATGCCCACATAGATACATTGATGAATTTCAAACTAGAAAAACGCATATGTATTTTTAGTTGGGTTTATATTATAAAACTCAGGTGTATATAATTAACTAAGGATCTTAAGCATTTGTTTGTAAAGAGATTCTCATATTCCTGGAATAATTATTAATTTCTGCAAGAGAAATGGTTCTTCTAACATTATGTCTTTATGCAAAACAAATACTCCTTATAATTTTAAGCTCAAATACCATTTTAATTTTCTTGTTGAACAGAGTATTTTTATGAAATCATGAACTAGAAAAAGATACTTAGGAACAAGGTATTAAATCCTACTACATGCAGAAAGATGTGTCTAAATCTCTTGGACATTTTTCAGCCAGCTATGTGCCAAGCACTTATTTTGTTATGAGCTTTATCTCATCTGAATAGCAGGAACATTCTAACTGATTTAACTTCACTTACTTTACATAGTCATTGGCAAATTTAAAGAATGGATTTATTAGGGAGTTTTCCATCTCTAGGGACAAGTTTGCCCTCTCTTTCCAGCAAGATGTGCAGAGCTGCACTACTACAAGTATTAAGCTCTCAGCATCTACATTAATGATACATTTTCCTACTTCTCTCCTAATAAAACTTAATTCAGGCTTTGAGTACTTTAATTATTACTTCTTAGTACTAATGACTCTTTATGCAAGTAGAGCTAATAGCACTGAATTATCAGTACTAATATACCCATATAACTCCAACAATGAAACTATCTGGCATTAGGTACTGTTCAATGCTGTGAATTTTATTATTTAATCTGCACATGTCTACAAAAAGACTTATTTGCCTACAGATGATCAACATAAACAAATTATGGACCAGGTTCATTAAATATATACATCTTTTTAGTAAGTACTAGCAAATAAGACATATGAAGGGAAAATATTTGCATTTGAATGTAAATACAGGCATTGGCTGCACTTTGTTTACTCTCTCTCCTGCAAAGTCAGGCAGAGAGGTGCTGTACTGTTCAATGTCATCCCACCTTCTGATACGTTCACCATGTGAGCTTAGAAAATCTTAGGGCAGTTCCTTGCCACACTTGTCAAAGGTGCCTCACACCCTAACGACGCTGATATTCATCCCAATCGTGTTCTCAAAGGACTTCAAGGCACTGAACACCATCCATTTCAAATGGAAATACTCAGGTATTTAAAAAATGCCTTTAATGTTTCTCTGGCTGCGTTCATCCCAGGATTCCGGTGCTTTATAAACATTACTGAACATAACACAGTGTTTTGTTAGGACATGACAGTATGGACAAATTAACAAAATCCATCAATATCTCACACAGGAGTTCTCTTACGAAAAACCAAGAAGAGCTTTCTTCTGGTCTAGCAAAGAAGATCAGGGTTTTGGTAAGTGTTATAGGAAATTTTTACTATTACGATAGCTAATCATAAATGACCACTCCTTCTGCACTGTCAGTTAGGAAAACAAGTCTCCCGTCTCTTGCTTGTATTTCTCTTTGAGTGGGTTTCGAAAGCGGGCTCCAGAGCCACATGTTCGGCACCCCCATGGGAAGAGGAGCATTTCCAAGCCTGCTGCACTCTGGAGCCACAGGCAGAAGGATGGGTGCCTGAACAGGCTGAGGAAAAGAGGTTCTTGGTGAGTCTCCAGTCTTCAACAGGAGTGTGGGACTTTGTGTTAGTAGTGAGAAGTCAAGCAGCAGGAAGCCAAATTTTTAATTGAATAGCTAAAACGTATTCCAGCCCTGGAGGTACTCTTTGTTTTCTCCTTACTTTGAGCCCCTTTCCTCTTTCCTGAACCTCCTGAAACTTCCTTTTCTCCTCTGCTGTCTGGCTCACTCTGCTCTTACTATACCTCTCACAGTAGCCAGTTGCTCTATTTGTGGAAGATAATTTAATTTTATAGTGGTAGAGATAGGAGAAACAACGCCCCAGACGGAAAGCCGCAGAGACATTTGCTGAGTACGGTTTTGTGGAGGCCTTTGACCCCAGATTTCTATGCATACAGTGTTTTCCTTTTTCCTCTCAACCAAGCGCAAACCAGAAGGGAATATTTCTGAAAAAAAAAAAACAAATTACAAAACTCTATAAATTAATTTTAAGTCAAAGCCCTTTCATGTCCTGAAAGTATAGGCAACACCATTGGCAACTGCTGTAATTAGGTCTGCAGTGAGTAGTTCAAGGGAGTCAAGCTGACTGACAGCTCTCTCCAGGCTAATAACTACAGAAGCTGAGCCATTTTTTTTTTTCCTACAGCTAAAGTACTCCTACAGAAGCTTAAGAGTGCAACACAAACTTTTGCTTTTTCTCCACTTCAAGAAAATATTTATTTTATTACCTGTTTAGAGCCCTCCAGGGCACTTTTCTGCTTTTATAACCAGATTTCAGCAGCATTCCATCCTCAGCACAACGAGACATATGTCATCCTCGTAACAGACTTCCTTGCATTTCTGTTCCTTTTAGGTCATCCACAGCACAATAAAAAAAAATATCCAAATATAATATAAGACTGCAAAACAAACAATGGGACTTTGTTTAGACTTAAGAACAGTTCCCAAGATATGAAGGACATTTCTGAAATTACTGTGGGAGCGTCTCTCTGTTCCAAAATCTGGGTATATTTTCACACATTCCCTGACTGATTCATGGGATAGTCACTAAGTTGATGGAATAGCCCTGAGGGATTTAAAAACATTATACCAATTTAGTTAGCTAAAATGCTGGGAACACATTAAAGTCATCAAAACTATTACATACTTTGGAAAATACAAAGTTATTTAAGCCTAAGGCAGATTGTGTATTCTATTACAAAATAGTACATTAAGAAATGGCTGACTTTTTTTTTTCTTTCCCTTTACAATAAGCTGTGGGCTAAAAATCTATTCTTCCCCCATCCAATTTGTCCACACTGCTTCCTCACAACAATAATCCTCCTCTCAGCATTGTGTGTTAACCTTAATGAGAAGCATCTCACTGAGAAGCAATGCACTGATGCCTTTGGTGGAATTTGGTACTTAGCACATGCAGTACTTGAATGTGCTATGGATAGTGTACATACAAGACACTTCTAAATTTGTTCTTTTCAGTAGTGTAAATCAGCAACATTCAGAACAGACTGTTTGAAATCATTCATCACAGAAAATTTTTGTAGATCTTCCATGAACTCTAGTACTGTTTTACTATTGCAGCCGTATAAACCTCTGTCTTCCTAAACTTATGGGAACATGTTCTTCATTCTATCACAAACCAGACTAACCTTAAAAGTCAGTATTTTTGCTTGATTTACTCCACCAACTACATTAGGGCTCAAAGTACAGCCAGCCAGCTGTGCAATTGCTCTGTCAGCAACACAGTCTTTTAAACCCAACACGCTAAAACGGCTGTTTAAAGATGTGTCGAACTATTCAGCAGTGATTAGAATACTGAACAGGAGTGGCTGTTTGCTGGTTAATGATGGGCGAGAGATATAATTTCCTACCCATGAAAATAGATGAATTTTTTAGGACTTGCATTGTTGAATTACTGCATCCTAATTTACAGCACGCAGCATTGCGTGAAAAAAAATAACATAACTGGGCTGAATTCCATAGGCCTTTGTCAGGCAAAAGCCATCGCTCAGTTAAGGAGCACAGAATTTGGCACACAGACCTTGAGCATTTGTCTCACATAGAACGACGTATGGGTTTCTAAAAAAAGAAAATTTGAAACTAACCAATTTTACTTCATCTTCCTATCTTGCAAACAAGTGGAAGTATGAATGTTTATAACCCTTCTATAATTTCCACTTCTAATGCAACTGTAAATATTGTGAAGAGATGTATAAAAGTTGAAGACTTTTTGGACTCCTGTTTACTATCTGTCTGCAATGATATCTTGGGTCAATGCATGATAAAGGTTAATTTTGCATTGAAAAAAAGAGTATGTATTTTTTTACTCAGCTTCATGTTCAACTGATTGAATGTTCCCTTGCTGTCAGAATCTAAGCACTGTGAACATGAAGGAGTAAAAGCGACCCCATGAAATCGTCTAGCTTAATCTACCTCCCAGATGTCCATGCAGCTTTAATACCATTTACCTACAACTAGAATGATTCCATACTTTTCAGTTTTAAGTTATACATAGTGGACAAATACCACTCGCTGAAAAATCTTTTTCCTGAAAAAGTTGAAATCTTTTCTTTAATTGAGTAATCGTTGAATATTGCTTGTTAAGCTTATTATTGAAAAAGTGGGCCATTACAGTAAATAGCCAATTTCACTTATCATTACAGGATCAACAGCGCCATTCCATGATTCCTGACTGTCAAAAGCATAATTTCAGCTCCTGCTTTTGGTATCTTTAAAGTCATTAATAGAACTCTTGCTAAGGAACAAATTCCTGCTATTTGCAGAGACACCTGACTGACTTTTCTACAAAAGAGTGCCAGAAGGACAGGACTGTCTTCACGAAGAGTAGAAAAAACTTCCCAGAAAAATGTCAGATGAGAAAGAAGATAAGACAGAAATAACAGACATCTGAGCCTAATCATAGCCCATTCCAGTGTTCTAAATGGCTTTTGGATCAAAGCAGACTTGCCTGGTCAAAGCCCATTTAACACCAGGGAGGTACTAACTTTTCTTACTCATCTGACAAGATGAACAAGCCCTGAGTTATCAGGAAAGGTTGAGCCAATTTCCCCATACATTTGTACTGAAGCAAAATGAAATCTACAAGAAATCACAGCCCCTGCAGGACCACGTTTCATAGTCTGGCACCATTTATTAAGTCAGACCAATACTCGTACCCAGAACTTTATCCTCCTGATGGATAGCTTCATCACTCGGAGCATTTCCAGCCTTTCACTATCAAATCTGATCTGCCCTCCAACAGCCTCTCTGAGCCCTGTGCAAAGTATTGTGCACAGCAGTCACTTCTGATGAAATTCATTGCTACCTAGTCTCTGATGTTGTATATGCATTCTTACATTTTGTTCCTAAGTTTTCGAATGAATCTATGAATTCAGTTTGTAGGTCATGGCCATAACCAAAATGTTGGATGAAGAGAACATAAAAATTCAAATATTTTGGTCAAAGGTTGGAAACACTGCTGTAGCTTTTCCAGGAAAATTTGTGTGCCTTGTTCTTTAGCTGTCCTTTGTAGGTCAGTCTCTCCTCCTGGGGAAAGCATCTCTTTTCATACAAAAATTCTGTTTAGTCAAAAACCCCTTTTGCAATGGGAGTGCTCAAGTGTAACTTTCTGTCAACCATAATACTAGCAAAACAGTTGAGGCTGAAATTTAACGTCCTGTTAGTATGTACATTTTGTAGGTTGTTCTTTTTCATTCTACTCTCTAAACCTCTCTTACATGAAAGGATACATCTCAAGGATATAGCTGATGCAGGGGAGCATAAAGTAAGAATCATTTACAGTCAAGGCTAAAACAGTCCTTACCTCATTTAAGGTTTGCTATTGCAGCTGTTATGGTCTATCAGGGAAGGAAATCTTGCACACTAAATGAGGTACAATACTTCAGCACAAAAATGAGAATTGTTTGTTTGAGTCTTACCCTTGCATTTCCCAAGGTTAATCAGACCCTTAATGTTAGTTTAGCATATTTTTCCTCTGTATTCCTTTTTTGGTGCTTAAAAGTGAAGAAGATAAATAGATATTTGTAACAGGTATTTTCTTTAAAATTTAATCTGCTGGTGAAGAGTAAAAGGGAAACTTCTGAAGGAGCTCAGTACAGCAAAGCTTTGATTTTCCCCCGAGTTCAGCAGAGTTTCACAGAAGCAACCATTTTGCCAAAGGTGAGGTCTCTTCATGAAGACAACCGCTTTGCAGAAGGGGCTCCACTCATCTATGAGCCCCAAAACCAAGTTCATACTACTAACATCATTGCATCGGAACTACAACCATACAGGCTCCTGATTTAAACATTACCAAAACAGTTCTTGTACTATGATACCAGAACAGTATCCTCCCCATCAGCCTCACAGGCAGTAGTATTGGTGTCATGAAAATGTCTTTATCTACTATTACAAAAAAAAAATCCCAAACCCCAAACAAACATATTTACAACCCAAGCACTGAAGCATCAAGTATGCTATATATTTCACAGACAAAACATTGCTTCAAACAAGTTGTAGCCTCCCTCCTATGTTAGGTTTCTTCCAAAATGATTGAAAAATTTGTTTCTCTTCTAGTTAGAGGGTCCTTATTGAGGGTCTCCAACCCCCTGTGCATCAGCTGTAAACCTGACAGCTCCAGCCACACACAGAGGTACAGCAAAGGACAGGGCTTGCTGTCACAACACGTTTTAGATTCTCAGACTCAAATTAGGCAGGACTTTGGTTTTAGTAATTAACTGCCCTTGATCAGTGATCCGGGAATATAAATACATGCATCAGTCAATTAGAGTTTATGTAGTCAAGCAGTTACCCTTAGCTGTACCTAAATTAAAATATATCTGAATCAAGCATGCAAGGTAAAGTAGCTTGTAACAGTTGGCAGACTTATTTTCACAAAACACTTAATCACACCATCTAAAGATCAGTTGTATAATTTAGCATGTCAAATACCACCTTCAAGAGAAAAAAAAA
>RSEF01000004.1:72841634-72854955 GCA_003993805.1 Himantopus leucocephalus | reverse complement strand
TGCACTTGGAACCAGCTATCTAACTCCTTCTCAGCCTCCCTGACGCTATGCAGCCTCCTCACCGCCTCCAACTTCGGTGAACGGTGAAAGTAATGAGAAATGGCAATATTTTGTTATAATGACAAGCCCATTTTTTGTATGCACCTTTTTTAACTGGAACGTCTCAATAAACAGTAATTGATGTGATGTAATTCTGGGGTAGCTTTCTATTCTGTGTCAGATGAGATACATAAATACTCATGGAGCGTTTCCCCACATTCTTCAAGCCGTAGTAACTTTTACAGGACTACCCAGAAGCCTGGCACTCCAAAGAAGTTTATCCAAAGACTCTAACAATAAGACTGTCTGGTTTCTCTTATTTCATACTAGACTGGAGGGGGGGGGAGGGGGAACAACAAACCACCATGATTCATGTTCTCTACTCTTGCACTAGATCACAGCTTTTCCTATATTTTCTTGTCTCTCAGGCACTAAATATTTCTCAATGCCTTCCCCCATCCACTCTACAGCTAAGTTAAAAGCTGAGCCCTTAGAATCAAAGGTGGTTCAGTACTATTTTTATACAAAATGTCAAGAAATTAAATGAATTTGATTCAGGAAGTCACTTTTCTTTGCTCTCTAAGAATATTAACAGGAGTATATGAAAGAATGTCCTTGAGCAGCAAATTTTCTTACCAAGAGCAATTTTGGTCTAGTTATCTATGCGGAAATCTCTTGCAATGGCAAGAAGGGTAATAAAGACGACTGAAATAGGAGTAGAAGGCAGCCAACTAATAAAAAAGAAAGTGACTAAACAAAAGACAGAAAGAAAACTCCAATTTCATACCATGTTCGCAGACCTTAAACAAAAAAGAAGCCACCACGTTATCTACATCTAGAGCCTGGCCTTCAGATCACTGCTGATCTACAGCTTACTAAATAACAAAATGTACAAATTCTTCATTTCTTTATGATTTCCATGGTAGAGTACAAGTAAATCTAAAACTTCACTGTGATGCATGTGTGTTCAAAACTCGGGTAACACTGTCATGGATCATGGTAATTTCCTGCAGAAGCACCTATACTGAGCCTTGTCACTTGACTTATGCAGGAGTTTTTCACTTTTTAGATGAATAAATAAACAGGTCTTTTTCAGGCAACAAGCAAGACAGACCAATGCCTAAGGCGAGTAAATAACAAGACTTCCAAAAGTCATCTACAAAAGCCACTCTACCTTCAGATTCAAGACAAAGCCCCTGCCAGCCAAACCTAGGGAAGTCAGCTTCCCAGACGCCTGTGACAGTTGCTGCGACCCTGAGCGCATAAGGACACCAAGCAGAGGTTTCTCAGTATTATTTATCAACATGAATACAACATTCCTAACTCAATCTGTCATCTGACCAAATTTTGAAGGTTCAGATGAATAAATAAATAAATACAGCATGAAAATTCCTCCAGACCCTCCTAGGCAATGAGCTGACACTGGAGATTCAACTGAAGAAGGAGATTCAGTTCTACTTACTGTTTTTGTTATGTCTCTGCAAGTGTTAAAAACATGCTGAGTGCAAAACACATTTTACCTGTGAATCTTAAAAAAAAAAAATAACTAGAATTAATAAACCCACAGATTTTAAAGTCCCCAAAAAATGCTGTAATGGTCTAGACCAGTACGAACAAAATGATTTTAGGAAATATGTTGCCTCCTTTTTAAGGTTTCAGAAAGTGGAGCAGTATCATAACTCCAGTGCTACTCTCTTGAAACACTAAATTATCTTCATATGAAGGACCCTGCCTCTTTGAAACTGGAGGTTTCTAGCTTCAGCTTACATCTCCTGGATTTGGTGGAGATAGGAGCGGAGAAGAAGGGAATGCTTTCTGGCTTGGAGGCCCATTGATGGAGTTTGGGATAATATTCTCAGCAATCGTATGTTTTCCTTTCTTCTTGGTCAGGTCACAGGCATTATAGAATGTTGGGTTTGGGGGAATTGTTTGTTTGTTTAGTGGAGGGGTTTTTTTTAATATTACCCAGCTGTATTGTTTTAGCATTCTCGTGAGTTTGTGGCTGAAGACACGTTGTTTGGAATAAAAAAAAAAAAATCCACTTACTAAATCCCTTTAAAAGGTCTAAGTATATGCTGTGAAAACCTGTAGATTTGAAAATGCTTAATTTTAGTAGATGATGCCTCAGAGCTCCCTTTGCTACAACTGGTAATCTACTTACCATACATGATGGAACTATCACCCTGCTTCAGAATAGGGTTTGCTATTGAACCACTTGCCTTATTATTTATAGTCAACATTTAAAAATAGCTGTGTCTCTGACTGAAGCTGTTTTATTCCTCAGATGTATCAGAGAATTTTTGTGTGGTTTTTAACTAAAGTAACCATTGATACTTGATTATTCCTTTAAACAATCTCATCAGCCGTCTATATGATTAATGTTTACTATATATACTATTGCATTTATCGTTTGCTTTCCATTATTTATGCAATATAAATAACTAGATCTCCTTTAAGTAGAATGGATTGTTACCCAGTGTGACTTCCCATTTCCTGACTCTTTTTAAGAGTTTAGGAGTGTCTCATGGCAGTGTGTTTCACCACAGATGTGCTCACAGCTCTCTGGACTGCTTTGGACCAGTGTCTACATAGAAGCTGCACACCATTTCATAATGTGGGTTTTCCCTATTTTTCCCAGAGGCAGACAAAACAAAACAAAATATTTCCCAAAGCAGCGGTGTCACCTGGCATCAGGCAATCAGAGTCCTTCTTCATTGCACCTCAGACAGTGCTTCATTTCACCTCAATACGATTGAGAAGAAGGATACCAACAGCAAAGACCACAGTACACGTTTCACCCAAAACTTACCAGCAAAGAACAGTTCTTCTGAGCCTCTGCTGTTTCGCAAATCCGTACAACACACATCAAGGCAGTATGACTGTCGGAGATAAAGGGAAGGATGCATACAGTTAATCCTTATAATCAGAAAGGATATAAAGAACATTTCTCTTAGTTTGCTCTCAGACTTCTGGAGTGCTTAATGTCTCCTGTCTGGCAGACATACTAACTTTGGAATTACTGAGACAGATCTGACATTCACGTATAAAAGGATGATATTCTACCACGGCAACTCTATCAGTATAAATAGCTGTAACAGAAGAAAAAACCTTTGTATTAACTTCAGTAGTGGATTATTTGGCTGTCTAAAATTGCTGTATTCAATCTTTGTACAACACCTTCTATTTTCTAGGGTAAAGCAGCAATGAAAGGAAGTAGTACTATGTAGAAAAACATCTCAGTTTCAGGCATGTAAGGAAGTACTTCACTTGGTGGTATAAGTGTGTTGCAAAGCCGCACTCTTTGATCAAAACACGTACAAAACAACAAGAGTGTCTTCTCACTATACGGGACACAACACTGTTGTAAAGGTAGCAGCAAGTTACAGAGATAACTTGTCAAAAAGACAGACTCATGCTTACTCTTTCGAAGGGGATCTGCCTGTATAAAAGAAGGATACTGAACAGATAGCAACCACAGAAACAGAAGTGATGCTTATGGTATATTTTATGAGCTGAAAGCTATGTCATGTGGCTTTCTCATATCCATCCTCTTGGCTAAAAAAAAAAAAAAAAAAAGAAAAAAAANTTAACTGTAGACATATACTTGTGATACATTTAAAAAAACATTATAACTCATGTTTCAAGTGAAATAGGAAAATTTCTGTTGTTGCTGAAACATCATGAAACATCAGATGACCTCACTTATTTTACAAGTTTACCTGCAGATACTGTGACTCTAAAAAGCAAGCCTTCATAGAATTGCGTGAAACCTTGGTTACATAAATGGTAAAATGTTGTATATACTAGTGTAGTAAGTCATAAATGATTGACAGGTTGTTCTTAATTGTAGTTAAAGACTGCTTAAGAAACATGTATGTTTTTAAAAATAGACAGCCTGACAAATAAATAATTTTTTAAAAAGTAAACCAGAAGTAAAACCAGAATTTCGTTACAGTGAACAAAGGTCATCTCTAAGTGTGGGAAAAATTCACACCTGAAATTTTTTTTTTTTGAAAGTTCATGTAATTGAGAAAGATAAAGAATAAATAAAAATGCTGAATAACCAAAATGGAATATTTCTGGTTAGGTTTCAGGAGTTTGTCTTGGAGTGAATGTCTGTCTTCTCATTTTGTAAAGATCTGTTCCAAGCAAAATGGAATTATATTTACTTGCTCCATGTTGTGGCCACTGCAGAGGAAAAAAAAGAATCATCTTCACTCAGATAAATAGATAAAAGAGATCCCTAAGAAAAAGATGGTTTAAGAATAGAGTTAACATTCAAAAGATGTTCCAAGAGCTTGCCTACTCCAGAGGTGAAAGCAATTACACCTTCACTGCATTAGCAACACTGAATATGCATTTTTATGACCTGTCCTCTGCTCTCTGCATGGACTTCAGATAAAATTCACACGGCACAAAGTTGTTCTCATCTGGAATAGTCTGGTACACAACACCGATCACCCTCTTCATATCTCACGGATGTACGGAAGATGAAATAATCAGCGTATATGTGAGCTACTTAGAAACTAGAATGATAAATGAAGATCAAATGAAAAACATGAACACACACAGTGTCAAATAGTATTTCTCTGATCTAAACTACCTTCAGTTAGTTTATCAGTAAAATTGCTCGTACTGTAGTTTGTTTTCAGAGATTCCAGTATTGTGAATCTGTGATGCTTCTATGGTCGGGCAGTATAATCCCTAGTCTAAAAAATTTTAAATTAAGACCACCAAAGGTCGTCAGAAATTTCTGCAAATCCAGCAGAGAACACACAGCAGTAAGGGAGTATTACCTTGCTTTTTGATCCTGTGTGCTGAAAAAGCAAGATTTTGTTTCCTAGCACTGATATCTTGAAATAGCAAGTATCCATCTAATTAAGATTTGTTTAACATTTAGGACAGACATTAAAATGCTAACAGATAGGTAATGTTAATAGTAAAAAAAAAAAAAAAAAAAAAAAAAAAAGCCCCTTTTTTTNCACACACACACTTACAAACTAATTAGAAAAGTGTCAAAACACCACTAGAGACCTTCCAGAGCTGAGGAATCTACTCCACTCTGACTATCCATTGCAATGGCCTGCCACTTTTTAATAAGAATCTTCACTTATTTCAAGTTTGAATATTTCTTCTTTCACGAGTCAGATGCTGAACATCTCTTATCAAAGTTTGTTCTCACTGTTATAAATAGACTTTTCAGCTCCTAAATTTCTCTTTGATAAGTTAAATAGACTGAGATTCTTCAGGAACTCATTAAAGGCCTATTTTCTAGTCATTCTCTCACTCTTTGTTTCTTCTCTGAACCTTTTCCGATACTTTTTTTTTTTGGTGTAGATTATGGACTTCAGACCTGAATGTAGCGTTCTTGCAGTAATCTCATCAATGCCAAATACAAAGGGAATACAGACATTAGCAAGAACATATAGTGCCGGCATCAAATGTCATGGTCCTGACAATGTTTCTCAAGCTCGTGTATACATTGTCAGTAGAACATGTACCATAAAAAAAACAATTTTACATTCTCCCCATGATATTTATTTTTCAAAACCTCTCTCTATGTCTCCGTTCTCTCAGCACAATCTTCCCATTCTCTTGTACTCCCCGGTGTGGTTTTCAACCCTTCAAGTTGTCACTGACATCCCCTAGAGCACATTTTAAAGCACACATGATCTTTTTTCCCCTCTTTCATTCTCTCTCCCTGCTTTCCAGGAAAAGTTCATCTTCAGGAAGGAGTTTAGTAGAGTTTAAGTAAAAAGATGGATGAAAAAAAAAAATCTTAAAAATTTAATCTCTCTTAATTATTGTGTAGCAGCTGCTTGCTCTCCCTGATTTGAATCAAATGGACCCAAGTGAAATGCTTTGTGGACTGACACACTTGAACAAGGAGCTATGAAAATAGGTGAGGCAGATGGTGAATGGACAGCGAGAGGCAGGCCATCAGGAGCCATTTACTACTGCTAGCCTCAGAACACCAGCAAGAAAGGAGATACCTCAGCAGCACCTTGCTCGTTTTACCTGGTCAGATGCAGCCTAGGTATTCCCTGGTAAGGAGGACACGTCGTGTCTACACAACATGTTTGGTGCAGGAGAGCAGGCCAAGCCACCAGCGGCATGAGTTTGCAGGTGAAGTATGCGAGTGTGAGGACAGCCAGCAAATGACCACCTGAGGCACCCACTGAAGCGGCCACAAGGCCTGGACATCTAGTCACCCAGTCAAAACTGTGTCCTTCGAAACTCACCAAAGAACACTCACTTGTGTTGATGAGAACAGCACAGCTGATTCAAAGGCTGTGCTTGTCCTGGTGGCCAGCATTTCTGACGCTGGGGCTCTGTAAGATCAGACAGGCACACAGATTAGGCTACTCATCATGGGCAGCAGCAGCTATGTTTTGGCCAGCTAGCTTGGTACAATGGAGCAGGGAAGATCACAGCCTTTGAGGAATCATGTGATCCTAATAAGCAGACACTAATACTCTTACTTTTCTGTTATTAATTATATCTTGCTAGAAATAAACCCTGGGTTATTTTTGAGAGAGCGTTTTTTTTTCCTACACGCATTCTCTATTGACAAGAAACACAACATGAAGACAATCTGCACAACATCCATTATTGCTCTACCCCAATGACCTGTGCAAGAATTAAAATGGCATTAATATACTCCTTTCCAGATGTGGTCTGCAGTTGCTGAGGAACTTTTAACTACTTTTAGTTACATTTTTAAAAAATAATTAAAAAGCTCTTTAAGAGAAAACTGCACTTGGCTCAAGTACTCAGTGTGTCAGTTTTAGATTTCAACTTTTTTAAAGCTAGAATTTTTCCTTTCAGCAACTCCATATTATCCTTCTAATTTTAGCATTTTCACATGAATATTAAGTTAATAGCAAGAAATTCACAAATACTGTTTATATAACATCTTTGAACTTAGTTTGGTGGCACTTTAACCCTTAATGGCTCTTTGCAAGCAAATACAGTAAGCATCAAATATCTATTGATTCCTTCTACACATTGGAGACAACATCTTGTAGCAACTCCCTGAAAAGTATGGAAAAATGTCACAAAGCTCCTGCAGGCAGTATCTTCCTGTGTATGAAAGTCATTGTGTGAAAAAAAAAGCTATATGGAAAAGAAAAATAAATTTGACATCAATTCAGGGAATTAAACACCAATAAATCGCAGAGGTGTTTGCACAAAAACTGAAGTACGCACTCCCGCAACTCAAGCATTCTGAGTCTTTTGACTCAGTTTCCCCATCTATTGATGTGAATACCCAATATTAAAGACCTCTGGTCCCATGGTTCACTCCCAGTTTCCAGAGACCCCACACACACTATCCACAGTCAGCAAAGCTACAGACGCCGGCACATCCTCACACATCCCTCCTTAACTCCCAGGGAGATGTGCTGTCACAAAGAGATGACTGTGACATTGCCTCATGCCTGGCTGTATCCCTACTCCTACGCAGTGTCCACTTGCTCTAGATGAGCCTTCGTCGTCCTCTGCCTTTAATACAGCCCTGGAAAAGGATTTTCATGCTCTCAAACTGTCTAATAATCATTGCTTTACAAGCATTATGAGCTCTGTGTCAGCTCTTTTAACTCTTCTTGCAATTTACTATGAATTTCGTTCCGGCAAAAGCCCCAGAGCCCTTCTTCTCCCTTCTCTCCGCATCTCTGGGGCTTCTGAACACCCACAGCCAGCAGCCTGTGGCTGAGGTTTGGTTATGCAGAAGCCTCACTCGCCCTGCATCAAATTCAAGTCATTTGTTGCTCATTCAGTCAGTAAGGATAACACCACCTCATCACCTCTGTAAACAGAGATTAAAAAAGTAGCATTAACAAGAGCGGCCAAGGCGTTAGCGCAGGCGCAGCGGCTGCGAGCCGCGCCGAGAGGGTGACTCGGGATGTCCCTTCTGCCGCTTTATCAATAGATGGCAGCAAGAAGCTCCTTCTTTTCTCAGCGTCGGAGAAGGAAGATGCACCCCGGTAGGAACACAGGACAAGCTTTCCAACGGAGTTCAGACACTAGACATTAACGGCCATGGGCTGTGGCTCCTTCAGGAGCAGCTCGGTCTACTCTTCTGCAGCACAGAAGTAGGGAGATGACCCTGTAGTAAAGTGTCCCGACACATTTGCGGTACATTGAGAACGCGCCAACAACAGGAATTAAAATACATTTTCCACTTGTGTTTACTTGTACCTTAACTGGCGTGCGTTAAAATTCTAAAATGAAGTACAACAATCAGTGAAAGCAATAGCTAAACCGGGTCAGAATGTCATCTGCACCAAAACAAAGGCTGCAGAGGTTGTAACTCGGGGGNCCCACTACACAATTTGGCCAGTTTGTGTGTTTAGAAGAAAGATGCAATTTATATTACATGAAAATTTGGATATATATTAAAAATAACTTTCTTTTTTTTCCTGGCAGGGATGAGTCCTTCAGGAGATTCTCAAAACTACTGCATCCTTCCTTCTTGCACTCAATTTGACTCTCTTTTTCTGGACCAAGCTTCCAACTCCCTGTTTTGCCAGTTCCTCTACTGTGAATAATACTTTTTCTGTTTTCAGACTATCTCTTTACTCCCAAATAACCTTTCCTCTCACACACACCCCCCTTACTTTTTTCTTTCTATTTCTCCCTTTCTTCATTTCTCATGCCCTTAGAGTGAAAAATCTTCACATAAAAGCATCTCTTTCCAGTCCCACATGTTGTAAATTTGCTGGGTTGGACAGGTTATCAAAACTGGGCAAGTGAACTGATGACCTCTGAAGGATCTGCGAAATGGGAATGAATATGCCTGAGCCCTGCTACTGCCACACAAAAAGACCCTGTATTAGGATTGCGTGGGACACAGTTTTTACTATGATATTTAGATATAACTGCTTGTACATATACATATTTAAGCTATAAAACTATTTAAACAGACCATTAATAATTATTTCCACACAAAGGACATTGCAACATAATTTCCTGAGTGGATAATATCTAGTAAAAGAGGAAATCATACCTTCTTTGAAGCATTCAGACAAAACTTCTAAGAATCTTGAATTTCATTTTTCAGTTTCAATATTAAAAGGATTCAGAACATTGACCTCAAGACCTTTCATTTCCTGCACCATGCTATATGCTTTAAAAAAGTAATTTTGAAAAAAGTTAATATTTTGCTATTCTTTTCAGTAGCAGACCTATTACTTCTGCTTAAGGTCTGCCAAGTTCTGGAGCAATTAGCAGTTTCTTACACAGATATTGACTAAGAGTTCAAATGCAAAGTCTACAGCATCACTTCCAAATGCCTAAAATCAGCCCTAAGGTCAGCAACAACAGGAATAGTGCCGTGAACCTGGGAGCACCTGCGTACCAAATAAAG
The DNA here is from genome assembly GCA_003993805.1 of Himantopus leucocephalus. NCBI lineage: Eukaryota > Metazoa > Chordata > Aves > Charadriiformes > Recurvirostridae > Himantopus > Himantopus leucocephalus. The sequence continues at coordinate 72,845,549 of RSEF01000004.1, read as the reverse complement.
TTCTCCAAGTCTCCTGCGTGTCTAAGCAGAAAGGGCAATGAGTGCCAATGGCAGTTAAATCTACATTAAATTCTGGCTTCTTATCAATAGTGTCATACTATCTATGTTAAGTGGTATGATAAGTTGAGCTGGAGACAGATGGCTTAGATTTGTGGAGGGGTCTAACATTTTGTGGTGAAGGTTGAGGAGCACATGTACTGGACAGGCAAGGAGTGCCCCATTACACCACCCAGCTCTCCCAGCACGTTTAAGAAATTTTTTCTTTCCTTTTTCTTTTCTTCTTTTTTTTTTTTATTTCCCTCAGAAAGTTCTCTTGCTGGAAATACAGAAAGACAAACTATCTTTGGGGAAAACCTACCTTCACCACAGACCATGGCCTTTTTCATCCACCAGCTTTATGGGCTCTTCTGATTTCACTGACCACAATCTCTCCCTCAGAAGTCCTTTGGGGTTTTTAAGCAAAATCATGTAGTTACCTTGCCTTGTCTTTAAATTTAAGCTAGATGACATCAGGCTTGTTCTACTTGCAGCCTTTTGTTTCCAGTTGTGTACATAAAAGCCAAATATTCAGACTTACCACAGTCATCTTTCCTTGTTTTTACTATTGGCAAAACCAAACTCAACAAGTATTTTTGCAGGCATCTAGGAGTATGTTATCAAAGCTTCAGGTTGGGAGAACTTTCTGCCAAGCTAAAAGAAGGCAAAGCAGAGTCATGAGTTTAGGTGGGAAAGATTTCCCCAGAAGGGTGAAAACCAACATTTTTCCTGCAAAGTTCCGATAACAGAGAGATAGCCCAGGGCTCTAAGCAGAGGTGAAAAACCTCATGCTTGTTAATTTATTCTCCTTTTCTAAGCAACAGAGATCACTGCAGAAAGGTATGACTGAGGAGATATGGATTTTTGAAGTTAATTTATGGTATGCAATTTTATTTCAACTTATCAAAACTGTGCAGAGGAGGGAAGTGACACCTACACTTTCAGCCAGAGGGTGGCCGTAGATCTATTTCTGCCACACTGGAAGATGCATCCCTCTCTCCTGTCACGATTATTTGCACATCCACTACCCCGTCAAAGTACAGTCACATCCTAGCTGTGTGGCAGCAGCAGTCATGGGACTGTAGCATGGGGGAGCAGGCAGAACAGCTAGCTGCTGCGTTCCTCCTTGCAGGTCACAGATGCCACAGGATGCACATCTGGCACACGTTAAAAAGAGGCACGGCTTTTCACATGATGGGCACGTGACTGGTCTCAGCAGAGGAAATGCTGCAGAGCACTGGAAAGCTGTCTGGTCGAAAAGGACCCAGGGGCATTGGTGGACAGCTGGCTGAATATGAGCCAGCAGTGTGCCCAGGTGGCCAACAGCATCCTGGCCTGTATCAGACATAGTGTGGCCAGCAGGACTTGGGAGGTGATTGCCCGCCTGTACTCAGCACTGGTGAGGCCCCACCTCGAGTACTGTGCTCAGTTTTGGGCCCCTCACTACAAGACAGATATTGAGGTGCTGGAGCGTGTCTAGAGAAGGGCAATGAAGGTGGTGAGGGGTCTGGAGAACAAGTCCTATGAGGAGCAGCTGAGGGAACTGGGATTGTTTAGCCTGGAGAAAAGGAGGCTGAGGGGAGACCTTATCACTCTCAACAATTACCTGAAATGAGATTGTAGCAAGGAGAGGGTCAGTCTCTGCTCGCAGGAACAAGTGACAGAACAAGAGGAAACAGCCTCAGGTTGTGCCAGGGGAGATATAGATTGGATAGAAGCAAAAATTTCTTCACCAAAGGGGTTGTCAAGCACTGGAACAGGCTGCCCAGGGAAGCAGTGAAAACACCATCCCTGGAGGTATTTAAAAGACGGGTAAGCGTGGTGCTGAGGGACATGGTTTAGTGGTAGACTAGTTAGGACAGTGTTAGGTTAACGGTTGGACTAAATGATCTTAAAGGCCTGTTCCAACCTAAATGATTCTATCATTCTATGAAATGAGAGCAGCTTCTGACTGACACTACAGCATTTTGGGTCCATGACCCCTGCCCGGATGCAAGGGTGGAAGAACGTCCCAAGATGCACCCAGACAATGCAACAGGAGCATGCTGTAGAAGGGAGCAGTTTCACTATGAAGTCTATCTGGCACATGGGTCATATCTCAACTAATGCTGGTTTCATGAACAAAAACTAGGAAAATGGTCTATTGCCTAACAGGCAATATAACTAAAGGAAAACAGAGTAATGACAATGATGAACACAACACACCAAATCTTTTCAGAAAGCTACACCACTAAACAGCATGGAGTCTATACCCTCCAGGAAAATATTTTCCATCATGGAGAGTCTTCTCTACACAAGACACTATTCTGCAAGCTACTAACAAATTCTGTTCTAGTGTACCGCACACAATTAAAAATAATTATATAGGTGAAAACTCTGGTTTTTCATAATTTACAATGGGCATCAGTGAACTATTTTAATTATTATTTAATCAAGGTCAATATTAAATTCCATTATTGAAAAGATTCCATTCACACAGTGATCTTGAAGTAAAGGATGAACTAATATTTTAAAGGCTTGTATTAATCAGATCGCATACCCACACATACCAATTTCAGTGATTCCCCTGGTAATGCTTCTGCAAGCTGCATCTCACCTAAGGGTATTTGAGAGCAGTGTTACACCGGATTCCCACTGCTTCTTTTATATTCTTGCTGCTGTTTGCGCTCTCATTGTGATACACAGGACAATTTAAGGAGAGACTGCCATATGTGGAAGGGATGGCCCTTCCCTGTGCAGTTCATACAAAGCTTATTCCCATCTCTTCGTCTCATTTCACCCGCAGAAGAGCGAGCGCTGCGCCCAGGAATCAATTGGCTTGTAAGCAGCAGTACCTGTCACCTTCCATTGCCCCATGCATGTCTACGGTATTGTAGCCCTCCCTCACTAAGTTACTGTGGGTCAGGCTAGTGACACCTCCTGGACTCTTTCTCTGTTGTTCTGCTAGCATCAACCATCTGTTTTCCGCAGAGATTTCTGATTCTTTTCAAAGGCTTTTGGAAAGAAAAGATGTTACTTCTAAATGTATTAATATTCTGTGGTCTTATTTTCATTACATATTAACTTTCTCGTGACCCATGTTTGATATCAAGCCCTTTTTATTTATTTTTTTTTTTAATTTAGAACCAAGTTTGACTATTGCCAGCTTCTTCAGTTCTTTAGCCATGCATTTCAATGGGCAGTGGGTAGCTTACATTGTTAAACTAGGTATTACTACTTTTCTTTTTTTTTTTTTTTTANTTTTAGGCATCACAGCGAGTTGTGTGATATACATAGCTTCCTTTTTCATCGGTTTCTTGCCTGGAGACAGCGTGAGCAATTAACTTTGCAGAGTCATGTATACAGGGCAGATATAGGAGGCTTCACAGGTCTTCAAGCTTCACTTGATCTTCACTTCAGCTAGTTTCACATAGCAATACAATCACATCTTGTTTACTCTATTTTGAGTTATGACTCTTTCTACAATATCATAAATTTGTCTCTGCAAGGAAGCCAGCCAAAGAAGGATGCAATCGGTGGCAAGAGACAGAAGTTGGCTTCCCAGAAACATGACAGAGATGATAGGAGAGAATGGAATTAGCCCTGAAAAAAATGAAAAGTGGAAATAAGTTTTCATCTGATGCATTTACAAAAAATATAATTATTAAAATCCCACTGTTCTTGAAGGAAGAAGCAGTGAAGCAGGATGGAGAGGAACCTACGAAGAAAGAATGTGGTCTGTGCAGCATCCAGTGAAGTAGCAAGAAAAGGAGGTATTTGTACCAGTTCCAAACAATCATGTGACACTTTTTGAGAAAAACAACTTTGAGGTGCTGGGTGAGAAGAAAGATTAGCCTTTAGATGTCAAGATGACAGTTTTATTTTGCATTATGAAGTTCT
>RSEF01000004.1:72781660-72841624 GCA_003993805.1 Himantopus leucocephalus | reverse complement strand
TGATGATCTTAAAGGTCCCTTCCAACCTCAAAAATTCTATGATCTTTTGGTGTACTCCCTGTTTATTAAAAAAATCGGTATAAATTATAGGCTCCGAACATCTCCTTTCCCTTCGTAAATGAAAGGATGATTCCTCACTTATGTCATTGACAGAAGAACCTTCCTAGTAACAAAAACTATTGCTACTGGTGTTTTCAAGTAAGTCCAACTCTTGCCCTTGTGTCACTTTCTTCAGATGATCTTTTCCATGGGCCTCCGTGCATCTTCACATGGTGCACAGGACTGTGGGAGTAGAGAATCCACAGCTGACTGTATGAGTGGGTACCACTTCTCTGAGCAAAGTGAACCCAGGCACATCACTGTCACACTGCCGCAGCCTAATTAACTTTAATGTAGAGCAACCATCCTACTTCTAATTGGAGGGTCTGTGTGGTGTGTAGACCTACTAGCACTGAAGTTGGTCAGATCCTTGTCAAACACTGAGATCAAAACTAGCAAATAATAAAAAGTCATATTTGACAGTGCTTTTTTAATTCATAAGACATTTCTAAACAGGACAGAAAGACAGACCTATACTCAAAATAACTAAAATTCATCAACAATGAAATTTCTGAGACTAGTTTATTTTTTAAAAAGGTAATTCTGAAGGTATTTTGACTTCATCCATTCATTCATGCATTCCTCCCTTCTTTTCCTTCATTTCTTCCCTTCTTTCCCCAGCAGATGAAAGCAAACATTTGAAATATTTCCCATGAAATTTCTCTGCAAAATCCTTCACCTCTCCCCAGAGAAGATCTGAATGGTTCGGCTGTCACATTTAGTTTATATCCTTCATCCAACAATTTAAAGCAACTACTCACGGTCCTTTAGGTATAGGAAACATCTTCCCATCTTCCATAAGTTCCAACCATAACTTCCATAAGTTGGATCCTAAAATACTTGTTATCTTTTCTACAACCAGTTCTTACCTCATATATCTGTTAGCATAGCTTTCTCTGTTCTTCCTTGGCATAATCTCAGAAAATCTTCCCACCCTATTTGTAAGCTTTCACAGGCTTCTTCATATAACCTTCAGAGAGATACTGCTTTAGCTTTTTCTCAGGTCCATGCAGAGAGACAAAATTGATTTCTGCTTCTACTCTTCCTGTTGAGGAACTCATATCTGGGAAGGAGAAATTGTAGACAGCAGTCGCTACCTTTTTTGGTCACTCTTCAGGCTCTTTAAACAGAAAGAGCAGGAAACTCTCATTCCCTCTTTCCTTCACTTTCTGTAAAAATAATGTTCACATCTCATATGGCTCTTATGCTTTCCCAGCTTTCATGATGAGAAATACTACACCAAACATACTTTTGTGAGTAGTCTCTTGCAATAAGAGAGTGCTGACTGTACAGATCACAAAGGGATCAACAAAAAAAATCTGAGTAAAATGTTCCAAATACAGTTTCTGGTAGCAAAGGTCCCACATTAGAGATATTGCAGTATTTCAGATGATTTGGGTGTCATGCTAAATCAGGAAAAGAGAAAAGGTTGTAGTCTGTAATTCTTTTCCCCATAATGTTTAAGATTGTCGAGATGCAGTTTACCTCAGACAGTTTGAATCGGCTTCAACCAGTATTTCCCTGATCCTAACATTCTTTGACATCATTCCCTGTAGACAGGTTCCCCAGCAGCTAATCATATTGTTCTCAAACTTTTATGCATTGAAGACTAAACCATCCAGTGATACAGTGAAAGGTATAGCATCTTCCGCTGACATTTAAAGTTTTGGTTAGCTCCTTCACTGCTTGGATCTTTCTGCTTTCTCTTGCTTCCTCTTTCTAGGGAAATGGCCCTGTAGCAGAAAACTGTGAAGAGACTGTTCTTGGAAAGCTTTATCTGGGTAGCAAAAAGGAGTAAGGTGGCATCCTCAGTTTCCATCTCCCAGTGAGGGTGTCTCCTGTGACCTTCATATGGCCTTTCCAAAGGGAATAATGACTACTAGAATGAAGCTTTGGTTTACCACACAGAAGACTACCATTTCTCTGCTGGACTATGAATCATGAACTGGTGGTTTACTTTCAGTCTAAATTATCAGCTAATTATTATTTCTCAGGCAAGCAATAATCCCTTTCATGAGGGAAAGCCTTCAAAGGGAATATTTTCAACCGAGAACAGAAAGAGCTTAAAAATACAAAGCAAAGAAAGGTTAATCTCAGCTTGGTGCAAACTTTCTCCCTTCTCTAAGCAGTCCAGAGCCTCAAGTGGTTGGGTAGGCCTAGAATACAGAGATTTTCATTTACCCCTCCGCTATAATCCATTTAAAATGTACAATTGTGAACCTGACTTATTGGTATTTTAAGGGCAGAAGTCTGAAAGTGCGATGGTGACAGGCAAGATAAAACAGAAAGACCAAGAAACAGCAGCACTGGTAAAACTGAGGCAAACTCATGAGGAAGAAAACAACTTGCCCAGGAGAACAGTAAAATACATGATTTTGCGTTAGCTGATAGCACTAACCAGGAGGTATTCTGCAGAATTAATTCTACAAATGAAGTTACTCTAGTATTTTTCACCAAGCAGGAAGGATACAGATATTCTCTCAAATATTCATTTCTGGTTTCATTCTGAAGTACTGCACCAATCAGCCCTGAGAAAATGTCAGTATGGACTGTGGGGTTGGTGTGGAGGAAGAAAGATAGTAGTCTCCTTCCTCCCTGTGAGCCATCAGGCTCTGAGCAGAAGGCACCACTGCCTTTTTCCCGAGAGGCAGGAGACTGGAGCAATGCTGGGAAGTCTGACTGTTGGCTTTTAAAGCTTCCTCTTTCCCCACTGCATTAAGCAGAGATTCTGGAAAGACTGACGTTAAGTAGAGCAGCTGATCACGAAGGTTATGTGTGTAACTCAGGGCAGATGTGCCTGCAGCACACCACCAGCCTCGGGCTGGACCCCTGGGGAGCTGCCCAGAGCATGCTGATGGTCCACCTGGGCCTCCCACCTGCAGAAATCACTGAACAAGCAGCAGGGTTTGTTTGGGTCCTGTCACAGTCTCCCTTGCCTGTCTGATCCCAACACTGAGTCAGGATGCAACTACACCATACTCTGGGAAAGAGAAAGCACTAGCACAGCGGTACCAAGGATCACGGCACTCAGGAAAGCACATCTCAGGGGAGCGTGGCATAGCACTCCTCATGATGCCGAGGGGTCCTCAGGAACCCACATCAATTCCTCTCACCCCTCCAAAATTTCCTTTTAAACTCAATCTTCTCGTCCTTCATTGTCATGCTTTGCCAAGCAAGGGTCAAAGGAAATTATTCAGCTGCTTTTTTAGTCTGTTACAAAACAAGAATTCCAGGATTTTAATTTGATTTTAGTGGTAGTTCGTAACTTCTTGATCCAATCCTGCCTGTTTCTCTGTCTTTGAACTTTATTTGGGTACCTGAAACGTTTAGCTGTTCATCTATCTGGCTGATAGCTCAAAATGCCATGCAAGTGTCACTTTATAGATTGATGTGTTTTTTGAGTATTAGCTCAGCCCATGCAGCTGAGTTTCCTCAAGGGGGAAGTGGTGATAGAGAGGGGCAAAGGACACAAGTAAGAAGAAAATCATGAAAAACTCTAATGCAAGTGAGAGATGGGAAGCAATGGTATCACCAGATGCTAGAACTCGCTGGGATAAGGAACTGAAGGGTTTGTTGACAGGTGAGAAAAACATTTACAAAGTCAAAACACCAACTACTGGGGGAAAAAAAACTACTAAAAAATAATGTGAAAAAATTACAAGGTTTTACTCATTTTTAACTAAGTATTAGAAATTGAATTGTAGTAGGAACCCATAATCTCCCAGGTTTTGTGTTTTAGCCATATAGGCTATTCTACAGTGGCGATTTTCATTCATTTGCATCTCTTTTAGGCTCATTAATTATTGTATAGCTTCTAGTTGTTTATCTCCCTACCTGGCACTGAAACGTCTTTAGAAAAAGGCAGCAAAGACAATCCATGCTAGTTCTACACAGTAGTATAAAATATCGTTCTCTAAAACAGGTTTTTAACAGAATAAACATGCCTCCAGTCCAGAGTTCATGGGCAAATATGCATTCAGCATTAGCGAACCTGTCTTAAAATCTAAAGGAGGTAGCTAAGGATATTTCTGTTGTGTGTTCCCTCCACTACAGTTAAATCAACAATTCCAGTCTCTCAGTGGAAATTACAATGTTCCTCTTGATCAAGTTCTGAAAATAATGTCTGGCAAAGTGGCTTCTGTCCTCTTTCCTAAGGCAGCAATAAGATGGCACTGGCTCTGTACTAACAAAGATATTAAAAGGTTTGCTACTGGAGAGAAGCAATATGAAATGCTTCAGGACACAAAGGCTGCAGAGGGTACAGAAAGCTGATAGACGTTAAAGGCAATCATACACTGAGGAATTCATAATTCCCACTGATTGAGTTGCATACTAGGTGGTCCACATAGTCAAATACCATTTCTTTCTACACATCTTCACAACATCCAAGTTTTTGCAAGTTCAAGACTGCTGCCTGTATCACAGGACACTGGCTGATAGCAAGTGCACCATTAATGGTTGTCTGCACGCTCCTGACTCTGCTGCCCGGTTTTTAACCACTAATCCCCAGTAGTCTGGAGGACAAATCAGTTTTGATGTATAACTTCCCTTAATGTGTTTTTTGGAATACTGTGATGATAACACATGCACATTTATCTTCATTGTTGCTGCTGGGAAATTTGAAGGTTTTCTGTAACAAGATTTTCCCATTTAGTTCAATAATCATATTAGGATTTTAAAGCACTCTGTGTTATCAGAAGGCAGCAACAAACCTCTAACCTAACGAATGGCAGATGGGTGAAGATGTTTTAGGAAATAATATTTCAAAGCCCTTCTGCACATTGCTGTAGACTTCCAAATACACAGAATCGAGCCTGGTTCTCAGTGGAGACGACTCTACTGTTAAGTCACGAACATACATACTCAGTGCAACTGACTGTATGGATTAAGTAGCAGCTGCTGATGAGAACAATCCTGAACGTTCATTGACAGTCTGAACAATGACAGTGTGATCTCACTATGAGTTTACTATCTTCTGAGAAGGCTGTAATTCCAAAAACAATACATCTTTGATACAAAACACTGGTGATACTTCTCCCCCACATCAGAACTTAGTTATAAAATCAGCCCTTAGTTATAAAATAATTTTTGTCATGCAGTTGCAGCTGTAAAGTAGTGTAATTCTATTGATTTCAGAGGAGCAATACTGCCTTACACTGGGACTCTGCTTCTGTTAATTTTAAATAAAATTATATCAGCAGTCTCACTACACAGACCAAACTTTGCTATTAACTTTATTTATTCTCTGACAGATTTTTTTTTTCCTGGTCGTTCAGACCTTAGGCAGTGCTGAGCTGCACTTGTGACTACAACTTAAGTTACTGCAACTATGAAGGTCTTAGAGACTTCCAATACTGCCTGTAGGACAAACTACAAATAAAACCAGTGTTAAGATAGCGTGCTTTTTTTATCAGCAACAGACCTGAAACAGGCAACAGATAAGCAGGATAAAATTGCTTTTGTGTATTATCATGAATAACAACAGAAAGATATCACTGTACTTAGTTTCCTGCCTCTTTCCAGACAGTTTTCATATTCAGAGGATATTGGCCAGGTAGCTCTGCTCCTGATTAATTCTTGAGGTGAACCCGGATCACTAAGTTCTTCTGAGGATCTATCTTCATTAATGACTGTTTTATTTACCTTTTAATACCCGCATCAAAAATATTTGTATTAGTAGGGGAGTTCCAGGCACACAACTGTCACCTGTCTCCTTAATCAGTATAATTCCCACTACAGAGATGCACGCATTTTCCTTCTCAGAATTGAAGGTCAACAATGTCATTTGTTCTAGTTCTCTGACAAGTCCTTCTTTACAAGAAGAGCTGAGTCCTTTCCATTCATTAATTCAGTGTTAATTTTAACAGTATGAGTAAATGAGTAGCATTATTGACATCTTATGGACAGAAACTGGGGCACAGGGAAACTACTAATCTCAAATAAAACAGAAAATATTTGAGTCACGCAGATTCAGTGGTAGGACAGGAAATGGAGAACTCTAAAAGTCCAGGTCTTAAGGCTCATACCTAACCTTTGATTCATGCTCTGAGCGTAGCCCCCAGCATCCATCTTAGCTTAAGGTTTCTCATAGTGGTCTCTCAATAACAGTGAGGAGCAGGGAAATAAGGTGGTTAGGAGGTATCTGTGTCCCTATTTGTTTACCCATTGCTGGTAGGAAGCTTAGTAAAGTATCTGAACTTTTGCCACGTTACCCATCTTAACATGCCATAGGGAAAATGCATTCAAGAACCCAACCAGCTTTGAAGACAGTACTGCTGAGAGCTCACTGAGCTCAACAGCAGGGCCATGTAGGAACGTCTCAAACAAAAATCATTTTCAAGGTCGTTTTGTCCTTTTTTGTCTTTTGACATCCTTAAGAGAGTGCTAGGAAAGATCTGCTGCTTATTTACCATTTCTTGTCAGATGACTTCACACCAGACAGAAATCTCTGAGGGGTTCTTCAGACAGCAGGAAGCTGATATACTGCGTCGTCAGACTGCTGGTGGTGTAAGGGGAGGAAAGGTCTCGTTTCTTATGTCAGCATCACTTTCACAGCGATCGTCTCTCACCTTCCACAGTTCTTGTCTGTGAATGTGTGAATTAACCCAGGATTAAACAGAAAATTATAAAATGAAGGTGCAGAAGCAGGTAAAAGGATGGACAGTACAGTGGACGTTCAGGAAGACAGAGTGATTTCTAATGCAAGGGAAAGAACCAGGTATCAGATTTGCTGAAGAAGGTTATGAGAAGATGGTAGCTGATAGCTCTAAACAAGGAGAAGGGGTGGGGAAACCTGAGGTGGTGTTTCTCACAGGAAGGAATACATGAGAAAACAGAAGAGCAGCAGCTAACGTGACACAATCCATCAGCGACTGGTAACAGATTATGAAAGTTTTCAGTTACCATTATGTACCTGACATTAGCTACTCAGCTCTGAAAGCTGTTACCATATGGTGGCTGCTCACTGGCCTGTGTGGAATGACTTCAGTGCTCACAGTGCCCTTCCAAAAAGAGAGGTGAGAGCATCACAGAGGTCACCCTTACCAAGCGCAGCTCAGCTGGCAGGCTGAGGGCATGCGGACTGGGTTACTCCCTCACAACAAGCCACAGTGCAGGACCCTCGAGCATGAGAGGGAGCCCAGAGACCGCTTTACCTACTACTTTGGAAAGTAGCAGTTGCTTCTTTTTGACTAGGATTGTTAAACACCCACAGGTTTCACTTGGGCACTTTGACCTCCTCCACATTTTAAAAGAGCTCTTCAATTTCTACCGCAGGTATCATTAGCAAATAATAGCATTGCCTATTGCTAAGAAGTATTTATTTACAATGAATTTTGTTTACTAACTATTACAAATTAAAATCTAATATTAGCTATTAATAAAATAAAGCAGTTAGGAACTCTTAAAAAGTTACTGCCTTATTGTGGTTCGGCACTGACATTTAGTAACTTCAGTCATCAAGGCTTGTGCCCACCCCAAGTCTGGGCAGCCTCAGTTTTGTAGAAAATAATATACTTGTCAAAGAGAAATGAATTCATTTTAGCTCCTTGCAGGCATGTATTGCTGAAATTCACCCTATTGACAGTAATAAAGAAAAATATTTGCCTTAAAAATATAGATGACAGATTTTACTTTGAAGTCTGTACATAAAGGCTTTGGCTAATTCCCTCATTCATCAGTCACTTCAATACTGTGGAAGCTAGAGGTTTGATTCTTTTGAGCTAAAAAGCCATGCAAAACTTTATTCTTTCAGAGGTTTGGTGTTATGAAATACCACAGTTCATTGTACCATTCGTACAATGGCGAGGACATCAACAATCTAAAAGAACAAGGTACATAGATTCTATTATACGTTAAGTAACCTTAATAATTTAAGTAACAGCTTGCAAGACATAATAGCAGAGGTAGTTGCCAGGGAAAAAGGAATGTACGATGCTAAAGGGAATGTAGGTGTTGCTGGGATCGCTGACTTTAATCTGAAAAGGACGTACAAGAGGCTGCAGAAATCTGTGGCATCTTCCAGAACTCTGAGATGCTTAAAGCATCTTTGACTCCTTTCCCAGAGTTTTTATGTTAACTGCATCCCTCATTCATCACCTCTCCAACTCTGTTTAGAATGAATGAAAAACATTTCCCGAGACTGACCGCATGAGGAAGCTGATGCTTACAGGCAGATCCTTCAGTGGGCCAGCAAGGCCAGAGAACAAAACGTATTTGAGGGAAATAATGAGGAGTGATTTTCCCCTGGATATTTGCTTTCAGCATGACCCCTGCTCCTTGCCCCCGAGCACATCTAATAGAAAGTTACAGCCTTTTCTAAAAGTGACAAACAAGACAAAGGAGAGGGAGCCACACATCCCAGCCATGCAGGATCCTGGAAAGGGAAGGAGAGTGGGATTAGCCAAGCACCAGTGCTGGGAGACGCGAAGGGGCTGGGGGGGAGAGCAGGACCACTCCTCTTGGCAGTAACAAGCAAGAGACCTTTCGTTAGCTCACTGCTATAAAACTAGTCCCAGTCAAAATGGCTGATAAAGTAAAATTTTAGCTCCAGAGCTTTACTTCCGTGAGGTGACTGATGTTCTATTTACACTATTATTTCAGGAAGGAAAGAGAAGGAAAAAGGAGAGGAAAGGAGGGGGGAAGGAAAAATTTTAAAGCAAGTAAAGGCATTGCTCTTGGTCAGACCAGTGTATTAGACTATTTTCACCAGAATGACTATTATTATCATGGTCCTAAAGAGAAAAGAATAGATGGCATGTAGAAAATAAATAACATCAGAAAGTAAGTAGCCAGGCACTATTTATTTTTTCACAGTGTAACCAATCAACTTCACAGCAGATACAGTAAAAACAATGCATTACAACTGCTTTACAAAGTTCAGTGTTGAAACTCTCTTGATTCTTATCAGCTTAAGAGACATTAGAACACAAACATCTAATCTGTTCATTTGGCACAGAACACATGGTATTCAATGGCATTTTTTTTTTTACTTATTTTTATTTTTTAAGACTATGGCTTTCAGAGTTTTACATTTAGAAAATTACAGGCCACATCTCAGAAACATCTGTATGAACCATGCACCAGGGTGCAAGCACATTTCCATTCAATGCACAAGGACTAGTGCAACATTTATATGAAAATTCAATAGACATCAACATTCACAGTACAGTCATGAGCTATAAAACCTATTCTTCAGACTACTGTCAGTCTTCTGGCAAGAGGTTTCTGAGATTTTGTTTTTTCTAGAAGTCCTTATAACCCAGTTCTCTCCCATAATCTTACTTCAGAAATTCTCTTTCAAAAGCCTTGAGCAGCCAAGCCCCTTCTGATAATGAGCGCCACAAGCACCTCCTTTCTGAGCTTGTTAGTGTTATTCCTGGCATCAGTCTTAAAGTCTCATCAGTCCTCAAATAAAATCAGCTTTTAGCAGCTGATGTATTCTGCATGAGGTATACTGTTGTCAAAAAAAAAAAACCCTAGGGTGAAATCCCTCCATTTGCTTTCATCTCTCCCCAGACCTCAAGAAAATAAATTAAAAAAAAAAATAAAAAAAAAAAATCCCACAGGCAAGAGAGAACAAAAGGCTAGAAAATTCTAGCCTTGAACCATATTTGAACTTTCCACAATATTCTATAGCAATCTAAACTTTACATTTATTTAAAGCACTATCAGTGATGCCTAGTTACTCACTTTTGGAGTGCTTTAAACTGAAAGCTTAAGGGATAATTTTTAGAAGGGGCTAAACATTCACGATCTGAAAAGCAGGTCTGTTTCATATGTCTTAAACTGCACATTGGAAAATGAGGTATCCAAAAACTAAGGGTATACTAAAAAGTGTAAAACTCTGAGTTGATCTTTTACCATGGTAGCAATAGAGTTCCCAAAATAAAGAGCAGAATCCATCTGTTCCGCAAATTCAATCACAGCAACTTCCGCAGCACTGAAGAAATTTGCTCCTACCTGTATCTATAAATCAACTTTTCACCAAAGAGGGAATTTTCATGTTTACCTTCAGTGATATCAATGCCTATCTTCAACCAGAACATTTGTATTCTCCCTTTCTTCTTTAGTGAAAAGGACTTAAATTTAAAATTAATCCACAGGACCCATCAAATGGAGTGATAATTATTTTAAACTTCTGAACCGTTCCTACCTTCTAACTGTGCAAATCTAAATGGTTTTTTTTAGGACCTTTTTGGTCACATTTAGAATACAAAGTTTAGGGGGGAGGGAAGCTTGTTAAAATGACAATCAGAACTTCATGTATATGTAAACATTTTCCTATCTTGCTTTTTACATATGGATATATATACATATGTCTGTGCCATTGCCAATATAATTTCTACCACACTCACAAAGTCTCAGCTGTATGGGATTTAGTCAAGAGCATCATCAGTTTATCATCTCTGAGTCTTCTGGTTCAGCCATGCTCATTAATAATGTGTCAAATATTAAAATGAGGATATCAATGTTTCCTTCTAACCCAGCAGACAGATTTTATCAAAATGGAGAAGCAAATAACAATCAATTTAATACCTGCAAATGCTTTAGTTTTGGCATTGCACATAAAAGATTATGGCATTTTAAGAGAGGCTGAAGAAGTCATGACTTAATCACATTAAAAGCCTGTGAGGATACCTTGATGTTTCTAGGTAATTGAATATAATAATGGATGAGTGCATACCAAGGCTATTGGAAAAGTACCAAATAACTGAGTAGAACTGTAAATATCAGCACACTTATAATAATAATAATAATAGTCCAGCTGAGGAGGCTTCTGGAAGAAAAACTGAAATGGAAGAATAAATTTGCATCAATATTGTGTATTTTATATATAATCCTTAGAAGAAGCACTGAGAGTTACACAATTTATCTTATGTTCCATATATTTTTTAGTAAGTTATCCACAAGGGCTTTAACAAATAATTTTAAAAGGAACGTTGATGCACAATATTGCAACATTGTCCACTGGTGCCAAAACACTATCAAATTAAATGCACGGTATGAATGTTCACTTAGGTAGTTAAAAATATTAGCATTTTTTAAAAAACAGAATGAAAAAAAGAATGCACTAGTAAGGAGCAAACTGTGAATCACTGAAACATTACGTGAACTACGGATGCCAAGACAGAGACTTGCATTAAGAGTGTAATTGAATAATGGAATTTCAATATAATAAACACTGAAATACATAATAAATCAATAAGTGTTATTTTGAAGGGTATTTCTGTAAATTTAGTTTTTAGACCATGCATTGTAATTGTTTATAAAACTTCAATGAAGGGGAATACAAATTATAAAAGTATTATTTATTTAATTGGAAACAGCAATTAAGAACAGATGTTAGATTTTTCAAGATAGGAATTACCATGAGATTGCCAGATTCTGACTCCTCAGTTTCATTTAAGGAAGTATTTATATTATATAGCAATTTAAACTGTAAGTGAAGGTATCATAACGCAACCCTTCATGTTCACACAAAAAATCTAAGCATTCACAGTGGACAACAGTGGGAAATGCAAAAGATACCGTGAAGATGCACAAACCATTGAGATTTTTTTCAGTGACTAAAGCATGAACACAGATTGTATAGTTACACTGGGCCTATGAATATGCAAATGTCCACATTTACCTATCTTGGAAAATCTGAGCCATAGTGCTAGCACCTTCATTGTTCCTGCTCAGTGGCAGAGAGACAAACATGACTTTACCTGTTTAAAATGACCGTGACCTGTTTTCTGCTGATTTCACAAGCCAAAAGATTCCTATTTACCGTCTTCCGAAGGAGGAAAAACAATTCAAGGGGAACTAGACTTCTGCAGTGAAATAATGACTCATCCTCATTTCCCACACACAGTAGCTGGTTTTGGTTTTTGTTTTTAAATATCGAATTGGCAAAAGTAATATATCCTCTGTGGGGGCAGTACTGGTCATCACTGTTAACAGTCTTCAACGTTTTCAAGTCTAAATGACAAAGCAATCCTAATGCCACCCTACAGAGCCAGTCTGCTGCCTCAAGTGGATCAACTGAAAATCACTATTCCAATGTTTGTTGGCAAGACATCTCATACCTGCAATGCCCAGGCAGGGAAACTTCAAGGGGAAACCATTTCTTTTGAATTCAGCAAGGCTCAAACCATGATGATAAAGATCATTTTGTGAAGCTAGAAAGACACAAAAGAATTGCTTCCAACCTGCAAAACATCTGAGTCTCAGGTGGCACGCAGAGATGTATGGAAAAGCAGATACTACAAAGAATTACAGAAGAGAAGCCTTATTACTGCAAGTAGACTCCTGTCTTTCTTGATCTTGCCAGCTATTGGGATTCAGGCCCTGTTGTCAGTGGCAAAATTGTCCTCATTTACACACACCATATGCCTACCCTTCTGAAACTTTTGACTAAGAAAAGGAACTGAGACGAAGAACAAGGTAGAACAGTTTACAGGTCTTCTGTCTTACATCCCGTGTGGCTCTCCTCGCACAGCTCAAGTAATGTTGATCTACCATAAGCAGAATTTGCAGGCAAAGCAAGATTTGTCACTGTGAAGGGGAACGAGATTGCCCAGGAATTTTACAGATCTTTTTTTTTCCTTAAAGTGCCGTGAGGCTTTTAAGATTTTTTAGAAACAATATATTACTAGCAGGCAACAAGACCCACCTATGGAAAAAAGGGCTAGATCTTTTAGCCTATTACAGTTTTAGCTAAACTATGTCCATGGGCTGTCTGAGGTTTTCTCTAAAGCATTTGTAATGCTTTGTCTTTCTCAGTGAGGTTTACTAGTAAACAACATCAAAATTTTAGTATTCACTGCCTTTTCACTAGCATCATAACAGATCCAAAAGACAACTCAGAACCCGCAATACTGAGCCACGTGACAAGATTTAGACACCTTGCCCAGGAGTGCAATTAAAACTCTCCCCCTACACCACACGGGGAATGCGTCACTGCCTCATAACAGGACAGTCAACTCAATGAAACCGCTCCTGTGCGAAGATGAACATCAAGTGCAGAGATGATCTTCCACCATTCTGGAAGTCACAGCACACATCCATCTTCCGAAGGGAGGCAAGTACCCTGTTTCAAATTAGAGTCTAGGAGGCAGAAATCACCCTTCCTTTTAACCAGAAACTGTTACCAACTTCCCTGGAGAACACCAGCTATCCTAGTTCATGACTGACATGATCACAATCCACTTTTCCCACTCCCTGAAGGAGAGAGGGACTCAATGATTGAATGCAGTCTCGGTCAGGTTTCCATTCCTAAATGTTTTAGCCCTCAAGGGGACTAACAGTGATGTAGACACCTAGGTACTAGCTCTTTCCCAGTGTCTATTGTACTAAATAATACTCAATAATTTTAAAAATAGTTGTATCATTAATAATAAAAGGAGGAAAAAAAAACCTTTTTTTCTAATTTAACCTGATTTCTGATTTTCTGTCTGACATTTCACCAGAATGATCACTCAAGATTGCTCATTCAGTCTGTAATTGATGCATAGGAAACACACAGATTTTTTTCTTTAATTAAAAAAAATTAATTATGTTGCAGGGAAATCAAAAGCATTATCATAGATACCAGTGAGAAACCTATTAACCAAATATAAGTCACTCGGATCCATGACACTGGATTCTGGAATATATTCCCCTTGTGACCCTTCCTCCCCCATCTCTCCCCTTCCTCCACACCAGCTTTCAATGCAGGTTCTCGATGGAATGAAATATGCCCATCATAAGAAGCCATCCCTCTGCCTCCAGCTGCAAGCTCCCATCACCTGTCTTGGACCAGAACAAACAGTCATAGTCTTGCATGTTCACTCAGATGATCCCACCCATCTGGTTGAAACATTAGCTTACAAAAGAGTAAAATAAAGATAAATTCTCAGGTTTTGATTCATCCAACAACATGGCTTTACAACTGCTGTTGCTGGCACAAGTGAAGCAGAAGCAAGAGACAACTGAAAAAGGAAGGACAGATCTACTCCTGTCATTGACTTAAACCACTTGGGTAGCAAGCCCATGGCATGAACCAATGCAGAGGCCTTTTCCAAAACGCAGAGAATATTCTACCTCTCCCCATGAGTCGGTCTCCCCACAGCACATTTTTGGGGCATGTGGACATTCACTGAGCATTTTCAGAAACAGAAGCACAGCAATTCTTTCTGATTCCTGGTCTTGTGCTCTTTAGCTGAGGAATTCCACCTTAGTTTCTATTTTCTGTATCTGTTATAATGACTACAAAATACAGTATTATTTCACAAACATGAAAGATCACATTTAATGTATAACTGAGAGAAACTACAATGAAATAAAAATTATATTAACAACTATTTTTAAAAAATTAAATTAAATGTACTTACACTAATTCTCTGGTATTTGGAAACAGTAAACTGAAATGATGACTGATGCAATTAAACAAAACATATCTTACTTTAGGCAGATAGATATTTAAATCCAGCCTCCTCCTGTTGGGCTTTCAATTGAAAAGTCAAAGGTGTTCACAAATTACAAAGCACAGTTCATATATCCATTTTAAACAAATCTGTTACTACCATAGCAAATAAGCAACAGAAAGCTGTAAAAACCATGTGGGAGGTGATTCTCCTTCAAAGTCTTATGCAACCCTGTGTCTCTGAATGTCAGAAAATGGGATAAGGTTAAAGCCTTTGAAGCGCATCAACATGTGAATATAAAAGCTCATGCTTTGGTTGCACTGCCACTACATAAAACAGATTCATTCAGACACAGAAGACATGCACTGAAGATCAGTGAGGTACAATCACAGACAAAACCTTACCAAAAAATAACATACTGAGCTGTACCTACTACTAAAACAGACAAGTGGTGAACACTAATACAGAAATATCAAGGAAAAGTCTCTTTTTTTGAAAAATACATTTCAGGAGATACCTAAGATAGGTGCAGTATTAAACAGTTTCCTCAGACTTTCACCTCTTTGCCTTTACGGCAATTTCTCCTCTTATGTTCTTCTCTTTCAGTGAGAAAACTCCTTACTTAAGAGGCTCTGGCTCACATCCTTAATGTTCAATCGTTTGAGCTACTGAACGCTCATTATTGAAATTAGTGCAAATTAAGCATGTGATAATGGCATTAATTCAGGATAGCATCACTCTTTATGACAGTACATAAGCACACGCCTTTCTGAATTCTGGTCTAATTACAGTACCGATTAGGAAAAGGCTTAAGCATGGGCTTAAGCAGTTACGGTCAGAATAATATGACTCCAAATACTGTGATCCCGGCTATTAGTAAACAAACTTTCATCTAGGCAGGTTTGAAAAATTATTTCAGCACCTAAGTCCAAGTAATTATAGACTCTGTTTCTTGCCATTTTTTTGAGTATCGCTTAGATTTCTTGGAATCAAGTGTTTACATGCAGGTTAGAAAGAAAACACATAGGACTAAAATAACACATTTATTACATGCCGTGTTACAGTTCACTGCGTTCCCGTTTCTATTTGCACTCACAGCACTATGGGAAACTAAAATTATTTCATCAGAAACAAATGAAGTACACAGAAAAGTTTGTCAACAGACAGAAGCAAGTGTATCCATAAGCCAAACAGCCATAACATTCAATAGCTTTAATACTCCATTACATTGTTTCATAGAAATTAGAGATGAAAGACTTCTTATCCATCCCTTGCCAATTCAGGATGTTTTCTGTTCTGCAATTCAATCACTGGAGGCTGACTGGCAACTGACAACCACACGAACAGAAAAAGCTAACTAGATGTGCCAGAGGAGAGCAGGCTGTGAAATTTGTATTTCCCCTTGTGAAGTGCCAAGTTCTTTCAAGTTCCTTTTGTTTAAAGGTGAATTAATGAAAATCAGGAGCTCACAAAATCTGGGCCTTGTATTGTATAGCGAGCAGACTGCTTTTCAAGTACACATCCAACATACTGCTGCCGAAGCCACCTTCATCCCTCCTACAGAGGAATGTGTTTAGTGTGCTGTCAAAAAGCATCAAACTGCACTATGGAATTAAAACTGACACATTTCCATTGTACTGAACATTTGCTGAAAATGAGACTCGAAAGAAACAATACATTATAGTAGATCAGTGTTGTTAATGATGCTGCACTTCTACACTCAGTCAAACAGTCAGAAGGAGTTGGTGCTCAGAAAGGTCACACAACAAATAATGTCAGCCAACCTCAACAGCAGGCTTTCAGATTCTCTCAACCACTTCCATATTTCATCAGCTAAATACTGAAATAGAGTTTGCATTAAAATGGGATCTTCTCTGTCACACTTTCCTCCAGAATCACTGCACATAGTCTTGCGTTCTCTATTAAACTTTGGGGCTGAACACTGCAGTAACATTTCATCTGAAATGTGTATTGCGTATCATGTCTTATTATGTCTGGTACCAACTAGAATATAAAAATACATTAATCTTTTCTGAGAAATTCAGAGGAGGGAGCACATTCAGCAGAAATATTGGGGAGGAGGGGCCCTCATGTATCATTTTCTATTATTAGCCATTAATCATGTCTTTATCTCCAGTACTGAACATCCTTACCTACAGCCAAATGCTAATCCCATTAATCCTCTTTAAAGATCTGTAAGGTCTTCTGTGTAATTCTGACTTTTACTTAATGCATATCTTAATTTTACAGTGATTTTTGCAAGCTCACTTGAGACCAGTTTCTCTTTGAGAAAGGAGGAAAACCTGCACTTTTGCATAATGAAGACAATGGATTTAAAAATAGAAATGAGATACTAAATGCTGCCAGCCAGCAACAGTCAACACAGGGAAGTCAGTCCAGAAAGGCTACTACCGAGGAATTGCTACCAAGGTGAACAGAAGCTCTGACCACAGAAAGGCTGGAGAACTGGTCCTGTGATCTGGGTGGGAACGCATCCCATCTTGGAGAAGGATCTGCAATGTATAAGGATTATTTTTACCTCCCCCTCCACTCCCCCAGTAACAGGGCTTTTCCATTAGAAACAAACAAATATCAAGAGGTAATTACACAGCAATCCATAACACAGGTTCAGTAAATTCATCCCATTTGGCTTTGGCTCAGTGAGTAGCATGTGCAGTAACAAGCAGAATCTACAAAATCATACTGTATGCAAAGTGGAGCAGGTCACACACTACACTCTTAGGGCTGGAGATTTAACACAGCAGCTTTGACTATAACAATGACTATAGCACTGTTGCAGGTTTTCCAAACTCTGATGATACAAATTCTACTAAATGACTTTTTCTCTGGCCCTGAGTATGAATCAGACAAAGGAGAGGGGAACGGGGAAGATGTGAAGAGCATTATGCTTAATGGCCAGAATCTCAGTTAGCCAACATCAGTCTGGTTTCCATGAAATAAGCAAGCAATGGCAGCTGGGTAGGAAGTTTGGAAAGTTGTAGCCCTCTTGGAGAACTTCGGGGAATTCACAACAGTGAAGTAATGGCAGAGAGAGCACAAACATAAATGTAATCTAAGGTTGAAAGCCAAAAGCCTGTATCAATGGTCAGGGAAAGACAAGCTCAGAATTACCCTTGGGGTTTTTGTCATAGATCCATTTCTCGCTGCTCTAATCTCTGCATTCCATGTAAATCCGAATGTGATTAATTATGACTTAATCACTCTTTTTAACATACTGCAGAGAACAAATGGCTGGTTGAAAAATAGAAATGTTCCATTTCAACTTTTCTAAATCAGGGATTAATAAAATCATCACCTTATGGATGAAATGGATGAGAATAACTAATCCCATTTTATTAAGGCTTTCTTTGTAAAGGTGTAAGAGATGCTACAAAATTCATCTGCATTATCATTTAGGATTAAAATTGAAAGCTTGTGTAGAACTGTCCAGTTAAATACCATAGCCTCTTGACTGTACATTTTGTTAGAGCTGGACAAAAATATGTGTGTGTTCAGGCAAGTTAAATCTTAGGGATATTTATTTTTAAATTTTCTCTTCAAAATACCAGTATCAGTTCTATAGTTGATCACAAGAGGGAGACTACATCACCGTATTTCCTCTCATTGTTTCAAATTTTTAAAGCATCCAAACAATTTGAATCATTTTGGACCAGCTCTGATCTTTGACTGCTCACTGAAAAGTGTTAATGACTGTTCAATTAGCATTTTTTTCTGAGTTTGTCAAACCTTTGAAACTTATAGATAGAGATAACCAATCCAGTAAACAAGATTGAACAATGCAAAGGCAGTTGGAAAGAAGATTCGAGAATAGGAGTCAATTTTTGCAATACGGATGTGTATTCTTCCTTCTCTCCAAGATCCTGTGCGGCAGTCTTCAAAACAACAAAAGAAGCTAGCACAGTCTTTCCCTTCTAGGCACTCATATCCATAATCATCATCACGTTCAGGGAGATGATTAATGTTATTAATTGGAATTAGAGTTGATCCAGGTCGAACAGCAATTGCAGGTGGTTTCTTAAGAAAAATAAAAAAGAAAAATAGGGTTTTGCAGGTTATTTTTATCCTCACATTAAATAATTCCATAGGCTTTCCATTGCAAAGGCCAACATAAGCACCTCCAGTAAAATATACAAAAATTCTTATATTAAAGAAAGCAGTTTGGGGAGCTTTGTGAGTTATGAACTGCTGTATATAATTAGCTCATGCAGGCAAAAGATCATGAATGATTTTCACCTGCCACAGTGAAAACTGGGTTGTGCTGGGATTTGGGAATAGTGGATAATTAGTTACATAGACAGGGTTAGCTGATCCCATCTACACAACACACAAGAACATTTTGAAGTCAGTCACAGCTTGACAACTGGGTCACAAGCAAGTCCACAGGCAGGTTATAAGCATCACTACCAAGGGAATGATGGTTCTCCCATCATTTAAAGTCTTTAGAATGAGACTGCATGTGTTTCTGGAAGCTACGTTTTCACCAAAAAAAAGCTAATGGGTTTAGTACAGCATCACCGGTGAAGTTTGAGAGACTGATACATATAAGCCCAGGCTATGTCATCATCTAACCCTTTGACGTTAAATCCCTAAACAATATGCCCCACCTTTAGACACCAAGACATAAGACTTCTTAGGAGAACGCCATTGAAGGTAGTGAAACTGTTTAATTCAGCTCTTAATTTTTACTTTTACTTTCCATGGGCATAACTCAACCCTCTTGCAATCTGGTGAAAACTCAGTGTAATAGATGTTAAGGTTCATAAATAATTTTCAGAGAAAAAATCTGGGTGCCTTATTGCCTAGTACATGCACTTTTTTATATTCCCTTTCTTGTGACTTTTGCCTTTTCACCTTCCTTTTACTTGCACTACCACAGCCCATATTTCCCCCTTTTATTATTTTGTTTCCACACAGTTCTTCACTCTTTATACTTGTTTTCCTGAATATTTCAAAAGATATTCTCTTTCTCTATCTGTTTTCTCTTTCTCTTTCTAAATCTCATAGCCTTTTTAAGCTAATCCATAATCCTCTTTCTTTCACTCCCCCCCCAGCCACACACACACCTTTGGTATCTTTTCTAAAATCTTCAGACTGAAGATAGGGATTACATCAGCACTACTCTTACATTGTCCTCTCTCTTTTCTACCTTCTCCATATTTTGTCATGTAAGGAATAAATACAGCAGGAAAGGATGCAGTCAGAAGAACTAACTGGGTATTGAAGTGTAGAGAAGAACCTCTCTTAAACAATTAGACATGACAGGCAATGAAAAGATATGAAAAAAATAAGAAAAGCAGGAAGCCACGTCATTTAGATTCTTGTTATGTTTTAGAGTCCTGTTGTCCCACTTCCAGAGAATTACTTTGGCCAGTACACAGATCTCTACACATTGTTAAGGAGGCACTATTGCTGCAGGGACATTTTACCTGATGTCCCAAGGGATGATGTTAAAGCAGTGCAGTATCCACTGCATTTTCAAATGGCTTTATTTAATAGGTGTCTTTACCAGAGGAAGTTTCACAGACTGCTGTTTCAACACTTTTTAGACACGATGACCCAGGGAGCTAATTATCATCCTAAAGGACCTCATTACTCTTTTCAGTTATGATGAAATACTGACAATACTCACAAACAGCAGTTACACTCTTCTACCCTAATGTGAGGGATCGCAAACAAGGCTTATTTTTATAAAACATAAAAAGTAAGATCAAACATTTTTTTGAACTTACAAAATCATTATTTTGTTGAAGATATATAGGGAAAGATGCTTACTTCTGATTCACGCCTACTCTGGCTTTACAAGAATTTTCTGACTGTTGGTCCTGCCAACGTAAGATTCATGGCACAATTGCTTTCTACTAGTGGGGTAAAACAGGAATCCCCAACTCCGAAACACCATGGGAGGAGGAAGGAATAACAGTACTGCTTCTCACTGCTCATGTCACCAGCACAGACTGACGCTGGCTACTGACTACAGGCCTCTGAGAGAGGCAGAAAGACAGTGCTATCTTATAGGCCTCACTACCTACAAGGAATACATAAAATGTGTGTAACAAAGAGAAAACGTGAGGGAAAAGGGGAAAAAAGACCAACACCTCACAAGAAAACGAACTCGTATCAATTGGCAGGGACTTAAAAAAAACCCCCAAAACATGTGGTTGGAGTAGTACATGCTGATTGTTCATGTATGTGCCTACTGATATTGTAGATAAAACTCCACACATAGCGCGAAGCATTTATGATACACTCTGATAGGACCAAAACCAAATTATTCTGTATTAACACTAATACATGTATAAAAGAAAGCTCTCTTCTGTGGAGATCACAGCACAGGTGATGCATTCACTTCAGGTGAAATGATGATCAGAACAAGATCCACAACTAATTAAGTTTAATCTTTCCTGCCCAAACTCATTATCGTTATTAATGTGGATTTACATAAGCCAATTCACTCTACCTTTCTTGAATGATGCCAGCACATATTTTGTACGATAAAACTGCTATAATCATTTGTAAAATCTCACCATTTTTTTCACAAGATCATTTATTGTACCTTATTGGCATCAGTTGCTGGAATAATAAGCTTTTATTGCATTTTGCAATAGAAATAGAAGACCTAGGCAAGGCAAGATTTCCAAGGAAAAAACACCTGTGAATGAAGACTTTTCAGAAGAAATCAAAATGACTATTTTAATTAAATTGCTATTTTGAGTTACATATCCATAACTACAAGAGAAAAAGAATGAATAGGAGTCTTTGACAAAGATAAAAGGGGCGGGGGGGAGGATTTGTAATTGTATGAATTCCTATTAATTAATCAGATGGTTCTTTAATTCTTCTATTTGGAACGAGAAACTTTATAGCCTTTTTTAGAATCCTTGCATCTAAGTATATTAAATTTAACACTGCTCCTTTTTTTTTAGAGTAATCTCTTATCTAGTGTGGTCTTGTAGCCATAACATGCTGAAACATGTTTAAAGAATTCTATGTGAAAATATGGTTGTTTTTCAACTACCTAGAAATAAAAAGCATACTTTAAGAACACAGTAAAACACAAATGAACAGTGTTTTGAGTATGATATTGCTAATTTGAATCTTAGTCCAAACTCCAGCTATTTATTCTGTAAGTGTCATAGTTTCTATCTCACCATTATTCTACATTTTAAATTGTCATATGCGCTGAAAATCTCAAAGCATTTGACAGATTATTGCACAAATGGCTGATGCGTGAACAGATCCTGGAAAGTCTCATTACTCCGTTCGATAGAGTATACTTGCAAACCACTTCGACGGCTTTTGATCTGCCAGCAGCTGATCTTTAATATCTCCCTGATTTAAATAAGCAGTATTTCATCCCCTCTTCCTTTTGTCCTTGTTGCTGAGAGCAGACCTACCTGTTTCAGCTCCCTGTTCCCTAAGTGTTGTTGAGACCTCATTGCAACAACCTAAAATTGCATCTGCTATGCTGACACTGGGGAGTCCCCCAAATTCTGCAGCCTCTGTTGTCTCTTACCCTCATCTCTCAGTTTACCCACATTTGCTTCTACCACTAACAAGAAGGAGGTTTGAGGTTTGCATTTTCCAGTTCCCTTGCCTGTGCTGGATTCCCCGAGGATCACAGTGATGTCTGACCAAGGCAGCACAGGGTAGTATTAACCCTTCACCACTAGCCTTGTCCTGAATACACAGCTGATGCACTCAGACCAGCTCACCATATGAAACGTAAGGGCTCTCATTTCCCTGCTATTAAGCTGTAGCAGCCCCACAGTGCCTCTATAAGACTGTCTCCCACAACAGCCCCCCTCAAAACGGGTGCCCCAGTGCTTTCCAACACTAGTCGCAGAATGGATATGGTTCATAACAGGATTTCTGCATTTCCATATATGGGCTTCTGTAATTTCATTTCAATTTCTGTTTGATCTTACGCAGGTGGTATTCAGCCTTCACCCAGAAAAGACAACTGATACTATGATTCAACTATGCGCCAGCTTCCTTTGATGAACTGATCTGCAAGGGGGCTTTATAACATTGTCCTTCTTATTATTCTCTCCCAAAGATGACTACAATCAAGCCTCAGATATTAAGACTAGTGTTTGAATGAATAAGCTATTTAATGCCTTTACCTCAATGTTTTATTAGTTTAAAGATTGGCTTTAAATATTTGTACTGGCTTCCAACAATACATCCTTTGGAAGTTCCAGTATTCTAACTACACAAACAGAAAGCCTCTTAAAATTGAATAATACTTGTTCCTGGGATATATGGGGATTCACACCATACAAACATCATTTTGTAAAAGCAGAAGGTTCATTTTACCAGAAAGAAACGTGGAAGTTAAAAAGAAAAAAAAAAAAAAAAGANAAAAAAGAGTTAAGAGTAGACTTTCTGAAGTGGAAGGGAGTCAGAATACTGACCAATAATAAGCACTAATTCCTTTGCAAAGCTAGCGAGGTAAGACCCAAGTTAGGTGATGCAGACGCAAAGAAATCCTCATACCTTCAGTCCATTTACATTATCTCTACTGCTACAGTCATATCTATGGTCCTCTGCCGGGTGCTGTTTTCGGAAGCGCTGTGCCCACACAGAACTATCTCCATGGGCACACACTCCACGGGCAGCTGTAGGAGCACCGAGGGCTTGGGCATGGCATAGAAGCATGAAATATTATATCAAACCACTCTCTAGCTTAGGCTCCTGTGTTCTCATTCACATATGAGTGGAATGATCTGAAACCTTTGTTCACTAGTAGCATTTACAGAAAATTAGTACAAGCACCCAACTCTAAAAAAATGGTAAAGTAAATATTAGTGTTAATTATCTTTGAACATTAGCCCTTCTACTTAAGAACCAGTCTCTCAAAGTTAATGCTACAATAAAGAACATTCTGTATTTTTTTTTTCTTGCTTGGCTAAACTTACTGATGGCTTAGATTTTGTCTTCTTTTCTTTGCTTTTGTCCCCTTTTTTGTTGCTGGTAAAGTAATGCAAGGTGCCATATTCCATCAAGGCAGCAAACACAAAAATGAAGCAAACTGAAACAAAGAGGTCCATTGCTGTCACGTAGGAAACCTTTGGGAGTGACTTCCTAGCAATGGTACTCAACGTTGTCATGGTCAGCACTGTTGTAATGCCTGTTTGAGAAAGAAAGAAAAAAAGACAGGAGGGAAGTGTATAAGTAATCCAGTCATATTGCCGCAACAAAAAAAAAAAACCTCAAATCAGCCCTTAATTCATTCATGAAGGACCCAAGAACTGAGCCACAGCAGGGTTCACCACTGATCACATCCACACATATCGGTGCTATTGCAAGAAACTATCCTTATGGATCCAGCAGTCACTGTGGGATCATACAGAAGACAGCACATTTCACCTTCAGTTTAAATATCTCCTATTTTCAACACACACTGAATAAACAGTGACACTGAGAAAGTTTGTGTAATTTCAGAAATCTGTTATAGAATGTACTCATAAAACAAATACGATAGACAAACAGGTACAAATAACCACACAAATTTTATAAACAAAAAAAAAAAGTCCTTTGGCTCTTGAAAGATTAAAATGTACAAAAGGACACATTCAGAAAAAAAAGGTGTGTTGTTTATCAATGATTTCAAACTTTCAGAAAACAAGAGAGAAAGGAATAACATTTTCAATTGTTTGCTTCTGACATAGCAGATCAAACTAGATGACCTTTATGGCCTTTCTGGTCTCATTCTATGAATTACTAGGTATTTTTTCAACACTGTGTCTTAAGTAATAGAAAATGTTTCCTTTGATTTACTTACATACAAGTTAATTAAAAGAACAAGCTGGCCTTAACAGCAATGTGTTCAGAATCTCAACTATATCACTCTTCACTGGTGTAACATTTAGGTGTTAACACCTTCTTCTTATATTTGATGCTTCAGGGAGATACAAAGTCTTTTTCATAGTAGTCCAAAATTAATATGTGACCTTTCTTTTGGAGACCAATACTTGAACATACAAATAATTTGTTATTTACATGCACAGACTTATTGCAAAAAATGTGTTACATCAGTCTGAGGCTGTCTGTGGCTTTTAAAGCAAAGCATGGAATCAGGGACTGATCCTGCAGCAGGAAAGCAGTGGTGATTTTGCAACAGATTTCCCAATGAAATTACATGCCTAAAAGGGCAAACAGATAACCACAGAGTTCTTCAAAAGTGCTTCACTCCCACTAGATGCTTTTGAAAATCAATTAGGCATTTCTCTGCATAGTTAAATATCAAAATACCTTTAACCACCTCAAACCTTTTGCTTTGGGAAACCACAATATGCCAGGATCTTCCAACATACACAGAAGAAAGACCCAAGCCTTTCCATTGTACCAGAGCCCAGCGCAGCCTCCAGGTGGGAAGTCACACCCACCATTCCCCTTCGGACTTCTGTTCAGAGAGGACAAAAGGAGACGTGGACTTTCCCAGTCCCCTCCACTATGCAAAAGGCACACAGGGGGCTGTCAAGGGGAGCAAACCTTCCACAGCATCAAGACTGCTTGCCACGATGGACCTTGCTTAGTTTTGGCTTTCTTGTCTTAATTTCTCAGCCTTTTTCTATGACATTGTGTCTGTTTGACTGGTATTCTCCTTCTTCTTCACCAGAACATCTGCATGTGAGAAAAGTCATCCTACAATCTGTCAAACAATGGCTTCTGCATGTTCTCACAAAAGGAGCTCAGAGTTAACTGCAGGGAGCTGTAAATATAATATTGCAAACCTTTGTAGTACATCTCAAGTAGATGAAGGTTAGTACTGCTGAAGTGGGAGCATGAAAACTCTAGCTTAACCATGAGATCAAAGGCAGATTTGCTACATTCACGGCACAGAAAAAGTACTCTGTAAAAAGAACAAACTGGATACACAACTAGCAGGATACCAGCACAACAGTTTTTCCTGTTATAGCTAGTGTCTTTCCAGATGGTACCCACAATGATGTCCAACAGTCAGTCAAAGAAATCTTATAATAAATTTCTAAATCAAGATTTGAATCTACTAAGTGATAGTTTCACTTTATTCAAGATTTTAGGCTCTCTTCACTATGTTGCAGTACTTTTAAACAGCATAAAGTTAAGATCCAAGACTCAGATTTGCTTCCCTTACTTTTTCAGTTGGCTACTAAGCCATGCTCATTTTTGCTTACTTTACTTCTTGACTCATTAATCTTGCAGGTTTGACTGCACAGTGGTCCAGTTTCAGTGGGAAAGGCAGGGAGTTAAAGCCTGGACTCACCCTTCTGTTAGGAAACACTCCTATACCGTGGGAATGCTGTGTTGACAATCCTATAAGCTGATGAGAAAATTCAACTCACAGCTCTCACTTCCTAAGAGACACTCTCAGCTCTTGATCTTTCCCTCAAAATAGGGGGGAACCAGTTTTACTAAAAGCGTCTGTCACTGCTAACCTCAAAGTTGCTAGTCCTGGAGTCCTGTGCACTCCACGCGCCCCTGTCTGTTGTGCTTTATGTGGGGACTACAACTCTTCTCCAAGGCAGCACATAAATCCTGAACAGTCAAACAAAGGAGTCTGACAAACACGAAGCAGGTCAGCCAAGATGACACTAACACAGAGTTATCTCTGTAAGCAGAACTTGCAACACCCTTCAGTACCGTCCGTAGTAAAAGCAGGACAGTCAGTCAGTTTTTGTGAGTTATATGCTTAACTGCTTGACGTGCAACTTTGGTTGCAAATTTTCTGTCTTATTCTGGGCTTAAAAGAANGACTCTTCTCCA
This sequence comes from Himantopus leucocephalus, assembly GCA_003993805.1. Classification (NCBI taxonomy): domain Eukaryota; kingdom Metazoa; phylum Chordata; class Aves; order Charadriiformes; family Recurvirostridae; genus Himantopus; species Himantopus leucocephalus. The sequence goes on along the minus strand of RSEF01000004.1, from coordinate 72,815,366 downwards.
AGGCAGCACATAAATCCTGAACAGTCAAACGAAGGAGTCTGACAAACACTAAGCAGGTCAGCCAAGATGACACTAACACAGAGTTATCTCTGTAAGCAGAACTTGCAACACCCTTCAGTACCGTCCGTAGTAAAAGCAGGACAGTCAGTCAGTTTTTGTGAGTTATATGCTTAACTGCTTGACGTGCAACTTTGGTTGCAAATTTTCTGTCTTATTCTGGGCTTAAAAGAATAACTGAATCATTTCTATTAAAAAAAACAAACCATCAAACCATCAACAACAACAAAAACAACAAAGAAAACTCCCAACAAAAAAACCCAAAAACCAGATCTTCACAGTTTTCACCTGTGTAGTAATAATATCCTTTGTTCTATGATGCTAAGTGAAGTTTAATCATACTTGTCAGACTAATAATTGCCATACTGCTGTCCCTGGAGATGACAAAGAATATAAAGGAGAAAAAAATGTACTTATACGAACAACAGCAGATCGACAAGGCTTGGATCAGGATTTCCGGATTTCCAGATTTCCATTCTCAACACTTCTTCCTTGAGCCCTGCTGTGCAACCACAGCAGGATCCTCCTACTCCTAATCTTGCAGTTCAAGAGAAAGGGTGACCAATGGTCACAATTTGAAGGGGAACAAACTGTGGTTAATTTACTCCCTGCTGCAGATTTGTATTCCTGGGGAGTACCAGAACCTTCAAGGTTGAAAAAAGACATTCTTACCCAGAGAAGTCCTTGCAGGAACTGCATCCTTATTGATCCAAAATGACACCCATGAAAGAACAACTGTGAGTATACAAGGAATGTATGTCTGAATAGTAAAATACCCCATACGTCTGCTGAGATCAAAGAAGATTGTCATAATAATATAATCACCTATAAATTAAAAACAAAAAAAAGAAAAAATACTTACACGACATTGAAAATGGTTATCAGTTGTATCTTCATCTGTTAGTCTTGTTCTAGATAGATATTACATTAAATAAAACTTAACACTTTGCCTTACCCGACAAGGTATGAGAAATTTCAGTTGTATTTCGTAACCCTACAAATGCAAACTGATACAATCTCCAGTATTTTGGATCTGCCACTTCAACAGAGGTTTTCTTCCATTTGTATTCAATCTCATTTCTGGGATATCCATCTAGAATAAAACAGATCAAATCAGGCATTCAGCCACAATATATATCAAAACATGTTTTGTGATCTCTGAAGTTGCTGATAAACCAAACCAGCACCATACATAAAGTGGATCAGAGAGAAATCCAAATTTAACCCCAAAATATCTACCCTCAGTTTTAAGCCTGGCTAAATGTAGGATTGACCAAAAAACTATGTAAATACAAATGTTTTGGAAATATCTACACAATATTCTGGAACTCAGATCTGAAAAACTGGCTCAGAATTGCCACTATGGATTAATACACAAATGTAATATACGTCATCATTAAAAGACCACAAAGAGCTTAAAAGGACAGACACTAATTAGTAAGTAATTTGATAAAATTCCTATTGACGTTTATTGATAATTTCTTTGTCTGTTATTCCCAGGATGGATTTTTGTGGCCTGATTCACTGTCCGGTACTTCAGCTTTAAGGAAGTGCAACCGTCTTGATTTTGATGTGCCTCACACGTTGCCGCACATTATCTTGCAGAAAGGCGGAAATGAAATTAAGCAAGACTCGCCTGTGTGGCACAACTATTTAATCAATGGAGCTACCAAAGCTCATTTAGCTGGAAGCACTGAAGAAGGAAGTACTAAATGAAAACATTAATTTAAAAAGAATCACTGAAGTTTGATTTCATTGCCTATTAGGTTTTACATTTAGGAATAAGTCATTTAGCTGTGTTCAGGTTGTTCGGGTTTCTTTTGCCAGTAATAGCACAATTCCTTTAGGAACATTTTTTTAAAAAAATACAGTTTATATTAAAGAAATGAAGCCTGAAAGTTGTGGTTCTTGCTCACATAAATAAGCCCCACTGAAAGGAGAAGGACTTCTTATCCTGATTAAGCACTTACAGGAACAGGTTGAAGAAGACAGATCTTACTTTTACTTTTAAGTATATCACATGGAACTAATTCAAAGCTGGCAAGTCTGGCAGGCATAAAAAATAAAGTTCTTCCAGGGCAATAGATTTTCATTAACTGGAATGGGCATTGTATCAGTCTCCTAAGCAATACGATTATTTTTAAAGTTGTGAATAAATGAAATGAATGTAATTCAACTCATTCATCACTGCATTTAATAATGCATTAAAAAATGCAATAAATCTAATCAAAACATAAACAGATCAGTTCTTTCCTTCACTGCAACGCTTTAAGAAGTAAACACTTGCTCTCTTGCTGACAGAATTTAAGGAGATGTATAGCCTGAATGTAAAGAAAAAAAAAATTATTTTACCACCTACAGCTTGAAAACTCCAGTGGACAGGAGTGTTCATCCATAGGAAAGTTATGAAGCTGAAGATAACATTCAGCATTGATTGTCAGCCTGATTAGAAAAAAAAGGGAAAAAAAAGAAAGAGAAAAGATTATATTCAAGCATCCAGATACTTTAGACTAGATAGTAAAGAACATGCACAGAAATCAATTTTGCCAATTAATGGATGTTATGCATAGCCAACTGTGTGTCTGCAAAGAAAAATCCAGCGTCACTGCCAAAGAACAAAAACTATCGTCATATGCAACCTGAGGACCTGCATTGTTTCAGCTGGCATCTTGAGCCATTTCAAAAATTTCAATAGATTTGGGGGGATCTCTCAGCTCTCTACCAGAAATAGGGGGTAAAAGGGAGGGACTGAAGGCAGGGCAAGGAATGGAGTTTGTCATAGCAAATAAAGGAAGTTGCTGAAGAACACATTTGTCAAGTCAAATTGCATTTGGCATCATTGTATCTGGTGGCTATATACACGAGAGACAAAGTGGGGATACCCTTGGGCTTGCTCTGTACTCGTGGAAGAAGCTCTGGTGAAGACAGTAGCATGGATAGGAGCAAGCAGACTTGATATTTCTACTCATTTAATGTCTAAGGCATTCAAGCAATTCAGGCAACTAATATACATTTTAGAAGTAGTTTAGGACTCATAATGGTATCAGCTGAATCGCTGCTTTTTGAAAATACTATCACAGATTTCATAGACTCATAGAATCATAGAATCACAGAATCATAGAATACTTTGGGTTGGAAGGGACCTAGTCCAAACCCCCTGCAACGAGCAGGGACATCTTCAACTAGATCAGGTTGCTCAGAGATCCATCCAACCTGACCTTGAATGTTACCAGGGATGGGGCGTCTACCACCTCTCTGGGCAACCTGTGCCAGTGTTTCACCACCCTCATTGTAAAAAATGTCTTCCTTACATCTAGTCTGAATCTTCCCTCTTTTAGTTTAAAGCCTTTACCCCTTGTCCTACCACAACAGCCCCTGCTATTTCCAAAGAAATCAATGCACACCCCCATTCTACTAACTTCCACTAGGAAGCTAGAGTAAGGGACTAGATTCCAAACTGCCTTATTTGCATTTAAAATACCACCTCCTTTGTTGGTAACACTGTGAAGAAAGTCAATAATGCCTTCTAAAATCAACTTTGAAAATTACCATAATGTTTACATACTTGACTGTATGCAATACTTACATACCAGAGAAAAGGGATGGGGAACAGAAGATTCTGCCACACGCTGCCAGAACACTCTATAAGTCTGTGAACAAAGCAGTTATTCTACACCAAGTGTCTCTAGGACCATTCTAGAAATTTGTCCTGACCAAGAGAGAGGTTTATAAGGGAAAGTGTATTTCTTGCCATAGACTGGGGGCGGGGGGGGCGGAAAGGAGAATCCTCCACACACATTTCCAAGTAAAACACTTGCATCCCTCTGAAGATGCTTTTCAAATTGGCCAACTATGGCATATGTATTTATTGCCTTTGTTTTCCATTTTCAACCTTTGGATAGTCAAGCGCTTAAAGAAAAAGAAAACAAAACCAGACTTTTATTAAAAGCAACACAACTAGATCTGGATTCACTGATGGGTACAATGAACGGACCAAGGACTACCCTCATCGAAAAATCAGTAAACCTGACTAACAGAATCATCCCATCTGCTCCCTGAATTACCAACGGGGAAAGAGTGGTGGTACAGGGAAGCCCATGAAACTGCAGCACTGTCAGATCCTATTGTTGTTCCTTCAATAACCAACATATGAAGCTCTCAATGTTAATCCATCTTAGGCCAAATTCAGGCTGTATCCTCACCTATACAGATGTTTACATTTTACAGTGCTGGATGAATACCTGTTCTGCTGGTTTATTACTAGCTCATTGACCTTCACAGCTCATACTCTATCCCAATAATTCTAACCTATGGCTCTGGGAGAGCTCAGATGGTTTTTTTGGTTGCATCTGTTTTTTTCTCTGTGTTACACCCTGTTTGAAAGAAATTGTACACTGAAACTGAATGGACAATGGAAGGGTAAAATCCAAGTATGACTCCAGAATTGTTAGCTAAAATAAAAATAAAAAAATATTAGCATGTCAACAGAAGAGGCTTTTTAGAGATTTTTATAAACACCAGCATAATGAACTGTTTAAAAAGTGCTCTTCAGAGATATTTGTATGCTCTCAAATGAAGCATACTATGAAAAAATTGAGTGAAGAGAATCCTTTTGACACATCCAGATTCTTCTTATTTCTGATACAGAAGACTTTCTAAATTGTTCATACAACACAACTAGCCTGCATATGAAAACAGCATAAGTGACTGAAAAGAAAGCAATTAAAAGGTGCTACATTTTGTTTAAAATAAATAAACTCTTAAGAGCAGAATCAGATTTATGGCATCCTCTGCATAAACTGCTTCTTGATCAGCTCTTTATTTGTTGCAAGATTTTTCAGGCATATTTAAAAAATAAAACTGAGAGATGACACTAAAATGCTTTCTGTAGACTACAGCCTTTCAAGAACTGTTTGAAAAGTGACTCAAAGGTCAGTACAGATAGCCTAGATGGAAAGCTTAAAACCAGCCCAAGCATCCCCCATTTGCCAAGAAGAATTATCACCAACATATTAGCTTATGCGTAATTTGGCTGAACAGATTTGTTGATTTTAATAGCTTGCAAGGGTAAAATTTTAAGAAGTATATGCGGTACTGGGGCCTTAGCTTTAATCAAACTTCTTATGGTTTTTAGTATCTGAAGCATTTCATATTTTACTTACAGAATATAATTTGGTGGAAATTAGATACTGAACTACTTAGAACAGAAAGTCTGCAAAACAACTTATGACTAGATCTGCAATATGTTGGTGGCAGACCACCATGGTGCTATGTGCCATATAACATCTTTTTTTTAATATTACCTGTACCTAAATGAGATTAAAATTTGCTGTCCCCTTCAATTGTCTTTACTGAATTATATAGGCAATATATTTCAATGCTATTAACTTCATGTTTTTCATGATCAAATAATCTTTTTTTTTTCACCTTTCTTAAACTCCTTGCAAATTCCTGTGGTCCACAACAAAAGAAATGCCAAGGATTTGATACATATTCATTACTTTCACATTCCTGGTCATAACAGGTTGTTGTTTTTTTTTTTAATAAAAACCCACCTTAGAGTGTATAATACTCTTCCATCACTCCAGATTCGAAGCAAACGATTTGGAGTTGTAATCCAGTGAGCATCAGATTTCCTTGAGTTCCGGAAGAAAGTGTCTGGAATCCAAATTTTTCCAACCATATTGCTATTAAGCATAAGCACCTTCATTGAGCTGTTAAATTTTAGACGACTGTCATACCAAGTCTGGGCAAAAATTATATCTATAGTGTATTCCTAAAAACAGAGAAACAACCATATCTATGTATACGTTTACCAAAGTCCTGAAGCCAACAGTTTTCAATTCATATATAAATCTGAGGCCACTTCTTCTATTATCTTTTGTATTACCATTTGCATAGCACACAGCAGCCTGTAACCCCAAACAGAAAAGTTACAGACTGACGAAAGACACACAGCCTTCTGTCCCTACCTCCTCCCCCCTGACACGTATTGATTACTTAAGGAAGAGGAGACGTGATGGGAACCTGCTGTAACTTGGAGGTCCTCGCACAGTGCCACCACCTCTGGGGGCCCTTAAGGGTAACCTTAATACTTCAAGGAGAGACGTTTGTTAAGAGAGAGATTCCACATTTCTTAAGAAGCAAACCAAATAAACTTTCTATATTTTTTCCCCAAACTTTACAACATGCAATTTAAGATCCTTCAACAAATTTCAGATTTTGAAAAATTCATGAATATGCGGGACATAAACATCACAGTTTGCAGAACGAGCTGTTACCATCTGCCTCCTATATCTACCTACATACACACAAGAGTATACATAATCATCATCATGAAGGAAATTTCCCTAAAGCAAGTCCGCTGTACTTATTAAAGCCTCAAGAAAGCTGCCTTTGTGGTAGAAAGTCAAATTCCTCAGTAGAGTTATGGCCAGAAAAGAAAGGTAAAAAATAAAATAAATAAATAAATAAAAGGAAAACCTTCAGCCTTTTAATGAGACAACTTTTGACACAGTAAAACTTGGGGGAGATAAACATTACAGGTGCAAAGAAATACTGTTTTTCAAAGAATCCAGCCAGTTGTTCCTGCACTCCAGACAAAGGAACAACGCAGCATCCTCTTCTCTGTTGTGTTTGTCACAGCTCCAGACCACGACTCTGACCTCAAGGGCAACAGTCTCTCTACTTGATGGCAGATGTGATCTTTCCTGCACGGCTGCCCCATGAAGGCTCCAATGAGCAATTCAGCAGCTCCTCCGCAGCGTAAAAGAGCTGGAGACCAGACTTAGACACTTGGTGTTGGCTGTTCAGCTCCCAGTCACGGGATGAGTGGGCAGCGGGAAGAGAGAAGGAGACAGTGGTTCAAACTCTTGCTTCAGCCAAAGGGGTCACTACTAGTTCACTTGGTCAATAAAAACACATGGTGCAGACAGTCAATTCTTGTTTTAAATAAAATAAAAGTGGAAGGCTTTGCTGGTTGTAGTGGGGGGTTTTGTTCATTTTATTTTTAAATTATCACGGCAGCCAAACTGTACAAGTTACAGACTCCTCGTGCATTTCTGCAACTGATACCACCCATTTCCCAGGAAAGTTTGCGAAATCTGGCACTTCATCCTTGAGAAGTGCCAAGGCATATATTCCAGGACTACTTATATCTCTCTCAATTCTCCCACCTCTCCAGGTGGGAGAAGAACAGGTTCAAGAAATAGATATGCAAGAGGGAGGCTTGCCCTTGCTGTGTGATGTATAGCAGGTAAATTACCACCTGGATTGTGGTAACTCAGTGACTCTCAAAGGTTATGAATAACCAGTGTATGAGGCAAAGAGTGGAGGGACAGAGGGAATAAAAGGACTAATCGAAAATGCATTTTAGAGATGACTTCTCTCTAAAATTCTGCTTATTCCTTGAGAGGCACTGCCATCAGGGGAAGATTCTGCAGGTCAAAACAAGTCCTTGATTATTTTATTTCTGTAAACAACATTGAAGACACCTGTGAAAACCTGGGGTCTGTTTAACCTTAAAATTCAGTTTTCTGTGCTCATCTATAGTGGAAACTATAAAGGAAAGGAAACTCGCCTTGCTGTAGTGTACATGAGAGCCCAAGGCAGTGCATTGGAGAAGTGTTTTAATGGGCTTAAACAGAACAGAATGAACAAAGACTTACGTGTTGCCTTTACAGTACAAATAGGAGAAAAAAAAAGAAGCCAATGAGGGAAATCAATAAACACGACCAAATGTATGAAAAGAGCAGACCGTCTGAGTTTGAAGGTACCACTCTGAGCAGCCACTTCACAGTAGCACTGCATTTTCTGAGAAAAAGAAATTTATCAAAGTGTCATTACAGTCAAATCCACCCAGAGCGAGAAAACTCAGGTTTTCATAGAATACCAACCACCCTAACAAATTAAGATAAAACAGGAAGACGAGCTCGCAGATTATTTTGAACACAAAAAGGAAAGGAACAGCCTCAGTGGACCCAGATGCTTGTGTTCTCTCACCTTTCAGTATTCAATGTTTTTATCATACCCATGTATTACAGGTGTTGTTTAAAGAACTTTTGGGGAAAAAAAAAAAAAAACAAACAAAACCACCTTTGTTAAACTCCTTCATGATACATTTATGACTGTTCAAAAAGAATCTGATACATAATAGTTAAATATCATAAAATCAGTAACTATTTGCTTCCAAGTACCTTGCTGAATGTATAACAAGAGATCCATGTGCTAGCCTCCTGTCACATACTGGCAGAAGGTGGTCCTCCATTTGTAAGCTGACACTTCAGCACTCAGACATCTCCCTCGCCCTCAAGGGTCAGCCAACCAAAAGCATAATCCCACTATTCATCCCACCTGAAAGATGTGGACTTGCAGCCTCGTGGTGGGCGGCAGCGGCAGTTCACCCCCCTCTTCAGCAGGGACCCAGAGTCAGTGCTGTCTGATTTCTCCCAAGAACATTTATTCCACTTCTAACATCTGCCTTGGTGGACATTACTACCTACTTCTTCAGCATATCTTTTTGTCCTATGCCTCCCTGAGACCTCTCTGTCTTTGAGGGTCCATAATACATCCTGAAGCTGCATATATTCTTCACACAACACATCTCACACAGGGTCGCATTTTCAACCCATTATGTCTATACTACCTTTCACTCAAGTGAACTTTAGCATCATGTCCAAGCACGTACATGTACTCACATTGTAGGGGTGCAAGCCATGTGAAAATGGGACTCAAATGTATATCAGCCTCCTTTCTGAACACGAGTTTCCCTGCAGAAGAGGCCAGGTGGCATAGGTCCAAATAGACCCCAAGCAGTTACTAAGCACAGGCAAACATATAGGTTGATCAGACAACTAAGAGTTTGGCAGCATGCAGCTGTGACAGTATAGATGCTTGCGAGCAATAACCTGAGCAGTTAACTATGCTAGGGGGATTATCAAGAAAGTTGTATTATTTCTGAAAACCTAGTTTTGAAATGAGCCTGAAATTTTCAGATTTTATGGATGCATACACTGAATTCCCTTAAATTTACATCTCCTGAAAAATATTTCATATTTCCTTTTAAGAAGGGGAAATATGGGTCCCCAAAATTTGTTGAAAATGAGGTACAAAAATCACTATATTGTCTTTTCTGGGAGTATTTTGTTTCCAGAACTAGATGAACAAAAGTCCTGTCTTCGTTTAGACACCACATGAGCAAGCACAACAGCAGCCAGATTTATACAATATTCTTTTAGTGCAACAAATCTTTCTGAGCTTCTATTTCATTTTCCTTGTTTTCTTACAAAAAGTTGAAATTAGCACTCTTATCACTACTTCTATTAGTCTTCCATAAAACTCACCATCCACTGCCACTGTTGTTGTGTAACCATAAAAATTGGTTTACTACTCTCTCTTTCAAATGAAACTAATGATAAAATAGCCATGCAGAATAAAATGGAATCAATCTATGGCTGTGTTAGTCACAGCCATAGCAAAATGCATGCTTATTCATATTTAGCCTCACAGGGTTCAATAACCACGGCACACGTTAGCTCATATTTGGCATTTGATTAGATCACTGAACTCTTTTTTGCACAGCTGGCATAAAGAGCCCACCTGCCTAATTATTTACAGATAACTGCAATCCTCCTCCATCTCTTTCCTCTCTAAAAGATCATAACAAACTCCAAAGGCTGGGAACACAGCGACTAATCTGAGATTACCATTAAAGGGCCAGGCAGTGTACAAACTGTGAATATTGACAAGCAGCCGTATACTCCGAAAGAAAATCATTTAATAAATAAAAGCAATTACTTCAAATAAAGTAGGAACAGCTACTGTATGGGAATAAATGGAATCCTCGACATCAGTTTCATTGTCACGCACAGTTCAATTACAGTCAGACATGAAAATGGGCCAGTGGATTGCTTTTTTTTATTGGAAAGCTGTGAAAAAAATGGAGGCAGATACCATCCTACACAAGTCTCAACGTAATATCAGTTAGGATGGAAAAAAATCTCACAAAGTAGAAAACGTTTTTCTTGGATATTTGGCATGGCAGTCTCACAACCGATTTGATATTTGACAGTAGACAGTACGGAGAAGTCAAGCAATGGGCAGCTAAATTGTTGGCTGGATTATGTTAACTGCAACACATTTTGTTTAAGAACAGGAAAAAAGTGGCCCCGTTTTCTGAGGCCAAACAAAAAAAACAAATGAAAAGTCCCAAAACCAAACTCAGAACTGAAAAATTGTGTTAGTGAACTACAGGCCCGCAATGCAGTGCATTAGCAGTGAATTTCAGAGAAAAATTAATAAAAACTTACTCCTGTCATTTCATCTTTGCTCAGAAGCCCACCCCAGCTTTTCTCCCAGACTGAAAATTTCACTTGAAGGGCACCTGGAGTTTTCTGGAGTGCAAAAACCTAATTCAGAAATCTGTTTCATAAGCAGCCCCTGAACCCAGTTCAATTACCAAGTGTGACATAACTTCATCTTATTCAGTTATCTGAGCTTCAAGATATTTTCCCCATGTTTCTTCATTCTATCCAGCTTTCTAATTCCTTAAACTGGAACTCTATATGAGGTAGGCAGGGAATTCTTCAGAAAAAAAAATGAAGAAGGGGAAACTAAAGAAAACGCTCTACCAACCTATATGTTTTGACATTAAGAGACGTGATTTAATATCAAAGACTCAGTCTAGTATTCTAATTAAGAGGTTTAAACAACAAAGTCACAGACAAAACTGGTAACCGCAGGCTTTCCTAAGAGGTAAGCACCAAATAAAGCATCAATCATTAGCCAATTTATCTTCATCTTGCTAGTGCGCTGCCAATAAATACTCGTAACCTTTACCTTTTCCCTTACCCAAATATCTCTGGACATCAATAAGGGGCTATTAAGTATTTTATTTTATTTTATTTATTTATTTTACTTTTAAAGACCTTTAAAAATATTTTTGAGCTCCTTCAGGGCCAGCAATAGTTCAGTGCTTTTTACCCATGGCTAGGATTGAAGCAAAAGTAAAATTTCTTGTTTTGGTGAACCACTTTAGTTTGCTCACTAGAGCAATCTAAACCTAGTGACCTTAGGGTGAGATCTAAAAGATCCAAGAAATCACAATGATTCTGACATGCACCTGTAATATTACATTAATGATACTGCAGCTGTGGAAGAGGTGGGGGCTGCAAGAAATACACTGAACAGAAGCGCACAGCATCTGCTCCCAGAGTCCTTTAACCAGTTAGATTGTTACAATTGTACAGATAATGACACTGGAAGATGCTATGAGAACATATGCACGGGGTAAGTGGAAGCATGGCAAATCATATCTACAGAAGGTGAGGGAGTATGGCAGGACCTAGATAGACAGAAAAATTCTATCACTCTTCACATCATAATTTGGCATCTGTGCTTATCCAGTCCTCATTTTGAACATGCAAAGTGACAGATGCAAACAACAATATGAATAAAAGGCAAGATTTATTTCAATGCTTTGTAGATTAGAAACTATAATTAAAATCTTGCCAATAGCCAAAAGATTAGCTAGAAAAGTAACTAAAGCACTTCAGCAAAATCTCTGCTTTTATTTGATCAGCTTAGACTTTGGGCATTTGAAGAGAGCATAAGGAGAGGAAGCAGATTATATAGATATAATCTATATAAATTCCCACACTGAAAATGACACAAAAAGTTTTGGTTTGCTTTTCAATTGAAACTTGAACATTTCAGCCCCTACCACTCATAAAAAAACCCCATTAAACTACAGAAAGAACCAGAGAAGACGACTCAGAACAAAAAAATACAAACATATATATAAAAAGCTCAGGAGTGAATACTGGTATGGATTAAGGGTTCGGCTTTGAGGTTGTCAGTAGTGATTTATCAACTTCATTAACTGTACTTCCTAAATTCTGCAGCTACATCTACCTTCCTAGAGAGCCTCAAGCAGTCAAAATTGGTTCCACAAACAACTTTAGTGACAAAACTGCACATTACTCAAACATACATGGTTTTCTACATTTGCCTTTTATAAATAAACTATAAATTCTCAAACACAGTGCTTCTCCTTTCAGTATGGTGCAACTGCTTTTAAAGCAAGATTAATTGCACAGTTACCATTTGCTCTTTTATTTCCATGTATTTCCTGTCATGCTCCAAAATCCCAACATTGATGGCAAGGGGACTTATCCAAGTTCGGTTTCTACCATGCAACTCTGTAAGATACATGCGCCTACATGAAATACAGCCCTCCTTTTAGTTTGGCTTACTGGTTGATGAAGCAATCGTGTAACGCCAAATATCAATCATCAGCTACATTGAAGATATAAGAGCATGGACAACTGTTAAGAACCGCCTAAAAGAGACTCTACTTACTGGTCCCAAGGGCAGAACCCTTTGTGGGGATAACCCTCTACAGTAGAGACGCTACTGTTATTCGAAAAGGTGAAATCTCATGCAGCACTTACGGTATGCCAGTGAATGACAAACTCCAGAATGCTCCAACAAAAAGTGATTTAGATGTGCGTTCTCCATGGTGGTCAAAATAACCACCCAGAATGTATGAGACATGATGAAACTTAAAATCATATAACAGAATAAAAATAATGAAGGCCAAGATCAATAGGCAGGGAAGTTACATTCAGTGACCAGCAGAAGGACATTGCATTTCTTAATAGCTATTTTGCCGACACTGTCACCCCTACTGACAAGGGAGTAGGGCAACACTCTTTCCAGGAGTGGGTCTGCTTCCTTGGCAAACAGCTTGGAGGTGCTGCTGCAGGAAAGGACATCCAGACCATTCCCCTGCTTTGTAAAGCGAACTTCCCATAGCATGCACCGTCAGGAGAAAAATCCTGTTTCTGTCACTGCCCAGCTTTTAACAGAGGATGAGATTTCGTAGCGTCAGCACAGACCCTGGCACCAGCCATTGCAGGGATAAGTGAATGACAACAGCTTTCCTCTGGAGCACAGCAGCAAAGGAGGCAACGATAACCGGTATGGTTGGAGCCATTGCCAAGGACTGTTTCTATTGCAACAAGCTGTTACCAGCTGTTGTCACAGTCAAAGCACATCCCCTGCCTTTCTTCCCGAAACCCAGTTCAAATCTAGGCCAGCAAAATCATTCCCACATCGGGAATGCAGCATCACAAATTTCCATATAGACAGACAGATTAGGAATTAATAACAAAGAACAGGTGTGTAGTGCGCTTCAAATTGTTTATCATCTATTCGACACAAAGATAAGAGGTACAAGACAAAGAACTAAACGTAGCTTGTCTCAGCTGCAGACACAAAGGAGACAACCACAGCAGAAGCAGACAGAGAGTATTTGGAGAGGATATTAAGGCATCGGAAGTAATAATAAACTGTATGTCAGAGCACTCAAGCAGTCTGTGCAGTTTTTGGAGGGAAAAGCAGGAGTAAAGCACTGTTTGGGTTAGCTTTAGCGCTGGCCAATACCTCTACCTTCTCAGTGAAGTGCTCTGTGGTAATTATATTAATATTATTCTTGGTTTAGATCATCTCAGATCACAACTAAATTGTGCAGGGGCTCAATACTGCTTATACAGGACACCATCCTCTGCAAGGAGCTTATGGTTTGAATTGAACATAAAAGACAAGGTTTGGAAAGACAACACAGGCATAAAGTAACAGGAAACAGAGAACCCAATACCAGTCAGAAGTACAGGTAGTGATTTTAGCACAACAAAAACTTAATTGTTTGTGATATTTTATAGCCTTCACAGAAAGAAAGAAAAAAAAAAAAGAAAAGAAAAGAAAGTTTAAACAGGAACATGATGAGAAACAATGAAGCGGCCTTGGAGGCATTTATAGAAAGTTTCTTTCAAGCATAAAGGGCAGCTTGGGAGAAAGTGGTATGAAAAGTTGAAAGGATGGGAGCAGAAGCTAGCGAGATCTGAGATAGGAAAAAGCCTCTTGGGGAAAAAAACAACTAAAAATGGCTGGGGCTAGCCTTTGAAGTGCCTTGAAAGTGAAAGGAAACTGTTTATGTGTGAGGTGCAGTAAAAGAGGAGAGAGAGGAAGAACCTGAGCAAGAGATGACTCAGTAGAAACAATGGAAAATTCTCTCTGTAGGACATCTCTAGATGGTAGGAATGGAGCAAGACTGCAACTGGAAAGGTTACAAAAACACGTTATCATAACAATGGGAGTCTGCACAAGAGATTCCGAGTGATGGATTAAAAAATAAATAAAAATAAAACCCCTCAAAGTTGCTTTGCAATCAGAATTTGCAAGACTCCAACTGAGACCCTACTCCTGGTTCTAAGATCCATCAAATCATAGAAAATTTTGAGATGTCAAGCCTCAACGACATACAGAGTAGTGATTATCCACAGCAACTGAGAGCATGGAAGGGCCAAAAAGTGGGAAGATTTATATTTTTTATATTGAGCTAACTAAACATCTGTGAACAGATATGAGGGACTCAAGACAATATTTTGAACTGGAAAAAAGGAGAGACACAGAATAGCAGGCAACTGGAACAGAAAGGCTGCTGAATTTGTGCATGAAACTACCAAGAAGTAGTTGAGAGCAAGAGAAGAGAAGGTGACCGTGGAAGACATCCTGCGCAGAAGTACTAAAGGAAGAGCTTTAAGAAGTACATTCACATCAACACGTAATTAGATAAAGTACTGGCAACACAAAAAAATAAGGTCCTTGCTCACAACACACTGACAGACTGACCACAGACAAAAAGGAATAGGCTTTTCAGAATTGTTTTCTAGCCCCAACCATGTCCACAGCTCAGGACTTCTGCTATTTCTTTAACAAATTAGCCTTATGCAAATACAGAACACTAACATCTGAAATCTCAGATACTTCAAAGGCAGTTTGGTGATAACTCTGGCTGTGGATGCTAAGAATCTGAGATGATATAAACTGGATTTCCAACCAGTACACGCTGGCACACTGTACTGATGTCAGGGGAGTTAAGTCAAAGCAGTATTTTTTTTTTCATTATTTATATTGAAACAATGCCAACTGTGGCTTAAGTGATACGATGGTACTATACAAAACCAGTATTTCCTAAAGCGTGAACTAGTCTAACACAAAAATGAAGAGTGAACCATGGCACAAAAAAACTGCAGCCTTAAATTATAATATTGCTAAATCGCAGACACAAATTAGGGCACATTTTACAGCAAAGAACGTAGGTTTTTCTGGTGTCTTGTGTAGAACCTTGACTACCTGTCCTGACTTCATATCTATTAAGGGACCACCAGTAAAGTGCAGCTGAGCCTAGGCCAAGTACTGAATGCTGTTTAAAGTGGGGGCTGACGAGATGGCTGTACTCTGGTTTGACTTCAGAAAGCTACCACAACACTTGTCTGTCGTACCACAGCTGCCTTCTCCCTCATCCCTCGCCATTCCCTTCAAAGTGATCACAGAAATTGGGAGTGACACAAGAACTGCTGTGCTGAGCCAGTAAGAGCAGAATATTGCCTGTACTTGGCCAATTCCCCTGAAACCTAATCGGGCAAGCTTAGAGCTGCCTTGCAATAGCAGTAGGCAAACTAGCTGCCTGCAAGAGCCAGACTAATCAATTTAAGCTAATTTTCTCAGAATAAAACAGAGAACATTAATGAAATTGTATTTGTCAAGTATTACTCAAGTTCCTAGAGCTGGTAAAATAGGAAATGCTAACAGACATATGGGTTTTGACACTTAAAATATATTTCATAAATAAGAAAAAAAAAATGCTCAAGCCTACTGACGGAATATTTACTCAGCTGCTGTAAATGAACTCTGTGTCCATCAATCTCAAACACTCATTTGAGTAACAGTCAATTAACTCTGATCACTTGCAGTGCTGACAGGCACCAAAATGATTGGAATCTATATTTCCTAATCAAAATAAAAGAGTAAGTTGGGAAAAAATATATTATTCTAGTTTAATCCAAAGAAGATGCTGTACAATAAGAAACAGGTAATATTTAAAGACTTGCTGGTATTTTTGTCCTGATTTATGGACACATATTCCTGCCATTTGAAAGAGAACTGAATCAGTTTGCATAAAATGCACACACCTGACTCTCCGAAAATTTGCAGTGCTTGAACACTGAACCCACACAACCATATGAAACCTCATAAGTTCTCAAACATGAGGAGTGCATCCTTCATGCTCTTCCTCTCAGTCTGTCATCAAAAAGCTCACAGAGACAAAGGTTCCCCTCAAAATGGTCTTCTTCAAATATGAAAGCAATTCCAACCTCCAGGAAAAGCTTCAAATGCAGTTCACAAACAATGACAAGCCCTATCAAGCGGTGTTCACCCAGTCCTGAAATATTACTACATAGTGCAGCATTTAGAGAGCACTGTGATTGATTATGTTTATGTTTCTTGTATGGAACTATGTTCACCTGGACACACAGCTCTCTGTAACAGACAGACAGGGAGGGAGAGAGAAAGAGAGTTCATATTTTTCCTTTTATGCACTTCTTACTTTGGATTCTTTTTCCTATTGTGTTTGTTAAATCCTTAAGTCAACGTGACATGGTTCACACATGTGAACTGAAAAGCATGCCTAGGTGTCTGCAGGATCAGGGCCTCGCTAATTCCAGCATCTATTTCTGTCTTTTTCTAAGCCTCATCTTTCTTTTATGGTAGTTACTATTCATTCAGTAACAAAACATTCAATGTCATTCAAAAACAGAGTTAAAACCCCATTGATTTACAGAATAATGCACACAAAGAGTGTGCATCTTTGAGTACTGGATTTCAGGGTAACTTCAGATAATTTATATTTGCGTCATGATTACTTATATTCTAGTGTGCTTAATGTAAATTACTTGGCACTGTAAAGTAAGAGTACAAAACCCTCAAACCTTCAATATAAATTTAGTGACTGGTAGAACAAGTGCAGTGACACACCTGACCACAAAACATCCTCCACAGGTACAGTAACATTGAGGAATCTGTATTAGGATACCGATCACATTGATACTTCAATACCGTAAAAAAAATAAAAACTCTGCTGCTAGTTACTGCAACTTGAGCATGAAATGGAATTCAGAAGCCAAAGCATATTTAAAATTCACCATCAGCACATTCTACACAAAGTCATAAATGGTACAATATGACAGGAAAAATTGTATCTTAACAGTGTCCAGGCCATGCAGTCTGTGTACCAAAGCAGCACATTGTGTATTCAGTGAATATCTGATTTGTTCAGTGGTTTAGCTATCTTGTTAAAAATAAGAGTGCTAGGCTTCGAAGTATGGCCTTCAGCTTGCGGCCACAGTAGCCCTCAATGGATAACTGGCAAAGATCATGCAACAAAAGCTAAATCATCTGCAGAAGAGGCAGAAATGTTGGGAAATAACAAGGAAACCGAACTGCTTCAGTGAAGTGCAGTCCTAGAAATTTATCCTGGTATTTTCAGTCTGGACCTCCTAATACTGAGTTCCATTAGTAAATGCAAAAGCTGAACAGAGAGCATCATCTGCATCCACAGCAAGGGAAGAAAAAAATACGTAGCTCTCAAACACACTAAAATGGCAATGACACCATAATGCCTCAAAATGTTAAATCATTACTTAAAAACACATGGAAAAGCAAAGGAATTTAAAAAATAATTTTGTTTCTGTAAACATACATATTCATATATGTGTACGCTTACACACAGACAGATATAGCCAGAAAGATAGAGCATTTTCTTTAGGCTAGTTTTTAATCTATCTATCACAATGTCTATGCATCTCTATAGAAATGATCTGCCTCTCTTTAACCCTTTCCCTGTTTCTGTTACTTGAGCATTCCTCCACTATTTACTATACGAAACTCGATTAAATAGACACTCAGGACAGGGAAAGTATAAACTTTTCTCTTTGCTCTTCATTTTTGACACAATGATTCAATACTGCTTCTTACTGCAGGAACTGCTCCTGTATTCCTTCTCCAAAAATTTCTCTCATTTGGGGTAGCAGCCTTTTATTGTCATGAGAGTTTTGATCAAACAGAAATTACAAGATCAGGTATTCTCTTAGTTAAACGAAGGTAAAAATGTCTTGAAGGGCTCCCATGCTTCTCCCAACCCACTGAACTTTCATGGTCTTGTCAGACCACAAAAGCTGTGGTGCTGGCATGGTCCTCCCCTGGGCCCCTTGGGCCACCGGTAGCACAAAACATTATGTATTTATGAAGATGTAGGGTTAGGGGGATGAATACAGGGCAGAGAAAGCTAACGAGGCCCACAGGCAACATGGATCAACATGCTTATCTACACAGGGACCATATATCAGACTCTGCTACTGGTACCACCAGAGTGGCTTTTTTACATCTTGGCCCTAGTTTGGAAGGAAAGAGGTAGTAAGAGCCAAGTACATCTACATTGGGTTCTCAACTGTGTCAGCGTCCACATAGAGGAAAACCAGGCTCTAAATATTCACTGCATGTCTAGATTCTGCTAAGGAATCCCTAGACCACTGCAGAGCTATTGAGGATCAAGATTTTGGCCACAAAAATGTACTTAGCTGCATTTTACATGGTTGTTGCATGATGCATAGCACAGGTTAGCTCTACAGGACAGATACAAAAATCTTTAAACTCAATAAGTATTAGAAGCCCAAATACTCTGCTGATCCAGACACTTGTTAAAAAATGTTTACTCAGGTTGCGGATGCCTAAAGAGATCACATGCTGTAGAAAAATGTCTGTTAAGCATGGGGTGTCTCTACCGTCTAGAATTTTGTGTAGATCTTTGTTAAATAGTGAAAGTCAAAATACAGCAGCCTTCAAAAAAGATTCTAATGAATGTCATACATACGTTTAAAGCCTCCCTTTTGTGAAAGTGGAAGTCTATCAGATAGCAAGAGGAAAATAGACCGAATTATAAAAATAAATCAGTTTCCTCTCATAATACGTGTCCTCTGAAGCTTTCAGACAAACACACTCCCTTGATATGCTGCTTCAGAATCATTCTTAGAAAAAATGCTCTCTACATCATGCCATATTGTATCCAAACTAAATAGTTAAAGGACATCATTTGCCAGAGTGAATTAACGTATCTGGCAAACGAGTAATCCAATGGGGAATCACAGATATGTGCTCTCACATTAAGTGATCAAATGAAGGGCTAAGGACAGCCCTTGAAATGGAAGCAATTTTTGGATTATTAGTTAACAATCTCAAACAATATTGACTCCAGGGAAAGTGCCTTCCTAATGAAACCAACAGCTCACATAATGAGAGCTTACAGGGTCAAATCTGTAATTATTTTTTTGCTGAGAATGTTGTTTCCCAGATTAAAACCGTCTTTTTCAGAAACCTTAATCAAATTATTTGCATATATATGGTTTTATTTATTTTCACAAACATTTGATTTTTGTAGTGATGTTAGATGCTTATACGATCCAGGTTCCTGGAGTCCAAGCCCAGTGAAAGCAATTGCTCTATTATGAAGGCCATAGTGCCCCTAGATTATAATTTAAATTGCCAGGTAGTTCTCTGCCCATTTTTAAAAAACATATAATAGTTTTTAAAGCTCTATATCTTAAAGACATTTACATAATTACCCTTTGGTGGCATGCTTCATTGTTATCTTTTATTTTTTTAACAGAAATCAGAAGGTCAAAGGGATAAACATTCAGTTGATACACATTAAAACCATTAGGATCTTGCTCTCTAATGAAGTAATATGCCTTTTCAATATGAAAGAAAGCCAATATGACTGGCTTTTATTAGCACCATGGCAAGAGCATCACCACCTAGCTCTAAGACGGCTCTAGTAGATGGGGGGAGACCTCCTAAACAAGTGACATGAAATAGTCCCATGGCTGACACTGTCATTACTGCAAGTGCAACCCATGGTAACGGTGCCTCCCAGGCTCTGGGCTGAGCGAGCAGAGGACAGTTGTGGGCACATGAGAGGCCATGGTATATAGCAGCGGGGGGATTGCCCAGGGGCTGCAGACACAAGAAAAGGGAGTGGGACATGGGGCAGGGCCACCCTGCAAAGCCAGCCACATTCTGGTTCTTTAAAACTGCAAAACTGAAGCTGTAAGCATTTCTCATTTTCAGTTCCAGTGTATGCAATGCCTACTGGCCACAGGCTGAAGGACTTATGTTGGTTACTGGAAAATGAAGCCCCTACCATTTGCTATATCCTCCTTACAGGTTGCCTGTCCACACACTTTGCTCCATAAGTTCCTTCAGAAGAGGATAGGATGGAGAGAAGCAAAAAAGAAAGACTGCAGTAGGAAGACAAACAAAACCAAAGACACCACCTATACCGGACATGGAAACTGAAAAGTTTCCCCCACCCCATCACTTTTCTGCTCTTTCATGCATTCCTTTATGTACAGTCCTGGCCTGAGACATGGACTTCCCTGCCACAGCCCCAGGTAATGACAACCCTAAGCTTGTTAGACCATTATTCTGGGATGAATATCCTTTGCCACAGATCTGCATCATCTACTTTTTGCACCTTTATCCGCAGTATTTAAGTACCACTGGTTTTTCCAGCTTGGCTTCCCATCACTGAAAGTCAATATTCCTTACCCAAGCATGACGACATATGTGTGAACCACAAAATCTTTAATAATAATCTAGAATTACTGTGCTTTCACCAAATGTTCATAAGCCCCCTGCACTGGCATACTCCAGCCTCAGATTGAACAAAACGCTCCTCTGCCATGCAAGGTCAGCGCTGTCAGCAATCCTCTAGGGAGGAGGAAAAGGAAAAAGGCAGGAGGGGGCTGAGATTAAATTCGCCTGAGAGCCGGTCCCAGTCTTAGTCCTGGGCAGCGGTCCCCAGAAGAAGTCATGCAACAAGGCCCTTCTAAAGCCTCCAACACCCCCATTTCATACAATGCACATTGTGACAGAAAATCTAAGTGATTTAAGAAAAGACCACAGACTCAGCTTCCTCATAAGTGCTGTTACCTCAGTGTTGGTACCAAATAGACAGGTCAGATCTCAACAGGTATACCAGAAACTAGATGAGATGCATTGCTTAACTTCTGAAGAAACCAGCTATGTGTAGACACACACACACATGCACTCACACACACTGAAGAGGACCCATAAGACTAAATAAGACATGGAAAAAGAAGGACAAAAGAGTCAATTTCAAATTTTTCTTTCTATGAATTTGAAAAATAATAATAAATCACTTCACTGAAGATAGTTTTATACACAAATGATGGGTCAATTGTTATTTTTCTTAATCCTAAGAGTAGCTCCAGGACATTATACTGGGCCAGAGGTAAACCAGGTTTAAACAAACACAATGAAAATGTTCAACAAAAACCAAACTAAGGACCTGATACTACGTCCTCTGTGTGGCCTCATTTTTTTAAAGACGAAATATATTTTTTACATTACAACAATTTCAAATACAGAGAGTTTAACCTTGTTTCTGCAATAATCACAATAATATCCACCAACATGAGTATACAGAAATAACGAAAATTATTTGAATGAGATTAAAATTATTTCATAATATTAACCCATAGCATCATTCAGATAATGTGGTCTGTCAATAATCAGAACTTACCATATTGATTGGGTCAACTGGGCCAATGCTGTTAACATAGACATCTGTTTCAATTACCGTAGTTCTCACTAAACAAAACAGTAACCATATTAATTATATATTTAATTAACTCTGTACATTGTTAGTGTAATTTAACCTATTTACTAAAATAACAACAAATCTGATAGTCTTTTATTAGATTCAGAATAACTAAATCTCTGGTTTGTTCATTCTGTGAAGGATCATATATGACTTGGCTCCCTTATTCCACACAAATTGTTAGAATTATCAACATGATTTTTTTATTTCTTAATGCAATCCCCATCTGAGCTTTGTGAACAAATATATGATAGCTATAAAACATATAAAAGGTAAAGGAAGGGGGGGGAAAAACCCAAACCAAAAACTCTCTTCCAACATAAATATTTAATCATAAACAGAAAAAAAAATGTTTGGAAAAAATTGCTCATACAACAAACCATGAGGTCTGGGAGCAGAAGTGTTTATCAGCTGTAAGGAATCAATATGCAGTGCTTTCTGTCAGTTCCTACTGAAAATGTGTAATGAAAATGAAAACTTTTCACCACAGATTTCTTCAATTCATGCAACTACAGCACACATAAGGATTACTAATGTCCTTTCATCAGTTTGATTATTACACTGCTTCAAACACTAAATTGAAAGCTCCTCAAGTGAAAGTAATTTAAAAGTTAAACATTTCCAAACTTATTTTTCCTTAAAAAACAAAGGGAAACCAGCCTCACTGGGCAGTCAAAAATTAGCTGTCTTAAAAATATATTCTCTTACAGAATATACTCTCTTACTTTGTACATTTACAGAAGGGCACTAAGTCTAAGTGACTTCCCATGGAAGTCACATCTGAAGTACACGTAGCACTGATAATTCACTTTTTTCCTCCTAACAGGTTTATAGGGGAAAAGGGTATAAATGGAAGAGGTCAGGATGCATTTTAACATCATCAGTTTACCTAGCATTTTCTTCTAGCTTGTAGTGGAGAGCCAGAATGTGGACACAGGAGGACGGACATATGTCCTTGTCCCCACTGGAATGAAGAGGGTTAATAATAAAGCTCTGCTGGTCTTTCTTTCACAATCAGGTATTTTAAAATGAAGCATTTCTGTCCATCTGCAGATGGAAAAGGGGGAAGGTACAAACAAAAAGGTACTTTGATTTCATAGGAGAGGGACCCTAGGTAATCAGATTTGATTTCTTTATACTGCAAACCATCAGAGACTGCCCGAGTGCTCTATAATAAACCTAAAATCTTAAGTAAGAGGATTTTTCAAATCTCAAAAATCTAAAACTCAAACACACAGAAAGAAACAGGGTATCATTAACATCCTTGCCAGCTACAATGACAGGCAAGATACATTTCCTAAATATCCTAAGATACCTTTTGCCTGCCAATCTCACTTGGGAGGAAATTCTCCCTGATTCCAAATCCGATTACTGGTGTGACCCTGAGCCTGACAGCAAGACACACCACTGAGGCTGCACAAAGGATTTTCTGTACAACCACAGAGCACAGAGTCACTTGATCACCATCCTGTCCCCAGCATGCTTCACAGAAACTTTAAACAGACTCTGGAAACCAATTTATTTCCTGGGGGAAAAAAAAGTAAGTGCTTCCTGAGCTGCAAATGCTTTCAATATCTGCAGGGCTCATAAAGGAATGGGGGCAACACAAGAAGTCATATCCACAGACCGAAAAATCAGAGAAAAAAAAAGTATATAATGCATGTGTGTATGTAACATATGTTTAGTATATTGTACATACACCACATGTCGCAAACAGATATCCCCTTCCTTTAATTCTGCAACCCTATTTATCTATATAACAGCAATCCCACTGCTAGACTAGAACACAAGGACGTGGATCAAAGTGTATCTTGCCTCATTGCTCAAGCAATGCTGAATCTACTATTTTTCCCCTATATTAGTAAGAAAAAGTTTAATTCTCCTTAGTGTTAGGAAATCTTGTTTTGTTCTGAGGTTCAAGTCTTTGACTCCAACTTTCAGCACTGCCTAGCCATATATCACAACTCTTCCTCAGACACAAGCAATTAAGGTCACCTCCGAAACTTGCCTTCAGTGTGCTCAATAGTTCATACCGCATACTGCAACTGCAACTGCAGCCTACAAATAATCTGTTCAGCTTTAACTTCTAAATTTGCTCCATTGTTTCCAGATACATCTTGAAATGGGGACACCAGGACTGGAAATTTTTGTAACAGTGTTATCAGTACTGCTTGAACTTTTCCAGATTTCTACTTGTGTTCCTTTTCAAAAGAGGACTTATCTCTGGACAATGCTCAGGGATGTATAGCTAAGATCTTATACTACACAAAATATCTAAGTTTTCCCCTAAATCACTGCTTTACTACTCAGAATCTCTCACCTTGAAATATGATCACCAGACTTCCTACCTTCCACCTCCTTTTTTCCCCCTCTCAATTTTTGTGTCTCCAGTTTTACTGAAGGAGCAAATTATTGCTCTGCAGATACAGCCTCTCCCTTTCCAACAGTCTTCATGTCATCTGCCAACTTTACTACAAAAATTAATCGCTAAAATCATTCAAAATATCATTATTTTTGATCATGACTTTCCTATGAGAGCTACTATAGACAGCCCAACCACTGATATTTCCTTATTAACAACTAAATTTTGAGATCTGTCAGTAAGCCAGATTTGAATGGGGGCTGTGTCAATTTTATGAAATTCCAGCTTGCAGCAAGCAGTACTTGATCTGCCACAAGGGCTCTCTTGTAATGTGCCAAGGAGTTCAGTTTGCCTTTTCCATACTGCTCTGAGTAAGATTATTAGAGCTATTAAGAGGCAGTGAAGAGTCTGAAAATCTGCCTCTGTTGAAATTATTTTAATTGACCCTAATGATCCGGAGAAAGATACAATTCAAGAAGACTGGAGAAGGCTGTTTTGTTACCTTAGTTCTCCTGTATGGTACAGAGCAAAGTATTTCTGTGAATTGCAAGGAAGAATTAATTCCTCTCATGTTCTTGAACTAGAAGGGATACGAGTCCATGAAAATGATGAATGCTGAAGGAAAATACATTCTTGATACTCAGTTGACATCCATGTAATTACTATTGCTCATTTACTCTCCACAAAGAGCTAACAGAGAAAGATGGTTTGAGATGTTTCTACAGTGACTACTCCTTATTTTACTTCAAAAATTTGGTATTGGCCTTGAAAACACTAGAGGTAGGAAGAAAGCTATTTAACACATCCTGCATGAAGTGCAAAACAGCACTGTAAACTTACAGAAACTTCTAAGGAAGAGGAGAAAGAGATAGCACACTTCAAATATTTACCCTGAAAGACAATACGAGCCAGGCTAGAGTAAAGTAAGAAGGTGAGAGGACAGCAGATTGCATACTCAACAGAGAAAGAGAAGACCACCAAGGGGCAGCTGCCCCAAGAGATAGTTCATCAGCTCCTAACGTGACCGAAGCACAGGGGAAATATGTTTGCTAAGCCCAATCTAGAGAGAACTGCTCACTTTCTGATATCCTGCTTTGACACCTTTTCTTTGCTAGACTAAACTTCTCTTCTCCTGGTTTGAGAGGTTTGATCTGTATCGAGCATCACCTAACCCAAGCACATAGCTAAGGACAGGCTTGTCCCAAGAAATAAATATAGGAAATAATTGACTCTTGTGCCTGGAATTCAAGAGCAAGAATGAACTTCCTGACAAGCACCAAGACCTGGAAAGAAGTCTCTCTTGGTAGGCATGGAGTACTAGACTTCTAGTAAGGGATGATGCTGCGTAACACCCTGACATATTCTGAACCCCAGTTTGAGTTAAAAATCTGTATTTTGAAAAATGTTTACTCTTGATTAGAAATATTATAGTGATAAAAATCTACCTCAATCATTGACAAATTATTTTAGTAATTGCACTTGCTATCAAAAGTCCCTCTTTTTTAGCCAGTATTTATCCAGGCCCAATTTGTAGCTTTTGATATGTGAAATATCTCTGTCTGCTACATTGAAGAGCTCTCCTTATCAGCTATTCTCAGTTTATAAACCCTCATCTCCTGACAGAAATTATTATCATTATTGTAAAAGTGCAGAACATTGCAATTTTTGTTGTTTAATGTTTCTCCATTTTCATTACTCCAATCCTCAACATAACATAACAACAGGGCGTTAGTCCATCTAAATTCACTAACCAGTTCCCATATTTTACCACAATTCCCCATTTTGGAATGAAGGTCTAAGATAAATCACCTTTTTTTTACTACTACTTATCATGCTATTTAATTTAAACTAAGACCGCTTTTGATAATTTCATCCAGGCTTATTTTCTTTCAGCATGTTTTCTATAACTCCTCATTAATTCCCTAAGGAAGCATCTCTTCTTGGTGATAAAGCAGTTATTCAGCAAATAAATTAGGTGACTACCACATTCAGGAATAACAGAGGCCTTCAATGTGTAATAGTTTTTAATGGAATAATACAGTTCTTACAACCAGTTATCTAAGAGTATTACTTATATGTCTATCTATAATGAAAATTCGGCCTCGAGTGTCTACAGTAGGCTTCCAGCTCCACGTCTGAAGAATTTATTCAAAGCGATTTTGATGAAAGCAGAGCCCTGTTCTCCACACTTCTTCTTTTACCTTTTTATGTACAAGAAACCCATCTTTAGCAAATAATCCTACACCACAACTTTTATTATTTCCATCATTTTTTATGCAGTGCTGACACCCAGTACCTTTAACATTCACTGCATGTACTCTTCTACATCTTGCTCTTGTATTTCCTTCAATTCCTGCAAAATATTCTTCATCTCAGAATACACACCTCTCTACCTTTACCTGATATTTTCCTGCTGATTTGGGCTTATTACTTTCCTGCCTATATCATCCTTTCATCAATGCAACATTATTCAATAGAATATCCCCCTAATGTACTTGTCTTTTCAGAATTAGTGCTTCTGTTAGTCTCTTGAAAATCCATGTTTTGTTCGTGTATCCTTTATATCCCGGAGCACATGACTTTTCACATTGAGATGCAATTACTTACCCATGCCATGCTTATAGGGCAATTACAACTATCCAAATTTCTCTAGGTATCCAATTTCTCTATGTCCACGAGAAATCATTCTCACTATTCTTAAAAATTCTATCAATGGTGACTTTTNTTGAAAATCCATGTTTTGTTCGTGTATCCTTTATATCCCGGATATCAATGCACATGACTTTTCACATTAGTGCACTGAGATGCAATTACTTACCCATGCCATGCTTACAGGGCAATTACAACTATACAAATTTCTCTAGGTATCCAATTTCTCTATGTCCACGAGCAATCATTCTCACTATTCTTAAAAATTCTATCAATGGTGACTTTTCTCAAATTGTTGCTTGAAAACATTCCATTAGAGTTGTAGATATGTGATGATTATTCCCTATTTTTAATTAAACTTTCAGATTGATCTGTTATGTTTGACCCATATAATACACAACATTGGACATGAGACATAGCTGGAAAAAATGTGCTGTACATCGATAGGCTAATATTATTATATCAGTGTCCCTAAAGTGTGAGAGATGGAACAGTGTGCAGCCAGAATTCTTTCCTTTAGAAGGGAAAGTTGAAAAATTACGATTACTTTGATGCAGGACTGAAGCTAAAACAGTGTGGTTGTAAAATGAGGTAGCCAAAAGGTAACACTACAGCGAAAATAATTCTGCTNATGAGGTAGCCAAAAGGTAACACTACAGCGAAAATAATTCTGCTTTACTAATATATCAACACTCCAAGGTTGTATCTGTAGTTAAAGGGATTTATACTACAGATAAGAGACTTCATCTGGTAACTACTATTACTTCATACTGAGCAGAAGGTACTTTTATACCTTTAATAAGTTCCTTTATGTTCCAAACACCTCAAAGTATATTACATAAACTGAGTTAAAGACTAGTAAGATTAATAAACACAGCAAAGGGTACCAGTTAAGAAATCAGCACAACTTGTGGCTATCCGAATGAGACAAACAGAAAACGACAGTGTGGTTTCCTCCCATTAAATTTCAGTATTGCCTCTGAGGTTACAATTTTCATTTGGCTCTCCTTTACCTTCTCCCTCAACTAACTGCATGTTTAACAATGAAACCCCTTATCTCACTCTGAGATGCTGAAAATCTGTGTCAACATCAGGAAGAAAACAGAATTCCGCTCTCATATTCAAACCCCAAAAGTCCAGGTTCAAAACAAAAAATGATGCTATTGTAACTGAGCTTCGTAATTCAATAGTAAAAATGTTCTGTGGGATATTATTGCTTTGAAAGATAATTAGAATTCCAGTTCAATAACCTTGTTGTACAAGTACTGACGCATACGCTGAAGATGTGGAATCTAACACCAGATTTTATCCACATAATTGAAGCAGACTAAGATGAATGCACTGTAGCCTGGTTTTGTTTTTCTATCTGTTAAATATCTGCTGCAGTTCCTAAGTAGCTGGACAGAATGCGAAGTTGGAAACTTCATCTTATGTTGTCCAAAATTTCTGTCCTATGGCAAAAGTCCACAACTTCCCCTCCATCCAAAAGAGAGTCAGTCTTAAAATTTTTTTGTTCTGGCAACAAAGCGAATATTCCCAAATGTCTGTTGTTCTCATCACTCTGGCTGATTATTCATGAACCTTATGTTTTTATGTACTGGATGGAGGCAGGTACCAGATAGCAAAGGTCAGATTGGTAGAGAAGTATTGCATCAAAACAGAGAAGAAGAAAAAGAAAGGGAGCATCTATGTGAGAGAAGCAAGAACCGAGTGTCTTCTTCCAGGAAGTGAGACTTGGAATTCAAGAAGCTGCACATTGAGTTATACACAAAAAGGTGCATTTCTTGACCTATCAATACTCACTACATAACCAGAAAAGTAAAGGTAAGGATCACAACAAAATTCTTCTGTGCCCATTTAAATCCATTTGACATGTCAGAATAAAATCCTCTTCCTCTATTTCTCTCCATTTATTTCTAAGTTTTATGGGGAGGGGAGAGAAACAGAATTCTCTCTTCTTTCATCACCACCTACCAGCTAAACATTAGAAGGAATCCTAGTGGAGACAGTTTATTCCCTCATAATCCCTTTGCTGTCTGTTTCATCAAGCAGTCAGGGAAAAAACCAGTAATGCTATACATCTGTCACACATTGAGAATTTAAGGAAAAATATGCTGGAAGACCTTTCTTGTTGTCTAAATGTTTGTAGTAATTCAATTAAATGAATATGAAGGCAAAGACTTACACAAACTTCATGAGATTCACATGTGATTATATTATGACAGTGAGAGAAAAATTGCCATTCAACATCTTCGGGGTAACAGTCAACAATAAAACAGAACTAAGAAATTTGGGGAAGAAAACAATTTGTCAGAAGCTTTCAAAAGAAAATACTTAGTTTGAGATTACATCTCCCTGTTCTCCTACATAAATAAAACAAGTCTAGATGTTGTATTGTTTATTGTATAAGCAGCTTACAGACTTACATGGCACTCCTTTGATAGGGAATGCCAAGTATTTAACAAATAATTATGTCCTCCACCTCTCCTTTCACAGTTCAGGGAACAAACTCAGAGAAAATAAATTATTTTTCTTAGTTTGATCCAGCATGCGCATGGTAAACAAGAGCTGGCAAGGTTTCATGTATACCATGTTTTCAACCCAAGATTCTTCCAAATATTTACACTTAATAGTTATATGCAAATTGATGCTTTGACCATTGAAAGCCAGAATTGCCTTCCTACTAGCTGCAAAGTTTGATCTATAGTAATGCACTCTTCCTTCCTATATTCCTTTAGAAAAGATATAGTCCTAAGATATTTTTAGATTCTTATGAAGTATTTCAAAATCTGAGCTAAGGGAAGAAGAGAACTGAGTTGAGTTAAATTTGCTCAAAATACACATTTACAATGCATTTTCTAAAGTAAGAGTAAAAGTATCTGGGAATAATTCCATAATACACTCCTATATACACATGATCAAATTTTTAAATAAGCATGGCTGGTTTATATCTGTCAGAAGATCTTAGTTAAATAGAGCCCACTGTCCCCAAAAAGCAATACTTTACATAAGAAAAAGAGATTGTAAATAGAACATACAAAATCTACTCTTGCATAGAACATTATTTTTACAAGTTCCAGAAAACCATTGCATGTTATTGCTGTTATATTAGCTTGCTATATTAAGTTTTAAAAATTACATTAAGTGGATTTTTGCCATCTTTGACAAAATGCAAGCCACCTCTGGTTCACATCTTCTATTTACTGAATTATTTTATGGGCTTACCCCCAATATCTGGCCGAAGCTTATTGTCATATCCTTGAAGTAAGGAGTCCAGTATGTGAGTTACATCCCCACCATGAATCTTTGGTGCAAGGACCCATGTTTTATTCACCGTTAGATCTTCATCATCCTCATCATCTGCTTTATCCGCTCTATGGTGAGTGAATAAAAAAAGCAAGGTTAGGGGAAAAAAACAACAAACAGTGAAACTAAATACAGAAGAGGTGGAGAAGAAACTGATAAAATATAGAACACTGTTTAGAGTACTTTATAAAAATCCAAATGCATTCTAGTGGCAACAGAAAGAGGCAGGCCCTTATTTAAAATACCAACAGTTTGGTTTATGGCAGGAGAGAGTGTAAGCCAATAAACATGTCAAGAGAGTCATTAACATATCATCCATACAGAAAAACCCAAGCCATGAGTCAAACCCATAAAAGCAGCGGTAGGCATCCTCTCACTGTCAGCCTTTTCCTGTTTTAAGACACAAAATGTAATTCCCAAGCTTTTCCCTACATGTATTTAATTTTCAAATCATGGTACTAATATTTCTAAGAGGTGCTTAATCATGGTCATAGATACATCTCGGTGTCAAGAACATTAACATAATCTCCTTCCTAGTAGCCTCCCTTCTAGCTATGATATAAAAAAATAAGACATGCATACTTATTCAACTCCGTTCAAAATTTAAGAAAGCAAACAAATGTTACATCCATGTACTATGACTAAACATTCACAGAAGCTGCAGTAATGTGTCAATTATGTATCTGCATGTATACATCGCCAAGTTAAATGCTGTGCCATTCCCTTCAGTTAGGAAGATCATTCGTTAGCTACTTATTTTATCAAGATTAAACAAATGTACAAGGAAAACACTTACACATTCATTTATTGCCTATCTTTTGATTAGATAAGCAGCAATATATAGTTAATCACTAAGTCATTAGAAAAAAAATCGCAATACCTTGGTTGCATCTGCAGATTCACTCAGAGGTCAAAGAACGCCTGGAAGTAGTTTTCTTTCCATTTGAATCAAATGAGGGTGGACTTAAGTATTCCTCCAGTGCTAAAGTTTGCAATCTATATTACTCATCCAGCTTATTTCAGGGAACTGCTATGGGCTTCAAGTCAAGTAAAGTGCATCAGACTGATAGCAGTAACTCTGACAGTCACATAACGTCTCTTCACGAATGGACACTCTCTAGCAATTGTTACAGAACATATGCAATCCATATAAATCAGTTCCAATGTTAACATAAGCACAGATATTCCAGTAAAAGAAGGGAATTAAATTACTGTCTTTGAACCAATTTGTAGTGTACACCAAAACTAAGAATGTTACTGCTATATTATTAAAAAGGGATTTAAGGGCTTCTAAACTACACAGACATACGCTGCCCTCAAAACTAAGGGTGGAATTTTTCAGTAAAATTGCTACAGGAATGAAGACCACCAGCACGTTCCATGCGGAGACAACACTGCGCCTTCAGGGGGAAAGGACAGAAAAAGTCAGGAAAGGACAGAGATGGAGTAGGCATGCCTACCTTTTCTTGCACTCCTTTGTGGGAAGGCACCAAACCAGTCTATACTCATAAGATCTTGCATTACGGCTCAGATAACACGAGCAAGTCTCACTGAAAATCAAGACTGTCATGGCTGTGGAAACTGCTCAGTGGTTTCAGCATGCCTGCTAAATTTGGGAATTGCAACAGGGAGCTTGCCACAACTCAGGAGGTTCCCAGAGGACGAACAAAAGGCACTGCTCCGATATCGGGACTTTCATACCTAGCTTGCTGCAAACAAGTCACAAGAGTCTATTATAGCTGAAAGCAATACTCAATCTAAATACAAGGTTCACTGACAGCTTTCCCTGTAACAGTCTGAAAAGCGCTTTCATTCTTTTAAATTGAAATGCGCCATAAAATACTTAATCTTTACTGCACTACATAGACATTATAGAAATGTCAGATATTAAATATTTAATGTTTCCCATTAGCAGGATCCCACTAATGGAAGCACTAAAAGAAGTAAGAAGCTAAGTTTTGTAAATGCACACTCTTTTTCCCTCAAAGCTACTTATTGCCATCTCGTTCATGTGTCGTTGCCATGTAATTTTTTTTATATATATACTTTTGGTCTTCTTGCACTTTATGTCATCTAATTAGATAAATTAGCTTACTGTTGCTAATAGTGCAGAGGCAATCCCAGCCTTTCCCCAGGGGCATTAAGATGATGAGGAGTAAAACTTAATTTATAAGCAGCTCTCTAAGGAAAGAGACATGCCCACTACAAAACTGACCTTTTCTTCTTCCTCTTTTTGTCCTCCATCCCACAAACAGCAGAATCACAGCAAAGCCACCAGAGCCCTGTACAGACCCAGGGCACCCGATTCTTAGGATCAGCCCAATTATTTGCAGAGAATTTGAAGTGAGGATGACACAATTTTGTCCCACTTTAATATTCTTTCCACATCATTATTAAGAACCGCATAGATTTAGGCAAAACAAAAAGTACAAGAGGTCATGCCAAAGGCCCACACCCACCTAAACCCAAGAGGAGTTACAACCATGATACCTCCACTCGCAGTTGCTTGAATATCTTTACATTTTGAAGACTACCTAATTTTCTTTATAGATTCATAGGACAACTTGGGTGGGAAGGGACCATGGGAGGTCAATAGTCCAGCCTCCTGCTTAAAGCAGGGCCAGCTTTGAGGTCAGACCAGGCTGCTCAGGGCTTGATGAGGTCAGGTCTTGCAAACCTCCAAGGATGGAAACTGCACAACCTCTCAGAGCAACCTCCTCTCCACTTCTCTCTTTTCTGCTATTTAGTGTGTTTATATAAACTTGGAATTAACAAGAAAAAAAAATACAAATACATGTCAGATTTTTACTTTCTTGCTTGTTTGATTGGAGGACCTCTGGTCCTCTGATTTTAAAACTCCAAACTACAAATAGGTATACAGATGAGGACACTGATAGCTTACGGAAAAATATTAATAATGCAATACCGGGGGGAGAGGGAAAATTCCATCCCAACGTCCAACAGCTTTCCCAGTCACTGCCAAGTACATCTGTTTAAGGAGGCAGTTTTATTAGAAACAGCATTTCTTTACTCATTATCTGACAAGAGACTTAAAATGCGCGTTTCCTACTATTTACATGGAACTACCTGGTTTTACCTAGAAAATATTGTACATGAAAAAAGTCACAGCTGCTAGAAAAGAAATACACTAGACAGCCTTACCAGTACAGTAGGTTAACAATAGCTTGTGGCTCACTACTCCATCAGCTAAAATCAGGAATTAATATAACCAAGTGTGGAGGAACTGTACTATCGCTCTTCTACACAGTGAAAAGAGTTATTTTCACTCTCTCTATTCCTATTTTACTGGCCTTTTCCAAGATGATTGACTGTGATTAACCCATCTCGCCACTAGAATACCATCTTCTTAACTCTTCTTTAAAATGTGCCCAAGATCATTGAGCATGCAATAATGACTATAACATCTCTGCAATGCTGAGGGCACCCAGTCCTACACTTTTGATTCCTAAGCTGTAGCCACTGATGTACAGCCACAGGACTCAGATAAGACAGAAATTATGCTGGCTGGAAAAAAGAAGTGACCAGAATATATAGAAAGTCTTCTGTATGCCCTCCAGTGAAGTAGAGCACACATCTGCCAACTTGAATTCTCAATCCAGAGGTTTTTGGAAGAGTTGCATAAAGCAGCTAGCTCCCGCAACAGCGCACCTAAACACACAAAGGCAACAGGACAGACACTGTGTACATACATGGAATCACAGAATGGTCAGGGTTGGAAGGGACCTCTGGAG
>RSEF01000004.1:72761220-72781560 GCA_003993805.1 Himantopus leucocephalus | reverse complement strand
AAGTTTGGCGGCGCGTAGCACGCCCCCTTCCTCCCCAAGCCCCGCCGGAGCCCCCCCCGAGCTCAGCCCGGGGCGCGATGCGCAGGGAGCCCAGAGCCGGCACCGGTGGCGGTGGCGGTGCGGGGGTCCCCGCCGTACTCACCCGCTCCCCAGCCGCACGGTCAGCAGCAGCAGCAGCAGCCGGACCCCGCGGCGGCTGCTCCAGCGGGGCGCGGAGCCCCCCCAGGCATCCATGGGCGTGAAGGCGCTCTCCCTTCCCCGAGTTTTCTCCGGAGAGGCTGGGGAATAGCGACCCTGCCAATCCCACCGTCCCCCCCCTCCCCGGCACACGGCAGGCAGAGGGAGGGGAAGGGAAAGGGGGGGGGGGGGGANGGGGGGGGGGGATCAAATAAAACACCCAAACAGGTAGGAACCCACTCTAGAAGGAGCGAGCAACTCGCCCAATAGGCTCATCAGGTTGCTCCATAAATTATCCTAAAAACTGCCGGGCGAATCAATCCCTAGCAGAGGTGGAGCCTCCTTTACTAGAAGGGAAACATGCTTGGGAGAAAGGGTGGCATTGATTTGCTATTTCCTCCAAAGAGGGAAATAAAATAAAATAGATCTCATATACCTCATATACCTATGTATACCTATACGTAATATATGGAATGTTGAATATATATTTAAAGCTACATATATACATTTCAATCTTCTCGTTTATTTTTCAAAGCTACTCAGAGGGCGGCTTGCAATCTGAGCGGCAGCCCCTCGGCCCCGCCGAGCGGAGACCCGCCGCCGGGAGGAGAAGCGCCGGGGGATGTGCGCGTAAAACCCGCGGGGACTGCGCGGCCCCGCGTCCGGCACCGACCGCGATTTTGGGGAGGGCGGCACCAGCCGCGGGGAAGGGGGTACCCTCCAGCCCCTCGTCCGTCCCCAGGAGAAGGGGTTCGCTCCTCCAAGCCCGGTCGCTAAAGCCGTGCCGGAGGCAGGCGGCACGGTCGGCGCGCAAGTGCAACCGCGGAAATTCCGCGCACCCAAGAAACGCGCGTCGCGCAAGCCCGGAGACTGCAGGCGGCTCTGCGCGGCCGCGGAGCGCCCCCGGGGGGGAAGGGGGAGGAAAGCGGGCGATGCGCGGTGCTGCGCTGTAAAATGCGCTGGGGCTTGCTACGACATGAAAAACGCCTTTTTTTTTTTCTTTTTCTGGTTTTTTTTTCTTTTTCCCTTCTTGTCTCCCCCCTGTTGCTCCCTCCTCCTTCCTCTCTCGGGAGACCTACGGGGCAAAGTAGCCAAAAAAACCCCAAACATAAAAACCCTAATATAACCCCCACCAANGGCGGAGCGGCGCCGCAGGTTCCGCGCCTGCAGCTCTCTCCCCCGGCGGGGTGGGGACTGCGGGGGGCGACGGACAGGCGGTTCCGTCCCGGCGGGACTAAGCGCTTAAATAAAGCGTATTTCTTTGCACGGCTTCAGGGTCGGATGGCCCCTGGATCCCTCCCCAACCCAATTCCCTGGCCCCGGAGACGTCCCCGCTTGCAGGTCTCTATGGGGCACCCCTGGAGTAACCCGCTGCGTGATTCTCGGCGTGAGGAGCAAACCGTCTTGCAGTCATCATCATCATCATCATCATCCTTTGAGTCAAGATATAACTGCACAGAAATGTAAATAATCCCCCGTTCAGTGGTTATTCCGATGAAAGGCAGTGCTTTGGTTTGGGTTCTCCTGCTTCTTTACACGTCATCATCTGGCTATTATTTTATATATACAGTTACACAGCTGCTTTAATGGTTAAAGAAACTCACCACGCTTCAGAGAGCTGCAGTACATTAAGTGAAAATTCAACGACTTGACAATTAATAGGCAGTCCTGGGGGTACTGGCAGAAGGTAAAGGCACATATTATTGTATGACCTGAGGTCTCTTTATTGGTGGATTAACACAGCAGGCAGCATCCTAGCGTGATGGCAGAGGCATGAGCTCAGAGGAGAGAACATGCATTTATTACAGAGTAAGTGCAGAAGCAGCTCCCCTCCTGCAGCTGGTGGCAGTGGCTCCAAGGAGCAGGACTGCTGTCCCCCTCAGCAAGA
Source organism: Himantopus leucocephalus (assembly GCA_003993805.1). NCBI lineage: Eukaryota > Metazoa > Chordata > Aves > Charadriiformes > Recurvirostridae > Himantopus > Himantopus leucocephalus. The sequence continues at coordinate 72,779,495 of RSEF01000004.1, read as the reverse complement.
AAATAAGCACAGCCCGTTCCCAAGTCCCCTTCTCTCTGGGAAGTCCTTTTGCCCTGAAAATAGCCCTGGTCTTTAGGCTTATTATGGATTGATCTGTCAAATTGACTGCAGTTCACAATGCCACAAACTCTTCTTATGCCTCTGCATTCTGATGTTTATGGAGCCATTAAAACTCTTTACTAGTCTATAAAATTTCATCCTGTCACTAAAATATTTTCCACAATTAATGTGACTACTGAGAAAGTTTGACATAAGAAGTTTAAGGGTACTTACAGAATTACAAGACATCTTTCTACATGAGCAGTTTGGAGCATCTATTTAAAAATACTTAATTTCACCCCTCTGTAGGTCCAGCAGCTTGCTAGCACTGAAGAAGGTGGAGGATTACAGCTAAAATAACATGTAGAACAAATAGTGAGAAAATAATTTTTTTTCATTTGATTTCTGGGTTTAGAATGCTAAAGCACGTAAAGGTGCCATTAAAAATAATTTAAAATAAAACTGGTGCCAATGAGGTTTCTCAAACGACACATGACTAAGGACAACATCAGGACAAGCTGGTTTCAGAAAGTCACAAATCTAAATTTTCCTTGTACTTTACCGTAAACAATAGAAATCTATCCCTCTCAAAACTAGAGAAGAAAATATTCCATGAGGAAGTAAAATAATAGATAAAAAATAGGTTTAAAATTTTGAAAAGCAAACAGGAAACAAAAATAATAAAAATTCTTTAACTGCCAGAAGAAAACTTGAGGGGAAAAAAAATCATCTCAGACTGTCTGTATTCCTAAGGAACAAAAGAAGCAATAAAGGAAAACTGCAAAGTGGAAAAGAGGATATTGAAGAAAAGCTGGGGAAATTACCTAGATGAGTGTCCAAAGAGGGATGCAGGGTAATAAACTAAAGGACAATGAGTTACCAAGGCCGGCTCATATTCATCAGCCACTTGGTACTGGAACAGCTGACCTAACAACAATACTTAAATTCTCAGTTAAAACCATCTTCTCCTGCACAGAGTAGGAAGGCTGTCTTTAAAAAAAAAGAACGGAGGTGAAGAAAGGGGTCACCGGTGGAATGTCGGACCTGCTAGGTATCACTTCAGAAGCAGCAAATGGAATGTTGTTAATGTACAAGCAAAACTGTAGGGTTCGGATCGCTGTTATTATTGAAGAGGCACAAACCAGAATGGCTTCTGCAAAGGAAAACCACTGTCTCTAACTTCTTCAGTCATATTTAATGAGTCCGTGAATAGAACAGGGCTACATAATTCACTGTCTTTCAAAACCCTTTTAAGTCTATCAGTTATTCGTTAAAGGAGCTGCATAGTTACAGGGTGAGTAGGACAGTAATGCCATCTTTCAGAAACTGCTTGAGACTACTATCAGAGTGGTTAACTTTCCACATTAGAGAGATGAATCATGAGTTCTGATGAATCGGCTCTTGAGATACTTTCATTTAACCGATTCCTCGCTGAAATAATGGTTTTAAAGACAAGAAATAGAAAAATTTGCAGATGAAAGTTTGCAGTTTGGTTAAGTCTGTAGAAAAAAAAAAGAATAGTGATGAATTCATCAGAGTATAGCAAATTAATGGGAAGCAATGGCATGTTGGCAAACAGAAAAAGAAAAATAATTGAAGGTTTGAATTTGGTAAAGATTTTAAGTATCTAAGTATAAAATCACATCTCAACTCTGCCACTACCAAACAGTGGAAGATCCAGAGAAAGTATTTATATTTAACTGTGAAATTTCTCAAGGACTGCAGAGCAGCGTCCATAAAAACACCCAGAAGAGCGCTAGTTTGAGCCACTCAGCACCTACATTCTGCCCAAGCTCACCTGAAATCTTTCTCTAATCTCCAGGTTTGAGGATTGCAATGTAATAGGATAATCAAATGCAACGTGAAAGTCCTCTAAAATACAGCCAGGATAGATCACCCCTTTCCTAACTTCTTAAAGGTGTGAGAATTGATTTGGATACCACACAAATACACCTAACCCTCTGGCACTGTAAAAGGAGCAAAGGCACTTAGCACAAGCTTGTGATTTCCAGTCTGGAAGCCACCTATTCAACTTCAGGGTACCTACAGTCTGTAATGCATCTGAAATGACATGAGAAAGAATTTTTTTGCTTAAAGGTGAAGTCCAAATAGAAGGAGGAGAAAAAAAAAAAAACCCAACTAGCTGATATCACTATATTTTGCACCTAGAAGCCTTCACACCTAGTATTGAAAAGCATTTTGATGCCTCAAAATTTAGTTGTTCAAGACGACAGAGGAACCTAAAAACACCCATATGTAATTTTCCATAGTTGACATCACACATCTTCTGTATTTCTCTTGGACATAACTACTGGAACAATGGCAGGTTTGTGTGCCTGCATACCACTTTGAGTGCATAAAGAGCTTTGAAAATATAGCCCTGGTGGGTGGCCCACCTTCATTCACTGTGCCTGAGGGAAGTTGGTGGTCCTCACTCATGTAGTTTTGTAATGAGCACTTACCCTGCTGAGAGCAAAGTCACCCAGTGCATGGAGAGGGAAAAGAAAATCATTATGGTCTTCTGTCCTCCACCCAAAAAAAGCATACAATAGCAAGAGCTCAAGGACCATTGCAGCCCCATCTTCAAAAGGGTGGATTCAAATTTCCGTAACACTTTTTTGGTGAAGTTACATTTGTAGACCTTAACTGTGGATGCACAAAGCCATTTCCTGTGTATACCTTGCCCCTTAGATTCACAGAATCATAGAATGGTTTGGGTTGGAAGGGACATTTAAAGGTCGTCTAGTTCAACCCCCCTGCAATGAGCAGGAACGTCTTGAAAAAAGTATGCACGTGTGATTTCACAGAATCATAGAATGGTTTAGGTTGGAAGGGACCTTAAAGATCATCAAGTTCCAACCCACCTAACATGTGCAGGGACACCTCCCACTAGACCAGGTTGCTCAAAGCCTATTTGTTTGATTTATGTGCTTGCATTTGAGTAAGCACAAATGCAAGCAGAGAGTCATGTACACAGTATTGTAAACATGCAGCCCAAATGAAAACAGTTCCATTCTTCTTAGGTTAATTCAGAAAAAGAGGGTTTAAATATGCATAATAATCCTTAATCCTGCCTGAATGTTTAATCTTTAATAAAATTCAATCCTAAACAGCACAGTAGCCTACTGTTGCAATACGTGCGAAAAAGCATCTCAAGAACAAAGAAAATGAAAGCAAATGTTTTGGCACCGGCCTTTTAAAATGGGGCTTTAAAGATGACGATGGTGGATTTCCATGGGAGAACGGAATGATGCAGAAATGCCACTTCAGTGCAGCTTTCATATTGTGATTAAAACGACAAAATAATTGCATTCAGTGAAACAGTCAACATCTTAATAGAAAATAAATTATAAAACTCTCACTTCCCATAGCTAAATACCATTTTAATTAAGATTTCATCTCTGATACATTGATTTAACTGCTCACTCACTTATGTTATTCATTAAAATGATTACTAACAGTACGACTTTAGCGGCACTTAAAAATTACATGAGAGAAATAATCTCAAGTAGAGAACGACGTATATAGGAAAGGAAAAGACTGCACCCATCTTTGCATCCAGGGGAGAGGGGAAGGGTTAGAGCATGTGAGACGATATTCCTTTACGTGTAGCATGTTACCCTTCTTCTCCATTTAAGCTATAATGCAATGAAAAACAAATTGAAGTGTAGGCAGATCTATGGTAATTAGGCTGAAGTGCTTAGGTACAGAAATATAACTTCAAAGCACAAGTATTCCCTTGGTCTATGGCTATTGTCATTGCCTTTCACTAGACCTTCCAGTATTTTCAACACGAATCAGAAAACAACAACCAAATACATTTCAATCCTTCCTGTTCTGCAGGGCATAAATCTACAATCCCTCCCTCTTCTTCTCCCTAAGAGCACAATTTTGTCTTTGCCTCTCCCTCACCTTTCAGCCAATTTCCCAGAAAACAGACGCCAGGACCCTGGATTTCTCAGAACCCTGGACTTCCCATCTGCCAACACACATCTTCGAAGACAGCAGACTTTGCCAGGGAATATCATGACCGACGAGAAGATACTTCCAGGTATGAGGCACGTGTATGCTGCAGACAAGGCAAGGAGTCAGTCGTACAGGGGACTGGGGCACCAAGGTGCACTTCAGTTCATTTAGAAAGTTCAGTCCAGCTTGGACTACCTCAATGTCATGAGCAGGAGGTGAGCACTGGTTCAAACTCTTCTCCAGTCTATGCTCTGTTTTCCCTGGCAAGGAAGCGACATAGTTCAACCCAGTGAACCGCAGTGGTGCAAATGTACAGAGAGTACATTATATACATTGGCACTTCAGTTCAAATGAGGTGCGTGCTTTCACAGTGAGCCTCCCAATCATCTCCACCTACTGAGCTTTAACTAGCACAACTGAGGGGCCCTGGAGCACATGAAGATGCTTGCAGCATCTTTTTGGAGGTGCTTTCCAGGAGTGCTGGAACCTACTGTGTTCCAGCAGTAATGGGTCTTCAGTTTATGGGACTAGATTAGTGCTAGTCTAAAGTAACCCCCCCCAAAACACACTTATTATGGATGTTGGGTTCTCAGCACCAACTGATTTCTCTCTAAAGACCTACTTCTATTTCACCACAGTATTTGCCAGCATAGCCAAAGCCACAGTGAATTATTAGAGGACGAGGACCCTGGCATGAATCATAGCAAATCAGCCTGCTAATGTAAGTGCTCCCATATTTTGAAATCATATAGCAAAGAATTCTCTTCTTTTTTCTGATTCCTCTTGTCTCCAGGTAGGATGGCAATTCCCTGCAAATGGTAAGAATAAGAATTGTTTCGCGGCTTATAGAATGGTCTCAGGAGACTAATATTTGATTATCTGTCTGGTCTTATTTTGTTAGAGGCTAACAGGGCAGCTGTTCTACCTGACTACTGCGAGCACTTACTGTTCCAGCCAGATCAGGAGGACAAAGACATGTGAAAATGAAAAATAATGGGGCAGGCAAAAGACTGTGGTCTGTACTTTTTCCAGTTTCAAAAAGATTCGGTTGATACTTGGCTCAGTCTTTGTTGAAAGTTGAAAGTGGCTTTTCAGTACACCCTACCCTGACCAAACCTCCTTAGAGTATAAGAAGTTTTTTTTAATCTGCAAAGCACAAGACATAAAAAGGTGTCTTCATAAGACTGGTCTGTCTGATAATCGAAAAACATCCTCTCCAGAATGCTGATTTAAACTCTTGGTAACAGAATCCCATAGCAAATCTAAATGAAGGGTGATATAATTGCTGTCCAGACCATTAACACTCTCTCTGCAATATATTGTGTCACTTGCTGAACTTCTATAATTTTTATTAATTGACCTCTAGGCCTCTCAGTTGTAACAAAAGCCTGGGATATTTCGAGATTGCTTTTTGGTGTATTAGATTCTATTTTGTTGCCTTTTATAGAGGGTGTACATTCTCTGAAGTTGCACTAATTTTCTCCTCTTTTGCATCTCCACCTTTCTTTTTAAGGTTCTTTTTCCATCTTCCCATTATTGGTTACTATAGGACACTTTGAAAAACAAACGTTGAATTTCCATTTTGAATACATCACAACCATCAGTATCTCGTGTGCTTACTAGGGAAATAAGCGGAGATCTGGCTGAGCTTCAAATTATTTTAATTGTTATTTAGTATTCACTACATAATCAAACAGAACTGTCCTGTGATATAACTTGGCGTAAACTCAGCTGTCAGGTCAATAGATTTATTCGCAGTGGCAGGAATAGGTCAAAATATATCATGTAAAACCAACATTGCTTCCCAGCTTAATTATTGAGAGAAAAAGAAAAAAACCCCAACCTTCCTAAGTAGTGTGTCATGACAGGTCCTCACTAGCTTGTGTAAAGAAAATGCTGTTAATTACCAGTAATCATTTGCTGATGATATCAAACATGTCAACATTAAGCAGCATTGAGATAGCGTGGAGCTTAAAGAGAAAATGCATATTCCACTGTTTCAAAATGCAGAAGTCTGCTAATCTTTTAAATATGTATTTCATGGTATGTTTTCAAAACTACTTCACTGCATCATCAATATAAAAGTGCTTTGATTTTGTTTTTTATCGTTTCCGAGAAAAAAGTATTTTTCTCTCTCAAAGAGTACCAGAAAGTAGGACTAGAAGACCCTTAGTCTTCGGTCTTTTGCTCCTAGACAAACTCTTGCTTCTGCAGTTGTCTTCAATCACTGACTTGCATATTCTAGCATCTGCATATGATGAAAATTCATCATTCTAGCATGACAAAAAATTGTTGCTGTGCAGAGATAATTCTAGTGAATGGCATAGAAATCAACAATTTTTAAAAGTGGAAAAATTATCTTATGGTTTATCGTATGCTCTCAGGAAGGTCCTTATCAGTTGTGATTATCAATACCAATTCACCCTTTTGATTGGAGACTAATGGAACAGCTGCTTCAGTTTGTATCATTGATGACTCTATTATTCTTGAGTATGATTCTTCCCTGGGGTAATTCAACCATTCTCTTGAAAGTATCTCCTAAAACAATTCTACTGACAAGATTGGTGATACTCTATTATCTTCTGCTTCAGCTGTGTTGCAAGTGATACTCTGGATGTTAGAGTCTTTGATTTCCCTAATAGCTGTTAAAAGCATTGCATCTTTTTGTGAAGCTTCACCTCAATTACCATGCTGTATTAGCCATGTAAAACAGATTCTTTATTTAGTCTGAAAAAAAGTCATTATAATTTAATAAAATAAAATGTAAATGAAAATTAATTTTCTAATCTATTTTGTTTCATAATTCCTTTACTTTAAAGTATCTCTGCTAAACTACTCATCCTTTTTTACCATTAAGCACTCATTAGCTCCTGGCAAAATGCTGTCCACCCAGAGGCCGGCCTTCCTCTTTAGGAAGTACTGCAAAGAGTGCAGTACGTGAAAAGCTGCCAGGCTCAGTGTGTCATGGGCTTACGACAGGTGTCGAGTAGAAGCTGCCATTCATGCAGAATTTGACAGTGTGTCCCGTAGCTGAGGAATTTCCACCATCCATCTTCCACAGCTCTTTGTCGTAGTCCCCACTTCCTTCCAGATCAATACCAGGACCTGGATGTCTATTTACAAGAAAGTTTGCAGCTCCTCCTGGATCACGCTTTTTCTGCTAAGAAAAGATTATTTTAAGAGGACCATATCCCCACTTCCATTTTTCGACTTGTAACTTTCTCACCCCAGAATTTCTTCAAGGTATCTACTATAGTATCAGTGGCTTTGCATAATTTCTTCAACTACCTCGTTAAATTTCAGTGGTGGTTGCACACACTCTACTTAGTCAAATGTGCAGCGTTTAAGTGTAAAATCTTATGGAAAGACAAAAACAGACAGACAGGTATAAAGGCAGTCACTCTTGTCAGTGTTGTCTTTGTGCAGAGCCTTGTTGCCGTCATGAACCTTGCTTGCCTTTGCTCATTATACAAATTTCTTCCGGTAAATTGTTATTTCATCTTGTGATAAAGTCCTGCCTGCAGGTTTTGACATTTATAGCCTGGATTGTGAGCATCACCTGAAGTCCAGCTGCGCTCTCTAGCTGAATCATGGCAAGAATGAGAGACTTCGCTTTTAGCCGGTTCAAGACTTTGCTGTAGCTCCATGGACTGGGTCAGCAACAGAATGAGATCTGCCCCTTGGAATAAATGTAGCACCAGTGGAAAAAAACGCATTCATGCTGTCTCTTGGCCTTGAGTCACTGCCACATTATGCCGAGCAGTAGCCCCTGTGTAAGCCCCAGATAAAGTGAGTCATAGCTGCACAAATAGCAGGGATCGCCAGAGCCTACTGCAATTGCCAAACACTTTTGAATAGCAGTGGTGTAGTCCCCTGCCCAATAGATATCACACAACAGTTTTGTCATGGTGAGTAAACACTAAAAACTGTCTTTAAAAAGTAAAGCCGCTTGCCTTCTTGGGATGGTGGAGATTCTTGCTAGCAGCAAATATTCTTGCTGGAGCCTTATGTGAATGTCCTAGCCAGGAACACCTATTTCTTGTTCGGACTCAGAGTAAGCTGCCTATTCACAAGCATATCATCTTCAAGATTCGTGACAACATGGCGACCTTGCACACTGCATCTGTAGAGGACAGATGAGTTCATTAATCCTATTCAAGCCCTTGGTGATCATGAATGTATTGAAAATAAATCCATAGGTAAATTGCAGCATAGAGGTTTGATAATATAAAGTGGTGGGACATATTACTAGATGTACATAATGTAATCTTACCTAATATATGTTGTTGTGATTGCCTTTTGTTCTTGTTTAGAGGGATTTGAAGATAGCAGGAAAAGCTTTTATCCTGTAAGCGTGCTCCCTGAAATATTGTCAAATTTTCCTTGGAGAGGTAATCTAGGTAAAAAATCACTATAAGGAAACAATCTCACTGCCTTTATCTCTCCATAGGAAAAAAAAAAAGTTTTAAAAAGTCATCTACATGGTTTAGTAGTATGTGTGTTTGGAAAGCAAGTTATAGCTTACCCTCTGGAAGGTATTACTTGACCTCATTAATATAGGTATCTACAAATGGAGAGAGGCTCGTGACAATAGGCAAAATGATGTCAGTATCCAAGTGCTAAACTCAAACTAAACTGATTTATTAGTCTAAATTATTTAAGCTACCACATTTCTTTATTAACACATACGCTGTCCTCTCAGCTGTAAGTATGACATTATGACTGCAATGTTGTAACGCTCCTGGGATGAAGAGGTCAGAAGAAATAAAGTCACACACAAGCACTCCTTTCACTTTGTAAATTGTGATGGGGGCTTTCCATAGCAATTTTCCTATCAGAGTAAGAGACAATCATGCTGCTGAACCTCCTCCTATTTTATACCTGCTGTTTTATACAGGTTAACTAGTTAATCTAGTGGCTTCTTTGTTTACCTTTGTAGAGGTTTTAAGAAAGAAATAAAAGGCAAGAAACAATGAGTATGCTGCTGTAGACATAGATCCAATGTATTTGGTTTTGGTGCAGACATACAGATCATGGTAACACCTGAATTGGCAGCCCTGTGGATATCTATTTATCTGCAATATAGGTACAGCACATGTAATTCTGTTGCACAGTGTCTTCTTACCTATGGGGTGTGAGGGAGTGAAAACCCAGCTCATTCTTTTGGTCTAGACATTTATGCTGTCTCTGGATCTGATAAATACATCAACTAACATGAACTATGAGAGTCATTCTTCGTACTGAAGAAGTAACATCTCACACAAGGACAAATGACTTCTTGTTACTGTTACTCTGCCACCAACTAAGTAGGTGACCACTGTTGGAAAGCTCAGTGTCGTATGACTATGACGAGCTCTCTGATTTGCAGTTCTGCATTGTTCCACCCAATATGAAAATATTTCAACTTTTTTTCTGCATTTGTGTCCATGAAAACAGAGATATTTATAACATTATAGCTATTTTAAGAGTTAACACTTGGGAAGTGAACAACTAAGATGCCTGTTTAGCAAGTGACTAGATAAATGCGACATACAATTGACTTCGATGATGTTCTGAAATGCTTAGGTTAAGAGATTTATTTTCCAGGATCCTTATGTAGTCCATGGAGAAGGAGAAAATTATCTTTTGGAGGATCCAGTTTCTCTTTCTCAGCTGCATAAAAAACATACAGTTTAGCTGTGTGACTAGTCCTTCTCTCCCATTTCTTCCGATGTTGTTCACTGTAGATGGCACTACTGGTAATTACCGCTTCTGACAAATTAGTAGAGTGTATTTAATTCCTGGAAGTTCAATATGATCAGAATCTCCCCTCTGCCTTATGCCCCACTGTACAGCCTCTTGTACTCTTCCCTCCACAGTGCAGCTATTTGGAGTGGAACTTTTCTGATTCACTTCTCGGGAACTCCTCTNGCCACACTTTTCTGATTCACTTCTCGGAAACTCCTCCACTCATAGATGAATGTGCCCAACTAACTCTACGTATCACTTCTCTGAAGGCGAGTAGGCTTTTCCTACTTTCATCATATACACGTCTGTGGCAATTTTTCTTCTTCTTCACCCTGCTAGCTACAAGAANCATATACACATCTGTGGCAATTTTTCTTCTTCTTCACCCTGCTAGCTACAAGAATAACCATAGTAACAGATAGCATGGTACTTCTCGGTGTTTATCATCATCTTAGATAGGTGAACTAAACCCAAATATTAAGCTAAGAAGCTTCTACCAATTTATGTGACATCCTTAGGTATATGTGACTGGAAGATGTTTCGAGGCTGGGTCTGCAGGAGACTTTCTGTCCTCATTGTGAANATGACATCCTTAGGTTTATGTGACTGGAAGACGTTTCCAGGCTGGGTCTGCAGGAGACTTTCTGTCCTCATTGTGACGTGCCTGTCTTTGCTTTCACTGGACTGAATGCTTCTTTACCCATTGCAGGATGCCTTGCCTCTTTCTTGTCACAAACTGTCCATCTAGTCTCTCTATATAGACAGTAGATCACAGCTTCTCTGTTTCCTACAGCAGAGAGAGGTGTGCTCAGGCTAAGTAAGGTAGATATATTTCCTTTTGCCGTTTCCAGTTTTAGTCCTTCATCCATGGCTAGAGAAGTTTTTATAGTCCTCATGCCTCTAAATAATGGTGACTTTCCAATACCTTCTAGTCTTGTTTTAAATGTCAGACCTTATTCCTGCTTTTGTGTGGGAGACCAAAATATTGCTCAGGCTTCCAGACCTGGAATCTTATATGGCATGTAGATTGTCCAACCTTATCCCCATATTGGTCTATCACCCAGGATACCAGAAACACATCTGTTGTGATGTTTTTTGTCTTTTCTGGGGGAAACAAATGTAAGATAGTGTATTAGAGAAGCTGCAATAGCTGGAGAAAGCATACAAGCTTGCAAGTACACAATTTCTTCACCAAGTCTGAAAAATTATGAACAATTCCAAGCAAAACAGAGGTTAAGTGCAGTTGCTTTGGATTTAACATAGCTGTATTTGTCAAACAGACAAGTTGAAAGCAAAGAGCACTTAGCACATGTTCAACAAAGAACTACAGGAGGTGGGAGACGAGGTAGACTGGTTTAATGATCCGTTTGCAATGTGGTTCTGAATCAGGATTTTAGGTTTAAGTAGCTCTCTGAATTTTTGGTTGCTGGACTAAGACGATTGATGTTTGATGCCTGAAGCTCTGAAGAAGGGTCAACTTTTTTGAGCAGAATTCTCAAAACACCAGGGGAGTGTTCTGCCACCAGGTCTTCAGACACTCTTTTTCCATCAAATGCTGTAAGTTTTAGGACCTTTTAATGCCTTAAAGTCTTTCACTAAATCCTCCTCAACTCCTTGCCAAACTTATTCAAATATTCTTTTAAAAAATCAGCTCAAAATGTTGTCCCCTGAAGAGCTTCTACTAATACAGCTCTTAGGAGTTTGCTTCCCAGTTCTCCTTCTCTGCAACAAGCTTTACTTCTTCCCACAATTTTTCCTGGTAGCTGGGAATTTTTATTTTTATAGTTCTTTCTCCTAATGGAGCCAGTCCACTGTTTTTGGTAAGGAATTCCAAATCCCATTTGGAATATATAATTGTCAAAATGTCTGGTCCTGGATGGGAGAGGATTTGGTAATAGGCATATCAGGCTGCCCTTGTTCTATGTTACTAACCTGGTGGTGTCATTACCTGTGCAAATCATAAATGGATTTTAAACAACTGTTAAGTTTGTGACCAGAATTAAATCATGCTTGTAATAACAATGAGCTGGAATCAGTGAGTTAGGAATAGCATCCTACTGCTGCCTACCAATGAATTTTGCATATGCATTGCACTCAAACAGAATTACTCCGCCGTTAATGCCACACAAATTTTGACAATGTGCAAAGTTCACTAAGGATTTGAGTTCAATTGTTCAAATCTGCTCTGAGCTCTAGAAACCACTAACTCGCACTGACAAGTTATAAACATGCATTAGGATGGTCACCAAAAATAACACACTATAAACTTTTAAAAATAGCTACTCTAATTCTAGTGACTGAAATCCCTCCCGTTGTAAAGCAATTTTGATAACAGTGATACTGCCATAACTAATAGGTAGTAATAACAAGTAGTTCCCAAAGTATATTGGTATACAAATAGATGTGCCTGTGAAACATCCGTTTTGTGGAGTGAACTCTTGAATAACCCTTGAACGAGGATGTGTGCTTGACTAGGTTGTGCTAATATAACATTAATTACATTATTGGGAAAGAACAGCTCCAAGACTTTTCAAGAAAAACAGGGGCCTCGAAAAATCCAAGCACAAGATGACAGAATGGGCCTTGAAACTGCAAGAGCAGGATGACATCAGAAGCCTTAGGGCTGCAGGCCAGGGTAGTACTGGATCTAGGGATAACAAAGACAGCAAAAAACAAGTATCTGACACATGAAAAACATGCTATATATACTAAAACCCAAGGATAACATAGAATTTGCAGACCATTGAAGAAAAACCAAATAAGTTTGTCAGGAAACATATAAAAATAACCCCAAGTGAAATCAGAAAAGAGGAAGAAGAAGTCCTACTATAACCACCACGTTCCTGCCAGTGAAGCACCTGAGATGCTGTATCCTTGGTATAAATCCGCTTGCCTATTATATTATGCTTAAGGAACAGTAACACCATCAATCTGCTGACCCAGAATAAAAAAGGTGAGCATAAAAGAAACAAGGATAGGTACTAGGAATTGTATTATAGTTGAGAAATAGCTGTAATTGGATAATTTCAACTGTGCATGTTAGCATCATTGTAACTAGATAAGTAATAAGTCTTCGATTAAATTTCTAATACTTTAATTGGACTATCAATAAATTCTTTACTTTGCATAAGGTGTGTTTCTTTACCCCACATACACTGGACAGAGCATTTGGTCTGGTAACCCACCCTTGAAGTGTGATTGTAATTTGGATGCATTGCTCCTTAAAGATGTGTAGCGTATCTTGGGTATCTTTTATTCTTTTGTTTCTTAACATGTACATCCAATGTGACCGTATACAGATTAATAGGATAGTTTTCCTGTTAATGAAGTGCTGTGCATATATGAGGGCCTAAGGAGTAGGTGTGTTTCGTCATCTTTTATGCCGCAACAATCAAAATTAGAATAGTGGCAATTTGGTGAGAAGGCTGTCATGGTTGCCCCCAGCCCCTACAGGTCAAACTCTTCCCTTTGCACAGAAAGCCCTACTTCCTCCTGACTGCAGAAGCCTTCTATCTAAAATTATAATGTTTCTGAGACATAAGCAAGAAAATCAGACAAAAAAGTTCCTTATATCATTGATATTTGTTTGGGGATAATTATAGTTTTTCACTAGTAGAGACAGTTTGAGGAAAAAATGTTTATAAAATAGTGGTAAATACTTATGAAATGAGCTGCTGGATTCCTTGGTAAAAATCACAGCCAGTCACATCCAGACACAGTTACTGAAGAACAACAAACCACTTTGTATACCACAGCACATTTTTTATAATATGTCTTTAAATATAGCAGCCCCCTAAACACATAACCCCCGCAAAAGGTCTTTCCAGGGAATTGGTATCTTTTTACCTCCCTAACGTGTCTGATTCCTTCAGTTCACAGAAGTTCTTAAATCATCTGTCATCCTAACATAAGTCAATAATCTTTAAGGAGAATATCTTCAGGAAATTTCCCTTTGAGGGAGTAATACAGTAGCTTGTGATTAAATATAGCAAATTATTAATGTGTTTTCTTGTTCCTTTCCCTATTCTGAATTGCCTAAGCATATTTTTTTTTTCCCCTGTATCTACTTTGTAGGCATTCGTTCCACTTCAAAATAGCTGTGTTAGTCATAAAGCATAAAAGAGCTATAAAAGCTGACTTTAAGTGGTGTCCTAAAATCCCTTAGGGACCATCCAGCATTCAGCAGATTAAAGTAGTAGTTCTTCAAGACTGCAATGACATTTAAGTGTGGCAACTCACTTTAGAAAAAAAAAACCAAAACTGTTGGATACTATAGTAGACAAACAAGTCTTTTAAAAGACAGCTCTTGCAGAGCACAGTCACTACCTGGGTATTAATATATGTCTCAAGTCATTTTTCATACACTCTAAATGGAAGTGCCTGGGATAAGACAAGGCTGCTTGTGCTCCCTCATCATTTACACTACGCAGCACTGAACTTGGCTACTGCTTAGTCATCTCCCAACTGTACCTGTTGATGTGTAAAGGCTGCTTTCATGGAAAACAAACCATTCCCACTTAAAATTCATTGCAAAGTTACCAGCTGAGCTTTAAACACAGCATCTTGAAGATGATGTGGTGACTGGATATTGTGTAGCAGCTCTAACATCCTGACAAAACTCGGTCTGTCTACAGACAATGAGTTCTAAATATTCTTTTGCCAATAACCGTAAAACGCTCATGCCAATGAAAACACAATTAAAATGCAAGCAAGTTGTGTTGGTAAATTTAGTAGCAATAGAAATCCATAACAGAACTGAGGAATGACATTTTGTGACACGTTACCCCAACAACTACTTTTCCGGGGCTGAAGCACAAGCGGCAGGGCACTGCCTGTGGGCAGACTCCCGCGAGCTTTATAGAGTTGGAGGGAGGAGCCTCATGGGTTAGCAAAAGCCTCATGAACCTCAGAATCAAACTTAAGAAGAGATACCTGCGAGAACGGGGTTTTGAAGATAACCTTTCTTTGTTATTATTTCTTGAGAAGGAAATGCCGGGATCGTTTCACTCTTCCTGCCCACGCAAAAAAAAAAGAAATTACAGATGGGTGCTTTGTGCATGCGAAGTGAGGAGAGTTCTTGTGAGGCAATCTAAATGAAAAGCAAAATAAAATTATTTTTCATGCAATTCTGACTAACTGAATTGGGAATGGAAATGCTGAAGGAAAGGAAAGGTAAAAGTCTGAACTGCATTTTATCAAAAGCTATAATGTGATCTGGTTTAAGAGAACTCCCTGGAGATCAGTCCAAGGCATTCAAGTGCAAGAATTAATATAGTCTACATTTCAGAAATAATTTGAGACACCAGGCAAGATGGAGGAGGTAGAAAATACCTTAAATAAACTTAGGTTAAATATCGCTTGTCAGAATATCGTGAGTTTTATGAGCCAAGAAGCTCCTTTAGGGCTATTTAATACTTGTTACAATTTCTAATTGTCTCCCACATTATTCCAATACTTAAAAAAATCCAGTTGCTTCTAAATGAAAAAAAATATAGCAAGCTACTTTGCCAAAATACATCAAGTAAAATGATTGCTAACATCTGATACACATAGAGGGAATTTTATTCTCAAAGGCACTTCTCAGGCACCTACTATTTTGCTTTCAGAACAAATGTACTCGATCATTTTTATTATAGAGTACTAGCATGGGATTTGCTGGGAATTAATAAGGGTTTGAATCATCTCTAGGCCCTTTCTGGGCAAATTTTGGTTTCTGTAGAAAAAAAAATGTAATGATATGGATCCTCTAATTGACTTAAATGCATGTTCTCTTTTATGTCTTGGTAAGTTCTCCCACTCTCCCCAGGAAACTCCACCACAGGCTTTTGGAATAACTTTCATCACTGCTGTTTCATCTTACTCGAGCCTTCCCTTCTGCTGCAAGAGGGTGGGACACACTAACCTGCAGCCTGGCTGCTGGGGCGTAGCAGAAGCCGTGGCGGTCCCCCGCCTGCCCTTGCTGCCCTGCAGGAGCAGGGGCTCGCCTCATCTTTCGCACGCACCTGCAGCTCCGAAAGCCCCTGCTTTACCCCCTCCCTGATCCTGCGGCTGAGCCGGCGTAGGGGAACCAGGTAGAATTTCTCAGATGATTCAGAAAAGCGAAGGAAAGGATTATGGCTTTACATATATTATAAATGCTTACGCCTTCATACCTTCAAACTAACTGCAAAGGATGTTATGAAGTTGAGGTTTGCCTGCTATTGACTTCTCTCAGATGCACGCAGAAGTTTCTGAAAATAAAAGTGTCTTCCTCAGAGTTCTGTGCTTCAGAAGTAATAAGTGCATTGAATCTCATCTTCTGTGGGTCTGAGGGGAGATAGGGGACTCGGAAACGCTCTTGTAAGCTCTCACGCTTTTATAGAAAGAAATATGATGTTATGTACTGAAGCCAAGGAAAAATCCATTTCACTAAGCTAAGAAGGAATTCACTAGAATGAAACATGTTAGGAAAACAACCAAAACCCAAACAAACAAAAAAAAAAACCAAAAACCAACACCAAACCCCCAAACAAATGGAATTGAAACAAACAGTTTTGGAAAAGCTTGGAGCTGTAAAAGGTTGGAAAAGACTGGGAGAAGCCTGGCACTAAGGAAAAATTCTTTTCACTAATCTAAGGAAAAATTAACTAGGATGAAATGTGCTAGGAAAAAAACAGAATGAAACAAAGAGCCCTNAAAAGCCTGGCACTAAGGAAAAATTCATTTCACTAATCTAAGGAAAAATTAACTAGGATGAAATGTGCTAGGAAAAAAACAGAATGAAACAAAGAGCCCTTAACCAAATGGAATTTAAACAAACTGATTTGGGAAAAAGCTATTTGCCCTCCATTGCTCAGCAAGTTTCCTTTGAGAAAGTGCAAGTTCAATAGTTTTCTGTTTGTCTGGCTTTCTGCTGTGAAAAAAAAAGCACGAAACTGAAATAGTTTTCTTTTGATAAAACCTTCCTTGCCTTCTACATGCATTACAAAGAGCTGAAACACAATAACAACTGCCTTTATCCTGCACAAGTCACCTTGAGAGGTANGCACGAAACTGAAATAGTTTTCTTTTGATAAAACCCTCCTTGCCTTCTACATGCATTACAAAGAGCTGAAACGCAATAACAACTGCCTTTATCCTGCACAAGTCACCTTGAGAGGTACAATCTAACCCTGAATTTATTTATGGTGACTATCAAGTATGACTATGAAAGGGATATATAGTACTGAAGAATGAATATGAAATACATTTTAGTTGAAGCGGTACGTTATTACATAACCTCCCCTTTGTTATATAGCCTCTTGTAACCTGATAGAAGGATACAAGAACAAAAAGGGAGGCACTTTAAGTAGAGGAAGATTTTCTAAAAGTCAACTGCAACAAGAGCTCCCTGTTCAAGTATAAAGTCCAATACAGTGCAGCCCCCTCTTCCAAAATCTCAGTAACATGGCTTCTGAATAAAAAGCACATCTAAGTATTAATCTTTTCCAGAAGAAAAAGGTGCAGAAGAAGAAAGACAAACTCAGAAAAACAGATAAATGTTTTTGCATGAATTGTAAAGAATCTGCATTTCTTTTTCCTCATGCGTGCTCGTCTCGGAGGGAAACATGCCCAGGTGAGAGCTACGCCTCTGCACCATCATCTGCCTGGGGAAAGAAATGAAATCAAGGGTCCATTTATTCAGAAATTTAAGCGGGATGTGAGTTGCCGTACAAGTCAGCAATACATTTTCCTAAACACTTAAATACTTATTTTAAATTATTCACAAATAATACAGGTACTGATATTCACATTCTGCTACATTGGGTGTGAGATAAATTTGAAATTTGACTTACTCCCTAATTATCTAACTAATGAGAATTCCCTGGACTGAATTTCTGATTCACAATGAGGGAAATATACCATGAAATGAAAATACAACTCTCATCCCACATTAAATTTACTGAAATCCAGGTGCCTGTTAAATATTTTTATGCTCTGAAGAGTATTATACAGTTGCATGAGCAGGGAGGATGGAAAAGTTATACAGTTTTTATATTTTGCTAAATATCAATGATGATTACTTTAAAAATAATCCTTAAAGCTTCAGTGATCTCTCTCACAGAAGATTCTTCTCATTTATGTTGGTTGTAGGTGCTTCCTATGAACGAGAAACTTTACTTTCATGCTTGTGTATTCAACATGGCTTGTGCAATCTCCATTTTTAACCCTAATTTGATGGATGGACCACTCCATGGATGAGGAATTGGCTGGATGGTTGCACTCAAAGAGTTGCAGTCAACGGCTTGATGTCCAAATGGACACCAGCGATGAGTGGCATTCATCAGGGGTCGCTATTGGGACCAGCACTGTTTAACGTCTTTGTTGACGACATGGACAGTGGGATTAAGCGCACCTTCTGCAAATTTGCTGATGACACCAAGCTGTGTTGAGAGGTTGACACGCAGGAGTGAAGAGATGCCATCCAGAGGGACCTGGACAGTCATGAGGGGTGGGCCCATGCAAACCTCAGGAAGTTCAGCAAGGCCAGGTGCAAGGTCCTGCATGTGGGTCAGGGCAATCCC
>RSEF01000004.1:72725451-72756904 GCA_003993805.1 Himantopus leucocephalus | reverse complement strand
TTTTTTTTTTTTTTTTTTTTTAATGCTGTCTTTTAGTGTGAGGTGTGAAGGTACTCTCACCTTTGGTAAACAGCAGGGTGACCAGATGGATCTAGTTTTTGATATTCCCAGTACCACCTGGTCACTGGCTCATTAGTGGACACTTGTTCTAGTGTGGTAATGCTGTCAGACTTCTTTTTTTTAAAAAAAAAATAGAAACATTGACCGCCACGCACAGCCAACAGTAAAAGCAGTTGAACTCCACCTGTAATGCAATGGGAAGCGTGGTTTGACTCTAAACTTCCATCACTGCCATTTCTGCAAACACTAACCTGTTTAGTGTCAGGTGGCTGTGATAGAAAGGAAGAACAGAAAGGGATTTTGAAGGATAATGTGTTCCATCAGAAAGGTTTAACAGCAATATGCCAAGCCACAACTTAGGCGAATTTTCATTGCCAGTTCTGACTATCTCAAAATACTAACAATTGACTTGAGGGGAAGGGAGAGGAGTGCAGCAGTTAAATAAGTTGCTCTGCACAAAACAGTAATCTTCATAAAACTCAGTCAAATTCTTTGCTCTTGCCACTCATGTCCAGTATTAGCAAAAAATGATACCAGTCTTTGGAAATTGGAAGAGACATTGAATTCCTTCCTCTTTAATAACTTATACCAGGGTCTCAAGAGATCTGCAAAGAAATTGAAAGCAGAGTTGCTTTTCAATATTTAAAATGTTATGAATATTCATCTTTCACTTTTGCCGTGGCTCTTATCCACTGCAAATGCAAAGGACAACTGTTCAAAAATGTTTTCCGTGCTGGATCAAGTTAAATCCTTCTCTTTTCCCATATGATTTGTCAACTCTGCAAATATTACTCTGGCCCCCTGTTTACTTCGCATCTGTACATAAAGCATAGTGTTGAAAAGAAATCCTCATTCNTGTTTACTTCGTATCTGTACATAAAGCATACTGTTGAAAAGAAATCCTCATTCATTACAATCTAATCTTCGGATTAAAAGTTTCCTGGAAAAATATACTATATTATAGACCATTCTCTGCATGGCTCTTAATCCCTCAGCTTTCCATAAGAGCATAAAAATGGTTTTTGATACTGGTGAAATATTCAGAAAAAAATATTCTAACTGAAGAAAAACACTTTCCAATGGAACAATATCTTTCTTTGGACAATTGCTAATAAGAGAGCATTACAAGCATATTTTGCCCTCCAAGCATATTTTGTCACATATATTTTTTGCATCCATGAAGAAGGAAATACATAAAGAGACAAGCAGAACAGATTGCTTCTTCACCAATAACTTCATCCTTATTTTTATCATAGGATGTTGCCTTGCTTTATATGACAACATTCTCTCTGAAGGGGAAGAAATGAAGAGGAAGTCAAATTCATCCACTGGCTCCAAGGGGTGTTATTTGCACTGTCCTAATAAATCAGTAAATCTCTTAATAAGCAAATACCCTGAATAGATACATAAGAAATGTACTGGTCATACAACCAAGATAGGACCCTGTCAGTACGCACTCAAAAGCTACTGATTTACAGCTCTACAGAAAAGCAGGGAGCAGTGCCCAAATCACACAAGCACATACCTATCAGTGTGTTTGAACAACCATGTCCCACTTCTTGCGGGCAGCATCCCAGTGTGAATCCCATGTTTCATGGGTTGGCCGAACTCTAAGCACCACTTGAAGGAAGGACTGTTTGTTTTGGAGCACTGGCAAAGAAATGGCAAGCTATGCAGTGGCAATAAGAGCCAGGCCCACCCATTGCCCAACATATTGCTCAAAATGCAGTGTGTGTGCTGTTCCTAGGCTTTTCCCTGGGAACAGTGCTGGTGACAGTGTTGTTGTAGGACTGGAGTTCACTGAGAGTGTTGTACTTCAGCGTCAGTCTCTAACACAGAAAAGGGAGATTTTTCCTCACCTGATATAATGCATGTTTTGTATCACCTCAGTACCTGAAAATTTACTGTGGGAAAGAAAGGGCAAAATCTCCCAGTTTGATTACGTGAAGATGTGTGACAGCAAGGCTCTTCTACTGCATCTTGTTAATTGACAGAAGTCATCGTACACATGCAAGGGATGTTGTCCGGATTCAGAGAAGCAGGTAAAGTTTGTTATCCACCAGTCCAAATATCTCTTTTGGGGTATAAGCAGTGATCTTTCACAGAAAACCCTAGGAAAGCCAGTCTTGTGGTGAAGCCTGCGCCCAAATGATAGTCTTTTCAGTCTAAATTACAGATAAAGCCAAACCACTTAGGACTATAGCTTGGACTATATACATAGGGACACTCATCTCAGAAGTCCAAAGCGATAGAGCAAGTAGCAACAGGCACAATTTGCAACATGGAAAATTCCAATTAAATATAAAGAAATGTTTTTATGCCATGAGGGTGGTGACAGAGGAACAGTGACCCAGGGAGGCAGTGTGATCTCCATCCTTGGAGATGTTCAACACTCGATGGGACAAAGCTTCATACAACTTGATGTAATGTGGCTGTACTTTGAGCAGGGGATTTGACAGGATGACCTCTACAGATCCTTTCCAATGTAAATTATTACAGCTCTGTCTATTTGCAGCATAGATTTCTCACATGCTCTCCTGGCATTCCCAGGTATTCTGGGAGAGCATTACATAGCCCCACCCTAGGTACAAGGAGCCCCAAATCCCTTCTGATAAGCAAAATTACTTCCATCTTCCATGAAGTACATTTATGTGTTTGTCATATGAAGCTGCTGCTACAGAGAAAAAGAAAGGGCCATCCCTGAAATATTTATAGCCTTTCCACTGAAAGACTTGGAACTCAGAACACTCATTTTAAAACAAAAAAGAAACCAAAACCAAACCTACACCCTACTAACAGTATATACATTTGGGGTTGTTTCCAAGTAAGGTTTGTTACCCCATCTACTCCCATAGATGATCCAAGCTCTCTAGTAGGAGGTTTCTTATGTTCTGCATCAACTGGTGGTTTGTGTATACCCTGCAGCAATATGTTTTATAACCTCCTGAAAACGTGAAACGTTGCCATATGTAACATGAATACATGAGGACGTTCTCATTATATAGATAGAAAACCCTGTTAAACTCTCACATAGACATATAAACATAAGGAATATTTTCTTTCCAATATATTGTTTGTTTTCTCTGGGAAATTCTATCCTTAATAAAAAAGCGCCTTTGCAGAGGCTGTAATGGGTTGCTTAAAAACAAGCAAACAAAACCAAACAAACAAAAAACCCACACACAAATCCTGAGAGGAAAGCCATGAGGGGAATTAAACAATTGTGCTGTCAAAGCATTAAAAACAAAAATACAATGTGTGCTATATTTAAATTAACTTTAATAAGAAGTACAAAAAGATAATGTTAAGCAATATTTTGCATGTGGTTAATAAATATTCTTCAACAGCAAGCAGTGACACATTCAAACATAAATCCAGTTATTTCTTTTACATTTTAGAAAAGTAACAACTTTTTCCAGTTAAAACAAGGTCACAAATTACAGAATATTATCATCCTCTTTAATTATTTATAACTATGAAACCTACTAAATAAGTGAACTGTCACCCAGAAGATTTTATATGATGTTGATGTTCAAGGTTAAGTATACTTACATTTATCATGCAGTTTCTTACTGTGCATATTTGATTGGTGTTTAATTTTCTTTAAAATTACTGGTTTCATTCTTCCTGTTTTCCTTATTTCTTGTTAATATACTGGAAGCATCTGTTTTCAAACTCCTATACATTTTCACACCTAAGTGACTCACTAAAGTAGATTTGTCATCCAACGCATAAATGATCTCTGACTCCAGCCCAGCTGAGAAATTGCTAACAATGTCTGAATCAGACTCCACGTTATTTTTATGATTTTTTTTTAATCAAGTATAACAAGATTTAGTGTAATCACTTCCATTAAAATTAAAGTGCCTTCAAATGTTTCCTAATAAAGTGACTATTTGGAGGGGAGAGGGTGAAGGGGTGCTGTTTAGGAACTGATTGTTTAACAGTTTATAGATACGGTGCATATTGTACATATGTATTCTAATAGATGTAAAGTACTACGTTGCATTCCGTGCTAATGCTAAGCTACAGTAGCCTATAAACTGATAAATTCAGCCAAAATGAACATCTAATAAAGAATATCAAAAGCAGTTGATCAAAGCAATATCTTGTTCCATTCTCTATTTCCATCCATCCATCCTCAACAGCATAGATAGATGGATGAAGTACTGGAAAACAAATATAACACTTCAACTAGTTGAAGCTCCCCTCTTTGACTATCAGATGAATGAAAGCACTCAGTGCAATCATTAAAAACCTTGAATGCATAAAGACATGCTCCAGGCCACTTGATCGAGTGAAGTATTCACAACATTACATAAGGAATTAAAATTTGAAAGCAAAATATAATTTCTAAATCATTCAACAATAAAAATATATTCATATATATTTATGTAGACACCAACACTAGAGGAAGAGTATACATCATCTTGCATATTTTAAAACATCCTCCAAAATCCTTTTTGTGAGTGTTATCACCTACTCCTAACTCGTATTTCTTTCACAATATTCTTAAAAGGCATTAATATATACCAGGAATGAAACAGACATCAACTCCCGTATTTCAGTATGGTTGGCTCTTCTTTTAAGGGCTTATTTTCATGGGTTAAAGAACTAAGCACCTCTAGCCAAAGGAGAGTCCAGGTGTACTCTCAGGTGTCCTGCCCTTCTGTAAAAAAAATCCTTACTGACTTCAGTGACGTAGAGGAATATCCTGAGGATGCTAATCAGTTTTATTTTAAGTTCGGTTCAAATTTTGACCTGATCTCAGTCAGAGAGGTCACGCTCTGAAAGTTTAGCTTCTTCCAGGAAGATGTAATCACAGACCTCAAAACATGAGTTCAAGGACTCAGCTAGAGCGATCTGAATCTAGAAAATTAAATGGTTTAAAGTAGAGGAAAACAAACTTTTTATGTGACTAACAACTGCCGTTCGTTGAAACAAACTTATGAGCCTTTAGCTTCTACTACTAAAGGTCTAAAGTGATGAATCACTCACTAATTCTCAGATGGCTGGAATTCACAATTGGATTCAGAATAGAATTAACAGTTCTGGTTGTTAGAGAGTTTGCATTATCTACAGAAATGAGGCAGGGGAGGTCTCCTTTACTGAAAAAAAAAAATAAATAAGAGAAGGTAATGTTAAAGAGATACTTAAAAGTTGTAAGTTATACTGCAAACTGGCAGCGTTTTAGCAGAAGGTACACTGTCATTGGGAAGAGGTGGAAGGAATCCTAAAACTCTGCTTTCTAAAGAACCACTCCCTTTACTGGAGGCTGAAGCGTGAGCTGACTTTCATATAAATTCACTTAATTACTTCAACATTTCAAAGTCTTTAAGACAAAAACTTTATATATGACATCAAATTATACCACACTCAAAGATTCTATTTAGATGTGTTTAGACACTTGTACATTTATCATGCTGGCTTTTTTTAAATGAAGCTATTTAACTTTCTTGGCTCATTTTAAAATGTTTTCTTCCTCTGCTTTAAAGCCCACTGCATTGGTTTCTAAATTTTAGCATTATGCGTCTACACATAATGGGGCATAGACTGATGATAGCTTCATATCCATACTGAAATCATCTTTCATGCAAGTTTGTTAGGAATGGAAATGTTCAGAAGCATAGACTTCATCCATTTTGTGAAAGGCCAAGGCAAAAACCTGTGCACCACTAAGCTTTCAAAATACGAATGAGAGATATGGAGGATGGATGCTGACTATCTGTGCTTAACTGAAAGTCACACCTCTTGAGAAAACAAAGGCTGGAATTAACAAAATTCTACTTAATTCCTGAAGCTTTCCCCCCCCTCCCCTGCCCTAGATGGCCCATGCAGCAGGAAGCACACAACACTGTAAGGTTTTCACAAAGCAGTCAGCCTCTCAGTTTCAAAGGCACAACTCATGTCCCTCAAGTGCAGCAGAACTATACAAGTATTTCAATTCACGTGCTCTAAAAGTTACTTTCCTGCAACTCCCATATGGTACTGAATGCTCAGAACTGAAGCTGAAACAAAAATGCACATTACCTCCTTCAATGGCTTCTTCCTCAATCATCTCACAATCCACTGAGACAGTAACAAAGCCATTTTCTTCTTCTCTTTCCCCTTTCCTCCCCCATACATCTCTACCTCCTCCCAGCTGCTTCTGGTTGCTTTCACACAGTTTATGGTCATCCTACTTTTAAAGTCTCGCCACCACATATGTTACCTATAATCACTGGGAAGGGAAGGTGATTCAGTAACGTTCCTGGTTGGTGTCTAGTGAAGCTCTTTCACACTCTCTCCCATGACTACAGAGGCAGACTAGCTCCTTAATTTAGCGTAAGGTTTGGTGCTATGAGTCGTCTCCCAAGCAAAAGCTCCTACCTCAGAACATCTACCATAATAATTTTTTTAAAGATGCTCAACAACGCAGCAGTTAGAGCTTGAATTAAACCAGAAATGGAAGGTGAAGTTAATTTCATTGGCTACAACATAATTGAGAAGTTTGGAAGCCACTCTTTTAAAAGCAATCTGTCAGGAAGTCTCCAGCAGACAACGCTGGCTGATAAACCCTGCTGATCTCTATATTCTTCATGCTGATTTACAAATTACTGTTAAATTACTGACCACATGCATACAGAAGTACGTGCCCCAGTACTACGCTGGAAACCTATTTCTTAAACCTCATTCAGAATTACGGTAATTCCAATCCAAATTTACCACAGTGTTATATCATTGTATTTATTGTATTCATTTCTTAAGTCACACAAAATATGACCCAAGAATAATGGGGGGAACAAAATTCGATTAGCATGTCAACAAAAAATTTCACTGCCAGATTCCACGTGCAAGATAGCGAAATGACTTGTGTTTGCTCACTCATGCTCTCTCTCTGCACTTTAAATATTTAAGACCAGCAAGTTTTACTCAAATTGAATGAAACTTCGAGGCATTTGGCACATAAATTTGTGAGACCGGCTTTAAAACCCCCGACACGGATTCTATACTGTTAATGGAGAGAAGGGTGTATTCGGGTGTTCCTTGCACGATGCTTGCGTTCACTTAAAGGTTTACATTCAAATTCACTTATCCAGTTGTCAGTCTTACAATTTGCAACTTGTGTGTACTCAGTTTACTCAATACAAATGTTTCAGCAGTGAAGGGATGAAGCAGACTCCCTCATCCCTCAGAAGGAGTTTGCTTTAACACAGACCAAGTGAATTAAATGTAAAAGTGAAACTTTTCTGTAGCGTACGCACGCCGAAGCCTTGCTGATGCCCACAGTAACTGCACGGGGATATTTAAAATGTATTATTTTTCACTGAGTGAATTTATCTAGTATGCCTATTTTTCTACCCTAGTGTGATAAATGTATCTTGAGCATGTGATAAACACCTGTTCTTTTGTCTGACTGACTCTTAAGCATAACACAAGCATAGAGAAAATGGTCAGTGAATGAAAAAATAATTGCAGCCAATAAAAGCAGTAGCAGCAGAGCTGACTGACATGAGACAGCATCAGGCTTCTTGTGCAAACTGAAGATATGCTTTTCACATGCAGTTCTGAATTACACAGATGCTATCTTCCAGAGAAAAGGTCTTGTTGGAGAAGACTTGTACTGTTAAAAATATTTGAGGAGTCCCGTTCTTGGATAAGGATGAAAAATCCTTCCTTATCAGGTAATCCGACATGCCTCCGAGCTCCCTCACGTTTGCAGTGGGGAGAGTTCTGCCTACACAGTGTCGTGCATGGAGCAACACACCACAGCATCGTTTAAACATTGTGAAGGGTTTGGGGTACCTGGGATGTGGCCAAGGGCGAAGCACAAACCTCTGTTTCTCTCACCCCAGTCCAGTGAGGTTCGGAGAGTCCCTAGATCTTGCTGACGTGAAAGGAAGGTAAGAACTCCCACTAGGTCACAGGAAGGAGACCTCGGCTACAGAAAACATAATCGAGCCGCTCAAGTTCAAGAGCAATTTAGCATGGGCCTCCATTAAACTATACAGTCAGAGCCCTTTGCCAAAAACAGAGTTAAAAGTGAAGGGATTTTTCTACAGTTCTAATATTTACAATTATTGGTACATATGTACATATTTATATATTTATTCATACCTGGACAATGTGACGTTAAAGGGATAATTTATAATTTACAAATGAAACATTTTTAAAATGTATAATTATACCATGAAAGAAACTTTTTTTTATTGCTTGCCTTCCAGCCTTATGCTCATAATCACACTATTGCACACATCTCCATGTTACATGGAAGATCTACATTTATATATAAATATATATGAAAATAAGGATATTTTTATTTTAATGTTCTGAGTAAAGTGCTCATTTTTTAACTACTGTTGATGAGAAAGGTTTAATCTGACGGTTTAATTAGAGGGACTTCAAGGGATACACACCTTGTCCATGCTTCTCCCTTTCATTTATAACTTACGAAATATCTTTTTACTGATGTCAACTCTTTCTTAACTATTAATTCTATTCATAATATGTATTTGTGACCTTGGCATCTATACTGTCACACAAAGTACAAAACAGAATCACATTAAAAGCAAAGAAAAAGCAAGAAAATAAAACAGCAAATGAAAGCAGTGTTTCTCTTTGTTGTTTTAGCACATTTCCATGTCTTAAGATACTCTTTTATTTGAGTTTAGAAATATTTGTACAACTTTGTTAAACTCTGAACATACCTATTTTATGCACTATACTCAAGTACTGTACAAAACTGCAATAAATGACACTATACGACTACATATGTCTCTACTAGAAGACATCATCATAAAGGTGTATCTTTTTTTAAAGGTCAACTAATAACTGCTAATGTATGTGTGAATCAAAATATTTTTGATTGGCCAAGTACACTAAATTCTAAATACAGTACACAATTATTACTTATGTCATGATTTACCAGGCCTTTAGGGTCATAAAGAATCTTTGCAAAGGCTCAGATGAAAAACAATTTTACTGATCAGTATTAAATGTTCATATAAAATTCCAAATGGCAGCTCCAATTTTGTTATATTTGTGTATATGAAATACAGTTGATACCTACTGATGATGCATGACCTTTTATTAAAAAAATAACATTCAAATCTTAGCAAAACCATTTCTAGTATACAAAGTTGTTGTAAAGTTATGTCAGCGAAATGTAAAGTTGCAATTTACAAAAGCAGCAGTAAATTTTATTATATGGACAATTTCCTGAACTTAAATCATGGTTCTTGTTTCCTTTGAAAATAATGCTTTCTGGGACAAATACAGGTAAATATTTTGATGGCAAGTTTTAGGATAACATTATGCAAGGAAAAAGAGTGTTTTATATTACTAATATACTTAACCCTGAAAAATTTCTGAGTGCTTTTATGAACCTGACAAGAATCCAATTAAGAACAAAATCAAAAACCAAAAAATTTCCAACTTTGCTGAACCAGACAACCTGGCTTAGCAACGTCAAATAAATAAACCAGTGAAAAGAATAAGAGTTTCACTCGTGGAAGTTGGTCGATATTGGAAATCAGATTAACACTTGCTTTTCCCTGAAATCAATTAGAAGAGTTTATTAACAACTTCAAACAGGACAGAAGTAAGAAACTCATGGCTTTTGCCATATAGTAGTCTTCACTACCTCTTCAGCCTAACTAGTATCCAGAATGTTTGTGAACAGTAGAACTGCACGACCTCCGTACTCTGTTATGTACATGGGTACTGCTATTGTATGAAACAATTACACCTTTTTAAAAAAATCACTTTTTTAAATGACACTTTTATTTCATTAAAGTAGATTTAGTTACTTTATAGAAAAATATTTTAACTTTAAATTAAAAAAATACTGTTCCTAAATAATTATGTAGGATCATATCTTCATTTCATTGTACGGAGAGACTATAATTCTGTATATTTGAATCCTAGTTTAACAGAACTCCCCTGGGTATAACTTTTAAAGAGCTGGCTATGTTTGCCATGGGTGCTATCTGTTTACAGACCCATGAATTAACACTGTGTCCCTCCTTTGGAGATACACAGATAAGACATCTATATACACTCTGTACATAATGGTTCACAGATTAGCAGTTATTAGTCGTACTGTACATAGCGAACAACCTATCTGATTAGAATGATGCTTTAAGTCCTCAGTGCAATTCAGCTTTTAGGTCGATGGCGCAAAGCCAAGTAAGACAGGCTCCCTGTTTAAATATGTAGCCCAATACACTAAATTGAAAGTACCAAATAAGACCGGAAACACTATTCTAGACATTCTGTCAATTTTGCTAACGCTGTTGAATGTCTTCTTTGCTTCCTGTGGCTTCGCTTCTGGTTTTGCCTTGTTGGGTTCTGCAGTTGTAGCACTCTTGGAGATGGTTGGTAGCACTGAGTCCTTGGTAATATTTGGAGCATAGTTGGCAACAGCCACTGCATAGGCATTGTTTTTCTTAATGACAGATGCTTTTTCTTTTTTCTATTGGAAGACAGCATGAAGTTAAATATTTAATGTGTATTTGCCAGAATAGACTTAATAAAACATCATTCCAAATGTAAAATAAACAATTGAGTATGTGTGAGTATGTTAAAATAAATACCAGGAATACCATACAGATAAATGCAAATATAAAGAAAGACACTTTCCGTCTATCCAAAGAGAAGGTACAGGTAACATCAGAATGCTCTAAAAACATGCAGTCTTGCACCATCAAATGCCCCACTGAAGTTATATAACAAAGGGTCTGTTATGGCGATTGTAAGGATAACTGGAAAAGATTGGTCTTTCTCTAGCTGCTTTGTATCTGGCTCCTTCTGCTTTGTATCTGGCTCCTTACAACAGAATTGCAAGATCTTTAAAACGTTCTCTGTTACGAGAACTGAAGGAGTGAATGGGTGGACTGGAAAAAAAAAGATTACCCAGCATTGTAATAAAATGAAAAGTAGGCCACCTTTCCCACATAAATCTCTAATTCCTATTATTTGAACATCTCATAACATACCACCAACAAATAAAAGAATTTCAGTAACAGTCTACATTTTTAAGAGATTCTAAAGAAATATGGCTGTGTTTACATGTATATATATACATAGACACACACACACAGATGTCAGAAAGAGATTGCAATTAAGAGAAAGAAGGACTCCAGCATGGTAGTTGCAGAAGTGAGCTGAGAACTAGCCCAAGAACTATTTCTCGTTTTCAGAAATTATCACTTAAAAAATGCATAACGGTGATGAAAATAGGGATTAGAACGTAAAAAATAAACACAAGATAAGAAAAGTGCAATGGAATGACAAGAACTTAATGAAGTTCAGCAAAAGGAAATTTAAGTCCTGTACCTGGGGAGGAATAACCCCATGCAACAGTACAGGTTGGGGCTAATGGGCTGGAAAGCAGCTCTGCAGAAAAAGCCCAGGGGGACCTGGTGGACACCAAGTTGAACACAAGCCAGCAGTGTGCCCTCACAGCAAAGGCGGCCAACAGCTTCTTGGGCTGCATTACAAGGATCATTGCCAGCAGGCCAAGGGAGGTGATCATTCCCCTCGACTCAGCCCTGGTGAGACACATCTGGAGTGCTGGGTCCACTACTGGGCTTCCGAGTTCAAGAGATACATGGAGATAATGGAGTGAGTCCAGTGAAGGACCACAAAGATGATTCAAGGCCTGAAGCATATGAAATATGAAAGGCTGAGAGAGACTGTTCACCCTGCAGAAGAGGAGGCTCAGGGGGTGATCTTATCAATGTATACAAATATCTGGTGGGAGAGAGTAAAGGACCAGACCAGACTCTTCTCAGTGATATCTAGTGAAAGGACAAGAGGCAATGGGCACAAACTGAAATGCAGAATATTCCACTCAAATATACAAAAAACCCTGTCTTACTGTGAGCATGACTGAGCACTGGAACAGGTTACCCAGAGAGGTTGTGGAGTCTCCATACTTGGAGATATTAAAAAACCACCTGAACGTGACTCCAAGCAATTGTCCCTAGCTGACCCTGCTTGGAGTAAGGGGGTTGCAATAGACGATCTCCAGAGGTCCCTTCCAACCTCATCAATTCTGTGTTTTTATGGGATCGTGTATGCTTTCAAATGACTAAAGTTCAGCCAAAGGCAGTCCGATGGAGAGTCTATGTCTATAGACAGACACAGGTATGTATCTATCTATAGGACAAGAGGAAATGGCCTCAAGTTACGCCAGTGGACGTCTAGATTGGATATTAGGAAAAATTTGTTCACCAAAAGAGTTGTCAAGCATTGGAACAGACTGCTCAGGGAAGTAGTGGAATCGCCATTCCTGGAGGTATTTAAAAGATGGGTAGACATGGTGCTGTGGGACATGGTTTAGTGGTGGTTTTGGCAGTGTTAGGTTGATGGTTGGACTCGATGATCTCAAAGGTCCCTTCCAACCTAGATGATTCTATGATTCTATGTATAGGTAATGAGTATAGGCTTGAGTTTTTAGACATATATATAGGTACACAGACTAGCTCTGCAAGACTGTAACACTATAAGTTGATTCACTGCTTTGCAGCAATCCCAAACTAAGGAACTTGTAATAGCCTACAGGAAAGAATGAAAGGATTTCAGTTTCTCAGGAAGCAAGGCTCTCCATATATAATTTAGAAACAGGCAAATAAATATCAGATTCAGTCCATCTCTTCCACAAAATACAGCATTAAACAGATGAAGAAATGGTTAACTTCTGTCTCATATAAGGAATCATCAGCTGTTGTCTTGCTTTGGTTTGATTTTTAATCTAATGGAAGTAGCACAAGTGAGGAAATTCTTGTGACATTTCCCATACAGGTGGATTCCAATTTTTTACTTCCACTGGGAGGCATCTACCCAATTTCCAAATCTGGATTTAAATTAGCTCCAATTTGACATTTATCTGGGCCATCTACAAATCTTGATAAGATCTTCACAGTTAGATGTTGTGCCCCAAATACCTTGTCTCAGGAGATGGTGTCACGTAAAAAGAAAATCTGGGATCACGTGGGAATTCAGCATTGTTCCTTATTGACTGGAGTGTGAAAAAGGGCTGATCAAATATGTAGCTTGTCCCTGTACCTGCTTTCCTGAGACAAATTCCATCTTGACACTACTTGGATGGGAATTTCCATATAACATGAACACAGATGACTGTCACTGAGGAAACATATTTCACTTTATTTGGTGAAGAGTAAGCCTGGCTTTAGTTCCACAGATGTATTTCACAAAAATAAGAGCAAATTACCAAACCAAATTACAAGAGGAACACTCTGATCTATAAATCCTTCCTTTCAGACACACATAGTCTGTTTTTAAAAGGTATCTGTAATACCGTTGATGAGACCTGCATAATAAAGATGAACCATATTTTTGCATGATAAACTATGAATACGTTAAAAGTTTAGCTTTTTTGTTAAGCCAGTTTGAAGAAAATAGAGAACTGGCCATGTCAATGATATATAAATCTTAAAATGGAATGACTAATTTTGTCATTCCTAGGGAAAGAATACTACCTAGCTGTTAAACAGCTGCCACTTCTAAGATCATGCGACAACACTGTTATATTAATTTAAAGGAACAGCCAAAGGACAATCAGAGAGTTTATAAGGGTTCCCTACATTACTACAATGCCAGGGCAATGTGCCAGTCTGAAAAGCTTCACTGATGACATGCTGATAAACTTTTAGTTTTTAGTATCTACTTCTAGGATGAGGGAACAGATCCTGTAGCTATGGATAGTTCATGCCCTCCTGGAAGCCACAGGGAATTATAAACAATGTACTCTTTTCCTTTTATTTTCCTTTACCATTAACTGAACATTTTGCTTCTTTATGCATTGTGATTTATGCATTCAAAGTGCTGAGAAACCATCAGTTAATTAAACTGCTTCATGTCCACTATTATCTAGGAAGGAAATAATATTCTATCCCATTTTAAGGAAAACCACAGAAATCAGAGTATTCTTTGTCAGAAGAAATCCTTTTCCATCGGTAGAATCAGGGACGGGGATAGGAGAAAATTATATAATATAGTAACTTAGTCAAAATAAGAAGTCAGCTTTAACATTTGTTCTGTGTTATTAAAATGATAAACTGTAAAGCTTGACATAAATTTAGGCGTATCACCAGTGCACTTTGTTCACGAAATAAGAAATTCTATCAGGTTAAAATTTCTTCATGCTATCACACCTACACTACTATCAATACCAGAAAATTAAGGCATGACTGTATTTCTGTGCATTCAGAGCATCAATACATCATAGGTGAAGAAGTACTCAGAATTTTGTACAACTGCTATTTAAATTAATTTTAAAATTATTGTCTACATATCCTTAAGAATAAGTTTCAGGACACTGAAAATTTTCAAAACTTCTAGAATTTGTTATTAATAGGTTTTACATATATGGACATTCAGTTGTTTTTCTGACCTTAGTTACTGGGAAAATTAATATATATTATATCTTTCTGGAATCTTTTTCTTATTTCCAACTCAATTGGATGAAAAAATAATAAAGTGATCAACCAATATAATCTGGATTAAATTTTCTGAATAACCAGATAAACAGTTGTATCTGAGGGGTCAAGAAACAAGTCAGACAGTTCCCAACATGAAAAAACAATGCGTTTGAAAACTGAATCTGGATTATTGAGACCAAGTGAGACTACTTACATCAGGGCAGATATATTTTTGTTCAGGACAGAAAATACATCTACATTCTTTTGATTTAAAGCATTGTGTTGTTTTTTTTTTTAAATATAGACAATTATATCAAACCAATATATTACAACCATTTCAGTGTAATTGACTGGAAATAGGGCTACTTCCTTAGGACTTACCTTATCATTCACTACACTTTTTCCATCCCAGGCCCATCCTCGTTTTGTGAAATAATTTACAGTTGCAAATTCAATTAATGCAGAGAATACAAAGGCATAACAAACAGCAATAAACCAATCCATAGCTGTTGCATATGCTACTTTGGGGAGTGAATTTCGAGCACTGATGCTCAGTGTTGTCATTGTCAACACAGTTGTTACTCCTGCAAAGGGACAAAAAAAACCAGAACATCAACAATTTCACTTGGATTTTGAATGCTAACAAAAATACAAACCGAAGATTATTATGGTATGTTTGTGAAACACAATGGAAAATTTGTATATCTAAGTTGGTGAGAAACTGCCAGAACCATATTAAAGGCTGCATCTGGAGTTTCCTTTGAAGTATTTTAGTTCAATTTTGTTGTCTAAACTTCCCTTTTTTAATCACCTGAAAATTTTACTTACAGGAGATAGGTAGATAATATTTTATTTCTTCTTGTGGCTATCAGGACAGATAAGGGACAAAATTAACAATTCCTTAATGGAACCATAATATTTTGCAGCATTACGGTAATAATGATTAATATGTCAGTGTTTGGTGGCTGGCTTCACTGCAATGGCTGCAGGTCTGGCACCCATCTTTACTGACAGTATCACATAAATTGACCTTTGTTATTAGAAATAATTATTATATTTTTTTTCCCTAGTCTCACTAACTATCCAGTAACAGAGTTGAAGACATAAACAGGTTAAGTTTTCATTCAGGTAACGTGGATTTTTTCTAGAACAGCATATTGATTTGAAATGTCAGATTATTATAACTGCGTATTATGTATCAGAAAACAAGACTTAATGATGCAGGAAGATTGTTCTTTCACTGTGGCAATTATTAAAAGCACTTTACAGTACTTTGTACATAATGAAGGCCCAGTAGGAAGCCAGGAATTATACTGCAAAAATCACAAAAAAAAGATACATGGGAGGAAAGAAAGAGAAGAACATTTTCCTGAATCAGTTTTAGCGAGCAGAAACCCACAGCCACAAATCCAGTCTCCATTCCTTAAGTAAATCAGTTCTCCCACCTCAGGCTGAATCACACTTAGACAAACTAAACTATTCCCTTTGTGGCACGCCATTAAATACGTCTCCAGAATGAAAAGCAACGGAAAGTGATATACTTAGCACAGATCAGCAAACCTGCACTCCATTATGACAGGCAAAGGAGATGCCATGGCAGAAATATTAGTAACAGCACATCACAGCTCCAACAACCACACACTCACAAAATTGTTGTAAGAGGATTCCCAAGGGAAAGTAAAGTCACTCTCCCTAAGCCAGATCCTTCGCTGTCAGCAATCTGTCACCTGGGTTCTGCAGGATCGACCTAGCTCAAATTTTCCTTCTGCTGCAGGAGAAGCATTTTTAACCACTGTGCGAGAGGGAAGAGAGGCAGCAATTACACCTACTCAGACCTCTTCAGGCTTTGCAATTTCCATCCCTCTTGTAAAGAACCTCCACCTCTGAGGGTGCTGCAAAGGATGTCAGAGCAAAGCTAAGTGGACTCAGCCTCGGCGCTACTCTCCCTTGATGGCCTTCCAAAGGCCTGGGCAGCAGGAAAAACAAGGCACAGAAACACCCTGCTGAGACACACAGTATCCAAACACCTTAGCAAATATAATTCTCCAATTGCTATTTTTCAGCCTCCATAAATTAAAGAAGTGGATTTGGTCGTGACACTGTTGGGATCCATTAGCCTATACAATGAAAAGGAAGCAGCTATCATACTACATTGCATGCAAATGTGTAGACAAATACATTTTGTAAAGAACTTATTCTCTCCTAATACTTACACAACATATGGCTTAATTATTTTCAGCACCTCAGGGAAAAGGCAGTCAATCTTACATTTAAAATTATCGCATGCAAATTTTAACACCGGTCCTGAGCTGCAGATAAATCATTTTAATTACACAGAAGTATCAGTAAAGTGATTGTTTCTCAGAGATAAGGTGACCTTATCCACATGTAAATATATACAGTTGCTGAGGTACTCTTCTGTTTAAGTCTTACCTTTTAAAATAAACTAATTTTCTAGAAGCCCCATTGGCTTCTTCAGAAATCTAATTCAAGATTAACTGCTGACCTTTTCTAGTCTCAATTAAAACATCATGAATTTACATCTTGTATCTTGCTACCAGTTGACAATTTCTCTAGAAAGTTCAGCACACCATACCACTTTGTGAACCAAATGCTAATCAAACAGCACATTGTCAGACAATTGCCAATGCACTTTCATTTATTCCTTCACTCTATAAATTTAGTAATGTTCAAGCTACCAGAGTTATTTAACCTGAACTGAGTGGGCAAAAATTGGACAGAAAACTTAATCTATTATACCTGTCAGTTTAGGAATCTCTGGTATTTTTATACTTGCTATTCTTCTTCAGTCAAAAGACAGATTATTTTGGACATTACAGTTAATTTCAAAAATCTTTATTACCATGTCTTCTTTACAAAAAGGACCAAGTGGAAATAACCTGCCTCCTTGTGACTGCTAAACCTGAGGGGGATGAAAAATTACTAATGTTGAGGAATATGGTCAACTTGTAAAACAAAACCTATTTATTTCACAAAGATCAACTTAAAATCACAGAAAACCCATACACTGACCAGATCAAAAACATTCCTCATTGCATTATCTAATTCGTAACACTAGTGAACTAAAATCGGTATAAAAAACAGTGAATAGATTGTCTCCCTACAATGAGGTAGTCAAAATATTAGAGGAAAGCAATCTTCTCCCCTAAATCCTACACTACTCTGAACAGCCTAAATAATTTAACAGCCTATGTAAAGACTGCATGGTATCTCACTATGATGTAGAAAGACAACAGTTTATATACAGGTCAAGAACTACCTTCTATAGCCCAGCACCCAGCAACTGTGGCACTGAACGGGTGCCAGAAGGACACGGACAGGTATCATCTTGCAAGAGACCATGAGCAGTCATCAGTTTGTCTTTGAAAGTGATCCAAAAAATAAACCATTGACATTTCCCTTTCCCGAAGCGAACCAAGCATTTTATACTTGACAGTAAATACACCCCAACATCATAACAACTTTTGTTCTCAGCAGTGCATGCCTGTAAAAGAGAATATCTTCTATCAGTACAGGCTTATCCATTCAGACCAAGACTGAAGCTATTTGATTGCCTAAGATTTTTTTTTTATGATGCCGCTTTTGAAACGGCATCTGTTCACTGGAGTGAGGATATCCATCTCCAGGGCTGTAAATTCAACAGTTTTCACTGGCACTAAACTTATATATGTGGAAAATACCAGCTCTGTCATATTTTGGATTCCAGGACAGATGGATACCATTCAAGATGTATTTAAAGTTAGACAGACACCTTTGGGCAAACAATTTCTGTTACTCAACGGTATAGGGCAATGCCACACAGCAACAGAAGGTGTGAACTGAAAAACTAGAAATGCCTAGCTAAAACATAGAGTGGAAATTGGAGGAGCTAGCACATAAATATTAAAGTTAAAACCTGTCATGATAACTAGTTTATGCCCACATTTGTGTGCAAAAGTTAGGCTACTCCTTGACAGGGACAAGTTCTTTTGGACCCTAATTTCACCTCTTGTGTATCAACTGATTTTTCTAATTTGGATGGATTTTAGTCAACTAAATCATGTCCTAACCATCTCGTGTTAGAATGTGGACATCTCCTTTGAAAATGAAAGTAAAAGGCCTAAATAATGATTTACCAGATGACATTTCTGTAACAAAAAAGGTACTTCAGCTTTCCAAATAGTTTGTACAAAATGCTTAAAATGTGTTCCATTTCTTATAATGTCATGCTGCTCCTCACACAATTTTATCTTTTCATCACAGCACTTTGCAAAGTGCAAAGATACGCATAAGATAACGCATAATGGTTGAAGAATATATCACAAAAGGATTGATAAATTACTTTTTAATTAGGAAGCTAATTCCATTGCTCTATTATTTCACTCTTTCTTTTTTCTTAACAGTAATTGCAAATGTTGTTAGGTAATTAGATCACTCAACCTGGTCCAAAACCTGAATAGACTTATAAATACAAATAACATAGCGGAAAGACAAGACTCTTGCCCCTTTTACAGAGATACAGATTACTACTTCATTTTATCACTCCAAGAATAAACGGTTGGAGGTCTAAACAAAAGCTTAAAAATTCTGGAGATACTGTAATTTTAAAGTATCATACCATAACATTTGGCTACACACCATACTGTTTCTTTTTTACTTATGCAATGTATATGTATTACTTGAGAATACAATACAAAAGGAGTGTACATTGATTCTGCTTAGACACGGGGAGGTAAGTCTGAACAACTATTGAGAGAAAGAGTGCAGAAAATAGCTCAAGTGCTCTGTCTACCCTTCTTACTAAAAGAACAACACAAGAGGCACGAAGCCTTTTTAAATAGCATGGGAGGCCAAGGACCATAACACAATCTATTTCCAGAAAAATTACATTCAGTCAGTCGGTTAAGCTACATATATATATCGTGAAGTTGGTGCTCACGTTGCTACCGAGCGATGGAACAGAGTTCCCCATCGATCAACAGCCGAGCTAATTCCTAAAGCTTAACAGCAAGTGCTACTTACCCCAGTTCCAGTAAAAGTCACATGTCATTATGCCACCGTTGGAACATAAACTAGTGTCTTGGCACACCACTGAGCTGAGAAGACATATTAGTTTCTTTGCAGCCAGCTCAGTCTCTAACAAAGGGCTTCAGTTTTCCAGGTATGCTTTCCCACTGCCTACCACTGGAGTGTTATGTCTACAGTTAGCAGAAATTCCCAATTAAGAAGTTATAGCCTGAAAGTTGTGAGTCATGGGATACCTCTACAGGCACAAAAGATAATCAGCAGTATGTGAAAGGAGCGGTAAATAGAGACAGTTGAGATTTTTTTCAACAAAATGGGAAAAGGTACTTTGTATATACAGAATTGTTCAAAAGGAAGGGTCTACGCTATTCAGTTCCCATGTAAAAATAACCAGAGAACAAATCTGAGCTTCTCTTAGGTTGCCCTTTCTGGAGTTGCACATTTTAAAAGTCTGTCTATGTCAGTTCTAAATGGCTTTTTGCTTCAAAATGTACATTAATTAACATAGGTTCAGAAAAGATAAACCAAGAACAAGCAAAACACAGAGACAGGAATGCAGCATGAGAATAAAATGATCACAGAGAACAGAGTCCTGACAAAAGAACATAGCTATGTGAATTTAAAATTCTGCATCTTGGTCAATATACTAAAAAGTAATATGACTATTAATTTTTGTTCCTGTCTGCTTCGGGTATCAAAGAATATATATATATCCACCTACATTCATTTTAATGTTCTCATTCCTACTCCATGTGAGTTAAAACACATTGATAACTGCAGCACTAAGAAAACTAATTTCTGATTTTTCTGTCACCTGCATCTAATGCTTCCATTCAAAGATGTGATGTTTCTAAACGTTATGACCCGTTGCAACGAAGCAAGAATTCAATAAGCTGCACAAGATTAGTTTTGCTAATATTGTTGACGCTAAATGCGTAACAATAAACACATTACTAAATGAAACAGATTGTAATCTTGCACTAAATGAAGGCATTATGAACCAGGCTTATTCCCTTTCGTTAAAAATGCAATCAAATGCTTTTCAAATTTATCTGCTAGAGAAAACACATTCAAGACTTATTTAATTAACAATGATAAAACTTTCTTCTTCCAATAATTTAAAGCAAAGTTGAAGCGATATAACATTAGGCCATAATTCATTTGGGATAGCTTAGGTCAACAATATTAAATAGATGCCATAAAGGAAAGGGATTAGAGAGCTCAACTATAAAAGAAGCCTCATTATACCAAGCCCTTAATGTTAACCTAGAACTTGAAACTACATTGCGAGCGAACAGAAAGGGAAAGAAAACTAACTTCTTTCAAACATGAAATAATAAATGTTAAGTGGTACTTCGAATAACTAGGAGTTACGTTTCCTTTCCAGGACCTGGTAGCTCTCAAGAAGGTACCTAGCAAGTGACTACTCCATATAAAAATTAAAAATTAAGTATGATCCATAAAAATGTAAAGTAAAATCTCCCACAATTTTTATATTCCCTGCTGGAAGTAGCTTCTTTTATTACCTTAGCTGTAGTATGGGCTTCATGTGTCACTGGGTGGGGTCTACCTGAAAGTACCACCCAAATGAGACGTTGAATGTACCTGCCCAGCTCTAACTGTCAAGATTAATTCAGTATGAGCCAGTAAACACTAAGAAGCAACAGATGAACTTTGTCATGAAACTGTGGCTAACTTCACATTTTTGTAACACGTTTAGGCAGGAGACCAGAGGGTATCAGAAATCCCAGTGACAAATGCTGCCAGTTGGTATGGAGAAAGACTGGGCGATTCGCCTGGGGTGACGTGATTAAAGAGGCCATTGGCAGCTCGTGCTGACAATTTCATCTAGAGTGTAAAAGAATGTTAAGAAATAGCTCCTCAGGGGACATGCAACCCAATGCAGAAGGCTAAGCCTGAGGTGCAAATGCTGCATGCAGGGGCTACGGCTGCTCCATCAGGGAGAACCCGGACACATCTTGTTCCCCTGGGTTCACGGTGCCAGTCTAAGCTGGCCTGGAGGGGACGGAGCCCTGACTGGTGCGTGAGGTGCACGTCTGTGTGGCAGAAATAAAAGACTCGCACAGAAATTGCTGTCTGCTCGGTATACCCACTGTGCTTAGTAAACAGATTTTTAGATCTTACGTCACTGTATGGTGTGGTTCTGTTCTTGCGCCCACCCCTACCCAGATCCCTCAAGACATCCTGAAACGGGACACTGTTCGTTATCCATATTATGCTGAAGCCGCAGCAGAGTAAAGCAGCAGGCTGCTATGCAGATAGCATTTCTTTGAAGAAAACAATTTAAATAAAAAACAAATCAAGAACAAGAAAGAGGCATGCAGGAAAGGACACAACATTCCAGGAAAATTATCCTAGTGCCTTGTTACTGATGACAGTAACAGAAAGTGCCTTTTAGGAAGAGAAGATGAGAGACTTTTGACAAATGAGTTACTGTGTCCTAAATGTATAGGAGCAAGGTACAGAAAAGGGCAAAGACAGAGGTATAGAAGGAGTTGACAGTGTACTTGCAAAGCTGGCAAAAAGGCAGGTGCATTTTGATAAGCAGAAACAGGCAAACTCACAGAAGACTTTGAAGAAAAAAAAAAAAATCTGCGTGATAACTGCCTGGGAAAATATCGTAGCATTCTGGTCCCACTAAAACAACTGACCCATTTCACCTGACTTCAATAAGGCTCATATTCAAACCTGCAATTTTCACGATGCTTTGTGTGGCGTTTCCTCTACCAGGAGAGACAGTAAGTGCTTTGTTGTGCATCATACTTAATATGCATTTGAGTTTGCCCTATTTTTTGAAGAGAGAGTGGTGTTTGCTGATGACTAATCATACAGTTTTATGCAGCATTTCTGATGGCTGATTCCACACAGACATTACTTTCTTTTTGTTGTGCTAGTCTCTTTTTCTTTAGAAGCAAACAAATTAAAAGAACTTTAAGTTATGCAAATAAGAAAGACATTTGTTGCTTTGCCTTAATAAAGAAGAGAGCAAAATCTTAATGTAAGAAAAACACCATTATTGTGCTGCTGAAGCTGTTTGCTGCCTTATAGTACACTCCAATTAGAATTAGTGAGAAAGATTTGTCCAGACCACCAGAACAGGGTTTCTTTTACAGAACTGCAGCTCGCAAAGTTTAACACATTCAAATAATTCAATAAATTCAAATTTAATTTACTTAATTTACAAATATATTTAGAAATGTTCTTATCTACCAAAGTACCAAAATATGTTGATAATACCAAGGAAAGTAAGACATTTCAGAAAACAATCTAAACTTACTCTTTAAATTGAAACATTATCATCTTTTTCCATTCTGTGAAAACTTTTTCCTCTTAAAAAGAGTCAAGGATATAGGGACAGTTCTTTCGTATATGCTAATTTCCAAAAACTTTGGGATTCTCAGGAGATCTGTAAGCTGCAGTTGAAAGCTGTTTGGACTAGAAATAGTATCAGATTCTACAAACACACTAACTTGAATGAAAAAGGTCTTTACCAAGCAGACTTCAGAAACTCTTCCTAACAGCTTCAGCAGTTGCAAATGAAGATAACGCTACTCAGTGTACTCACCAAAGACTGTCCTGGCAGGTACAGATTCTCTGTTCAGCCAGAATGACACTTGAGAGAGAATGACAGTCATGATACAGGGGAGGTAAGTCTGAATGACAAAATAACCAATTTTTCTCTTCAAGTGAAAATGAGCCGTCATAACTGTATATTCACCTAAGGTGCCACAAACAAACAAAACACAATGAAACAAAACACAATGAAACAAAAGGTTACGATCTTAAGAAAGCCCATTTCTTCAGTAAAAGAGAGTTTGGTACATTTATGGGAACCAAATGTGCTAGGGTTAAACCGCACAGAATATATTTTGTAGTAGAAAGCAGCCTACAGAATATAAGGAAGTTTTTGAGTACAGCTACATCTTATTCCCACTGAGCTCCAGGAAAGATTAGTGTTCAGGAACTTACAGGGACTGTTGTATGCCTTGACAAGAACTTCAGTCCCACAGGCTTCTGTGCATAAGCGACTCCCTGTCTTCACCCAAAAGTACCCTAAGAACTTAGTCTACAGTCAGAATCATGGGGGTCCATCACCCCCAGTAATAACCCAGTATTTATGGATAGGCCAATAACATAATTGAAGGAAAAAATGGTTGAAACCAGCATACTTCACCATTTAGAAGGCAAAAAGTGTCATTTATGGTATGAATTATCTGAGTCTTGGGTTACAAACATTAGAATTCAAGACTGAGCTCCAGACAGCATTAAAAAAAAACAGTCACTGGGGAGAAGTTCACCTATGCAATCACCAGTTACTTATTAACTTGAAAGAATCAATTACCTGTACGTTAATGAACTCTGCCTAATATCTCACATTTTGCAAGCTTTTTTCAGTAGCCGTCCAACACCACCAGCAATGCCTATGTTATTCATAGCTGAGTGAGTGCCTTTTTTTTCAAAATATCTTTTACTAACCTGTACTTGATTTAACTGTCTCTTTTCCAATTGTTTGGCCTAAAAGATCATACTGATTCAGTCTTGAACCATCTGGTGCCACCTGCACTGAATCTGAAGCATTGTAAGTCCAAATGTATGTCACTTCTGAAGTTGTGTATGCATCTGCGGGAAATAAAATAAAATATTTTGTCAGCAATTTAAATTAAACAGCTTCCATCAAAACTCGTAGAACTAGGACAGCTACTTACCTGTTTTTTAAAAAGAAAAAAAACACCACAAAAACCTAACATGATATCGTAAAAAAATGTTTGGCAATATAAAATAGCTTTACTGTAGTGTAAATGCCTAT
Organism: Himantopus leucocephalus; assembly: GCA_003993805.1. Taxonomy (NCBI): domain Eukaryota; kingdom Metazoa; phylum Chordata; class Aves; order Charadriiformes; family Recurvirostridae; genus Himantopus; species Himantopus leucocephalus. The sequence continues at coordinate 72,732,565 of RSEF01000004.1, read as the reverse complement.
TGCAGCATGGGAACAAGGCACTCATTTGGGATCTTGTTCACCACAATTTATTGCTATTAGATTACAAACATCTCTTCTCTACTGTTAAAAAACTGGTCAGAGATTAGCTATTATATGTATCCTAAAACTCATGGTAAGCCAGATGAAGAGAACAACAATTTGCAACATTTAGGACACACAACATTTTTGAAAATTCATTTCTATATTGTTCTGACTTTCCATTGTCCCCACTCTCCACTTTGGGAGTGTATCACAAGCAGTTTATTATTAGCTGAAATTTATACCTAAATATGGGAAGCCAGGTTCAGTGACAATGCCCTTAACAAATGTGTAGTGGCTCTGTACCTTGCCCTGTGTACCCTCTTAAATTTCACTCCTTATCACGACATATTTTTGTGGGACAGGCTGACATTAAGCAGGCTGCTCTCTCAGTGCGTTCATGACCAAACACACATTTAGCCCAGGGTCTGTCAAAATAAACTAGAATGAAAGCAAATCAACACTGTAGTTTAGATAGCATTAATGCCTCTCCAGTAAGTAAGAAAAAAAAATAATTGAGAATGTCCTGCAAGTTTTTCCAGTCTAATACTCTTCTAACCAAATGGAGTATGAAAGCAAAAGGGTAAACCACTACTGGAAGAAATTGTTTTCATTTTGACTGATTGAGACAAGCATATTTTAAGTCTTATGCTGCCACTGTAGCGAAGTGAAAAAGAAAAGCAACATTTCTGTTGCGCTGCAAACATTTTCACTTGCGTAATCTCTGGAGGCCCAGAAAGAAGCTTCTTCACGCAACTAGCCATAAATTGTATGACCAACAAAATCTAGCAGGTAAGTGGCACGTAGAGGTTTTTAACACTTCCCTTCTATCTTTTTAGCTTCCCACAAGAAGACCTCTGCTGTAGTGCAAACCAGCAGTACTGCCAACTGCTGATTTGTCCCCATCCTCCCCACTGCCGCCTAGACTTTCCGAAGAGGATAAAGAAAGGCAATCTGCTAAGCTACAGCTTCTCCAATACATTCAGTTTGGCTTTTCTCTTGCGTATAACAAAAAAAAAAAAAAAGAAAAGAGGCATTCGTACGGGCCAATGATCCTCCTAGTAATGTAAGGATTAGCAGCGTATGAAGAGCTGTGACAAATATATACCACCAGGAGACTTGCCTCAGCTAAACCAACATCCTCAGGATTCCTGCTTATTTTCACTACTATTCATCAGTCAAATTCTATCCCAGAATAAAAGCTGAAAGATGCACAGTAGTCTAGAAATGAGTTCTAGGTAAAGAAATAAAATGAGTGCCAAGCCGTTCAAAATGAACAGAAATAAGATTCCCCTGGATGTGTCAACAGGCTGGAGCACAGGTGACTGTGGGGGAAAATGAACGACAGCTTTTCTAAAATTGCATTTCTCACAGTTTGAATTCTCCTGTTTACTAGAAAACCAGAAACGATGGACAAAGAACAGATTAGAAAGGGGAAAAAAAAACCCAAACAAAAACCCAAAACAACAACAAAGAAAACAAATGAAAGAAAAAAAAAATTGTTCACGCAATGTCTAATATACCTAGTCAGAAGGGTTTCCAAGTTAGGAATGCAAATGAAGCCATATTATAAAGTAGCCTCTGGTCTGAGTAGCAGTTTTGTTATTACAGGTTTTTTTCAGTTGTTTGAAGGCTACATATGAGTCTTTTCCCCCCCTGACACCTTATAGATCAAACAAACCTTGCTGTGCACATATATGTAAATATTATTAGTCAGTAGCTGATTTCAGCAAACATCTCTGGTGTTAGTCAGTTTAGCTATATTATGTATTTTAAGTATAACATTCAAGGGGCAAAAAAGGCTCCACGATACAAATACTATTAATTCTAACGATCTTTTATCTCCATAGCTAAGATTTCCCTCTAGTGTGGAAACATCATCAGGACTTTAAACTCCAAGGAAAGGGGATATGTCAGGGTTATGAAGAGAGTATGCACAGTGCTCTGATCTGCTTAATGATGTCCTTAGTGGCAGCATATCACCTCTTTTGTAACCTGTGGTGGCTGCAATTAATGTGAAATCAGCCAAAATATAAAGGTATTATCCAATTTCCCCCAAAAAAATTTCCACTTCCAGCAGAGAATGTAGGCTGCAGCCAAAGACAAAAAGAAAACTTTTCAGTGTACAAAATCCAGGAAATACACATAATGTGATCCTAATTCAAGAAGAAGAAGAAGAAAGGCTGTAATATAGGTAAATGAAGTTACGCTGCTATTAAAATAATGCTAGTGAGACCAAAGTCCACCTATCTAACACGGAGATGCGCTAACGAGTGAAATTTATCACAAGAAGCCATTTGTTGTTGCCTTCATTGACTAAGAATGTAAAACAAATATCATTAACAATAAAGAGAAAAGAAATGTTTCAATAAATGAAAATAAACATTCTTTGAAGTCTTTAACCTGCTCTTCATTAATACACCACACTCATTCTACTCAGGCTACATGGACCTCGGTCTGCATTCATCGCTATGGTTTGCGTGCTGCAATAAAAGTAGATCGACGCAGAGCTGAATTAGATGCATAGTGTTTATTGTTAACTGAAGTCAAGAAAGCTTGAAAATACATTTGAAGATTCAAGACTGAATAGAGAAATGACATTTCAGTGTGTCAGGTTACAAATTTAAAATTTTTAAAAATACCATCTCGTGTTTTAAACCTCTCATAAAAGAACTCGTTGAAACAAAGTGATGCTGAGCACTGTTAGATATTTACTAACCAAAGGCTATACTTCCTGTCATATACTTACAGCTGCCAAATTTCAGTGGGCATGAGTGAGCATCCATAGGGAAGTCCTCCAAGTGCATTGGACATTCAGCTTGGACTGTAAGCCTAAAAGGCAAAAGACCGTTATGCATTTAAGTCAGTTAGCAGGACAAGAAAATCAATTCCACAGAAATGAACAGAGTTCATGCTGATTTGGGAGATGAAACTGAAATGTTATATTAAACTAATTAAAATTTAAATCAGCTCTTGCTTCTTCCCTTTTATGTGTTCCTTTGGAAGGCATTGACTTATCACATCAAAAACCTGAAAGAGCTGACCTCAAAACTATGAGGAAAGGCCATTTAAATGAAAATATAAATTATGTAACTGCAGGTTGTTAAGAACAGTCATTTTCTTCTCATAATATTCTGAGGTACATGTGTGATTATATGGCTCTCAAAGGCTCATTACAAAAGCACATAAAATACAGTTAATTTGCCAAAGGACTGTGCTCCATAGTTTTCTGAATTTTTTTTTTTTTTTACAGTTTGAATGGAAAATGTTAAAAAAAAAGCATTTGTGTTCTTTCAAAAGATTGCTGCTACTTATTCTCCATGTTACTTCTGATTATTATTTTTATTTATGTGTAAGCATGACAGTACATTAACAATGCACTCACTTTTGCTCGTTTTGTGAAAAAAAAAAAGGAAAAACAAAACAAAACAACCCAGCAATATCTCAGTACCAAATATGGGGATTAATACAATTAAAAAGAATTTAAAACAATTTGAAGAAAGATTTTCACAGACTTTTCTTTCCCATTATTTTTAATTTGTTTCTCCTTCCTACCCTGTAAGTATCCTCTGGATGGAGATTTTTTTCTGGATGTCTCCATTCCTCTTCATCCAGCCTCAAACATCAGCCACATCCTCCTGTACTCTCAGTGGTTCATACTCATTGTATTCCCCACTATGTTCTCCCACCCTTCCACCCAAAAATATTCCATATTTATATTCCCCTTTTCCCCAGGAAAGTTTTTCTGAAGTCAAGGGGCAGAGAGAGAGAAGAGTCAGCAAACAGCTGAAGGCAGAGGAAAGAACTACATGAGCCCCGATATAAATCACACTATCATTTTAAATAGACACAGACAAAAAATGGGGTTTTTTTAAATCGAGACAATGAAAACAGTTTACACATTAATCTCACACCGTCAGAAGCAACAAACTTACAAGTCATGAACTTATGAGCAAGTCAAGAAAATGCTTAGTCAATTCTAGATGACATGACCCATCTTATGTTTAAAAAAAAAATTCTTCATAATGGTTTCAAACAGTATTTCTTGTTATTTATAGCATATAATACCTTCTGGAGGGAGAGAATGTCAGCCAGTCTATACAGATACAAGTTCAAATATTGATTTCAGCCCAAGCAAAAATACTTTAAACGGAGGTCTCTATTTCCAGCAAACTTTTCCAAACCTGTCTAACCACCACATCATTCAACGTTATTAGCAGTCTACCCATCAACACTCAATACTGAAAGGGTTTGGGTGTTGTATAGTAAATCAGGCTTAAGGGATACTGGTATGGCTGCATGGAAAAAATTGTCCAGTACATGATTGCTTTACAGTTCATGTTTTATATCTTACATAGGCCGGGGATTTTAAGTCTACATTCACAACAAATATAATTTATTAAATATTCTCAAAGAAAAAGGAAGAAACTAAGTCAGCGGTTTCTGGAAATTTGGATAAATTTTCCATAAAACTCATACAGGTAACATTATTGCAAAAAGAGTTATCAAAGAAGAAATCAGTCTTATAAAATGCTATACATGATATTTATAATTTTTTATAAATTATTTTCCAAGCAAATTTAATATATTTTACCAGCTAAATGTTTATCTTATCTGCTAATCATGCACAGGATGCAAAAATTGAAACTCAAAATTATTGTCATTAGATATGAAGAAACAGTTATTACAGAGTAAGACATATTTTCCCTGTAGTTCTTGCTGGAAAGAATTTGAGCCCTTATTAACCCTTCTTTCTCTTTATTTTTTATTGCTACTGATCTTAATAGCAAATTTGCTTAAGGGCTCACATGGTCGGTACAATGGGTGCAGTAATAGGAAAAAGTCATACACTGTTTTAATTGTTCTAAGATGGAGTTGGTAAATTTTGAGTACTTTTAACAATTCTTACACAGCGATTCCCATCTGAAGGTCTCAAAGCACTTTATGCAGGTGAGGTATGAAACCTGAGGAAAATGTAAGAAAATTATCTAAGTCCTAATTAGCCAACAGACTTGTAACAGAACTGGAAACAAAACGTACATTTTCCTCGCTTTCTGCTGGGACAGAAATGAAACAAATGAGAGTCCTCCTGGAAAACCTTATTTAATTGTTACCTGGAAAAATCACCTTGAGAAATAGCTTGAGTAGAGAACAGATGAAAAGATTTACCTCATGGTGTACAAGAGAGTCCCATCATCCTGGATTCGTAGAAGCTTGTTTGGCATTGTCATGTTATGAGCCACTGACTTCTTCCCATTGTGAAAAAATGTATCTGGGGTCCAGATTTTGCTGGCCATTAAGTTGTTCAATCGAAGAATGTTCATTGGGCCCTTAAACTTTAATCTCTCATCCTTCCATCTCTGACGGAAGAAAACATCTATTGTGTATTCCTGTAATGGAATAAAGATATGGGTTTTTTTACACAATGAAACATTAATCTGCTTTTTGAGGGCCAAAGCAGAAAAGCTCTGGTTGCAAAAATTCCCTTGGTAAAATTGTTAAGGGAGAACAACCATCACACAAAATTGTGTAATACTGAGAATAATAAACAGGAAGTCAATTTATTAAGGGTATGACATTCTCCTTCATGACTGCTAGATGTTGTTTGTATACGGGACCCTTCCAATATTTAGATATCTGTACCTGATACACACAGTACCTGTGAAAAGGGTAATTGCAATAAACACACTGATTTTGCATTAAGAAGTAAGAAAAAAATACACAGAAGGATATTAAATAGTTCCTGCAGCAAATGCACCCAAAGGAGAGTAATCCAGCATTTCAAGAGCACTGAGAATGGCTGAGACTGGAAAGAAGGAAACAAGGCCACCCATAAATGGTGCAATATATTCAGGCAGACTGATAGAAGGAAGATTCTTCCAAAGGGTAAAGTAAGGCCCTGTAGTGGTATGGATTTTATTAACAACACATGACACACACTGTCTGCTGAACTTTACTCCAATGCCTAATCTTGGGAAGGAACTACAGCCTGGAGAAAAGCACGCGAGCGAAAACAGACCGATGACCTGGACCAGGTGCCTGTGCCACCCAGGGCTGGGTATCCCATCTGCTGGGTTTTGTTGCTGTTCTAAACAAACAACAACAACAAAACCTGTACTGATTAAACATTGATAATGTAAATTCATCAACTAACTTCAAATCGGATCTGTAAATGGATATAGTGGTTTGCTACTGCCAGCACAGCAAATACATTGGAAATGGGAGAGCTTAAAAACTTTGTTGGAAGCAAACTGTATTCTGTGTTTTTAATAGATTGGTAAATGCTACCTTGGTGCAATTTCAGTTTTGTTGGACAGGTGCAAAATGGACCCTCATTTCAAAATATTACTGTGTTACAACAGTCTGCACTATTGCAATTATTCTGCAAATGCAACAGTTTACGTAAACCATTTTCGAGTAAATTACCTCTGAATTGACAAGTCCTGATAAAATTCAACCAATACAAAATATTCAAGTGATTTCAACATAAAAGTGATTTCAAGGAACTTATCAGCCCCCATCNTGTTACAACAGTCTGCACTATTGCAATTATTCTGCAAATGCGACAGTTTACGTAAACCATTTTCAAGTAAATTACCTCGGAACTGACAAGTCCTGATAAAATTCAACCAATATAAAATATTCAAGTTATTTCAACATAAAAGTGATTTCAAGGAACTTATCAGCCCCCATCGCTTTATGCTGGCTTCCATGTGTGCTGATTAACGAGGCCTAAGTTTTTTCTCAGTCACACAGTGGTAGAAAAGGAGTGATAAGTAGCCAGCGAGAAGCGACGGTCCCTTCTCAGCTCCTTCGGTCTGTGAGCCAAGGAGCTGTGAGGACCTTTTCCAGGCCAGGGCCAGCGGCTAAGATGAGCATGTGGAATAAAGGAGAGAGAATTCTGTTACCTGAAGGAGCATGGCAGGGGCAGGAGNAAGATGAGCATGTGGAATAAAGGAAAGAGAATTCTGTTACCTGAAGGAGCATGGCAGGGGCAGGAGAGGAAGTAGTTGTCAGGAACTGTGACAGGTGCTTGGGGAGATCTTTTTGGAATGATGTAATGGGCTACTTATAA
>RSEF01000004.1:72701632-72725351 GCA_003993805.1 Himantopus leucocephalus | reverse complement strand
TGTCCAGATCCCTCTGTAGAGCCTTCCTACCCTCCAGCAGATCGACACGCTCACCGAACTTGGTGTTGTCTGTGAACTTACTGAAGGTGCACTCAATTCCCTCACCCAGGTTGTTGATGAAGATACTAAACAGAGCTGTCCCCAACACTGAGCCCTGGGGAACACCACCTGTGACTGGCTGCCAACTGGATTTAACTCCATTCACGACCACTCGTTTGGCCCAGCCTTCCAGCCAGTTTTTTACCCAGCGAAGTGTATATCTGTTCAAGCCACGAGCAGCCAGTGTCTCCAGGAGGATACTGTGGGAAATAGTTTCAAAGGCTTTACTAAAGTCCAGGTAAATTGCACAAGGCTGGCAGATATGGTCCAGGATTTACCATACAGCCCAACCATTTTGAGAAGAGGCAACCAGGGGCCAAGAGGGTGTTTAAACATCTAAAACAGTTGTAGGCGCTTATGTGCAGGTAACTGGATCCCTACCCTGAAATCAAACAGGGATAAGCATGAGCAAGTGCAGGATGGAGGATGAGTTCTTAGTCTCCCTATATAAGTGCCAGTTCCAAAACTAGAGAGAAGACAATAGTTTTGGAAAGGAGAGGGAGAAGGAAATCTCCAATATTGTAATGTGCTAGACAGTGTTAGAAAAATGGAAATAGTACTGGGTACACAACTGAATATAGTCACTATTTGCCAAATAAGAAGTCTGAGATATTTAGTTTTGTATTCAAAACTGAAATCCTCCCTAGCACTGCCTAATATTTGCCAGAGTATCTACTTTTGCTAGAAAAAGCTATACCAATATTAGCAAAATTTCATTAAATTCCACTGTATTGGTTAACTTCCCCTTCATCAGCATAAAAAAGAAAAAAAAAATACATGAGAAGGAATTTGGATTTAAAACTTCCTGTGGGGTCATCTTGGGTTGGGTTTGGGGTTTTTTTTGCGTAGGCATATACACATCTTTATACACAGCCAGTAGAAGTGGCAACTTAGAGCTTATCAGAACAAAAGTGTTTTATTGTTCTTGAGGTTATTGCTATCTGGGTGTTCTGTGAGGTCATGTTTCTGTGATGTCAATATAGTGCAAGACAGCGATAAAGTGGGCAGCTATTAAGCTATATTGTAGCTTCTTATGCCCTTTATTTTTGGCAATCTTGACTATAGCAAGAGGCTATGCACAATATTATAAACCTGCGGCAGGGTAGTAAGGAGCTGCTAATATAATAAAGACGGCTTCATAACTCTACCCTTTCAACAGCTCTGAAAAGAGGAAAAGATGACAAACAAAACAAAACATGAAGCTCTTTCATGCTTGGCTGGACTTGAAATTAGCTGCTGTCATTCCTTTATTGACTCAGCACCTTCACACAATGTTCTTAGTTCAGCCTCAGCTTGTGAATATGTAGTTGGCTTCATACATATGCAGTATTTTTCTAAATGGCTCTATTTTTTATAGCAGAGAATTCTTACAGCATCTGCAAACTTACTTTTTCCTTCATTGATCCTTTTTGTAAAATATCCTTTCACATTCATCAGGGTTTAATATCAATTAAAGTTCTGTTTCAAATAAGTGCAAACAAGCTTACCTTTTACACAAAGGTCTATCAACTCTCCAAACTGTCTTTTAAGTTTAATTAATGAGTTTAAAGACTCCTTACACTTAAATAGTAATTAAAGAAGTCATTTTCCTTTACCGTTAGGAGTTTTTGGAAAGACAGGTCCTGCTGTAAAGAAATTGCTTGATCACTGCCAGACTGTCAGTCCAAGTGACCATGGATATTCTCTCTCCAGATCATTTCTTTCATTGGGCCACAGCTGGAGTGGCTGCTAAGACCGATACACTATGTGAAACACAATGCTGAAAGTGAATTTTCTGGTGGCTTTTGCTCAGACAAATAACATTTTCACTTACACATCTGCAGGGACTTGGCTAAAGGATTTAGAGGTGACCTTCACTGCCTTAAGAAGAAGCATATCTGAGATAGAAATTCCATCACCTTCCAAGTGTGCGTCTTGCTTAAAATTTGGAGATTCTAGACAAGAAATTATTTTAGGTCAGAAAATCATTGTCTCCTCTGTAGAAGAGTTTAAACTAAGGTTGTAGTCACCTCCAGAGACTGGCAGAGGTTAAACTCTGCTCTACCTCACATGTCGACCACAGTGAAGCTCAGATCAGTGGGGCAGCTTTTGTTTAAACAAGGAAGCCCCTGAATTCCCCTATAATGGCAAACTAAGGAAAATTTTGTGACCTAGTTACAGATGCTACACGAGTTTTGGAGCTGTCCTGGCTTAGGCGGCTGCCAGAGCAAGGATATTCTACATTGCTATTTTTAATGTGGATGCCTCACTAGATCTCATCTATTATCTCAGGAAGAAAGCCAAGTGCTCAGAATGGAGGTGCATCAGCAAACCCTAGAGAAGAAACACATCTAGCTAGCAATGTAGATCTGCATCTATCAGGATTAGTCCTGTATCCTTCCGAGCAATATAACATGACTGTATATTTTAACTAAATTAAACACATGAATTTTAATTATATACCACTGTCAAATGATATGAAAAGAGATTTGAGGGAAGTTTACATTAGAAAAATACAGTTTCAGAAGGAACCCTAAGTCTGCCCATTACAGCTTCTTTGACTAGCTTTAATTATCTTGGAGTCACAGGAGCAATAAATGCCCAATTTCCTGATAGTGTCATTACTTCAATCTGTAAAACATATTTATCAAGATTTTTTTATTCATAGTCTGATGTTTAGAGGAGTGTTACTTTCCCTAGGTGTAAATCAATTAAAAGGAGATTAGGGTATTGGAATAAGAAAAGTACGGGCACCTGGCTTTTCACAGGAAGCCTTCTGTACCATTACATCTGCTCAATGCAAGTGTAGATAAGTGCCCCTAGCGTAAGCAACAATCAAACTGTAATATAAAAGTGTTTGAAATCCATTTGACTTTTTTCACATGCAATGGAGAAAGAAACCAGCTCTATATATTTCAAGGAATAAGTAAATAAATAGTACTATTATTTACTGGCTGTTTGTCTGCTTTTGTTGAATTCAGGTAAGTCTAAAGAAAGCCACACTCTACCTTTTGGCTTCCACATACAGTGGCCTTAGGAACAGTCATTGAACTGGAATTATGACAAGAAAGAATGAAAAGTTATCAAACTTGGGATAAAGTGAATGAAAAGAATCATCAGTCACTGACCTTCTCCTTCACCTTGTATTTAATCTCCGATGTATTAGATACTAATTAAATTGTCAGATAGCTGTCATCTTTCAGCTTTAATCTGGTGGGGCCACACCAGCAGAACTTCTGTCATAAAAAGTCTCCCAGTCCCCCAGCTACACCGGTAGTCTTACTCTGCATCAGCTATGCTTCAAATTCAGCTTTCCTCAGTGCAGGTGACCAAAATCCAATGATCGTTCCGCAAGATGAAGTCTGACCACTGTCTCATAGAGTGGTGCTACTAACCTCTTCTTATACCTAAATGCATTTAAGAATCTAACAGGACTAGGAGAGCCAACCGTTTGGTTTAATTCCCTTATTAAATCTCTGAAAAGTTATTATATCAGCTGGATCACCCAAACAGCATCTCTTTACCCTTTATCCAGTTAGTACAGCTATAGAGAAAGAAGCTTTGTCTTTATGTAGCCTGGCACAACATAGTCCCACTCCAGGATGGGTTCCACTGGTAAAAATATTTATTAGTCCTGCTTTTATTTGTAATTATCTGTGGCATGCCTAGAATATCAGCTGGTAGGGACTCCACTCCTATCCATTGTCACTTTTTGAACTTTAGGGTTTGGCTCCATAAGTACCTTTCTTGGAACTGCAGAAGCAGGTTCCCTGAATCCTGGAGCTTGCTACATTTCTCAAGCATCAGAATAAAATGCAGCATCAACAAATGAAATGAAGATCAGAAGATGGTTTCAGCGGTTGCATAGATCCTGAGCCTTTAGTCTATATAACTAATACAAATGAGATACAGCCTCATGGGGAATGCGTTTGTCTGGAATTACATATGATTTTTAAGATGTCACATGGTGACATTTCAGCTGCTGAACACACAGAAATTCCACAGTGACGGTGAATTTGCATTTATATATTTCTTAGCATTCCTTAATGCAAATAAAGAGTATTTTAAAGTTCCTGAGATCAGAGGCTGGAATCTCTTCTTGGTTCTTCACGAAAGATGCTGATGCAGCATAAATTAGTATATCACAGCAATACGTAAGCCTCTGAGCCTGTCATGAGCCTTTTGTCTTGATGGCTGCTCAAGCAATTACTTAGTAGCACTGAAGACGAGATTAACCAAACTAAATTAGAAAAACACTCATATATTTAACTTCCATTCACCACCAATAATTGCCAGTTAAATTTAAATCTGTTCACATTCTAGATGATAAAGTAAAAATGTCCTTAGTGGAAGTATTTGACTACTTATCAAGTCAGAGGGAAAACTGGGCTATTTATGGAATATTAATACTCAGACCATCTGAAAAGAAAGCACATATTAATATTTTACATATTAAGATTTCCACTGTTTTACAAAAATGTGTAATTCTAAAAAGAAAACAAATCTGCAAATGAAAATGTCTACTAAATATTTAACAGCTTTGTGTGCTGAACTGATTACAAGACAAAAAAGGTGATATAGCATATGAGCTACCTCTGAGTGAAGAGGCAAGGCCTTTGAATATAATTATGAAGTAGCTTTATTTTAAAAAGTGAGGGTTATACAATGAGCTAAAATCAATTTGCAGTCAATGTACAACATGTGATGTGACCTGGAGATATGTAACTAAGTTATAAAGCTATAAATACTCAAAAGCTCAGTAGTGGTCTCACCATGAACAGCAAAAAGGGAATCTCAAATTGCTTATTGTCACAGCGTGGCTTTGATCATGCTGTGATCAATCCAAACTAGGTACGATTTGTGTGACACGGATGAAGGAGAACAGCTACAAACCCAGAAATAAGTTGGCAGTTGCTGACTGGAACCCAAGGTCTTCTCCAGGCACCTCAAAGCTGGATGCCCTTATTCTTTAAGCAGTGTGCCTGCCTGCTCTGTCAGCGGGTTGGACATTGTCTAGTTGAGTTAGAGTGGCAGTGGGCCCAACTTAATAAATCCTGCCTTTTAGATTACTGATTAGCCAAGGGTTAGCAATGTGCTATCTGGAGCTACACAGCTTTGGCTTAGAGCTGGCTCAAGTTCAGCCAGCTTGAAGCCTGGAGAAAGCCAGCTTGCTTCTTAGTCACAAAACACTAAATGGATATACCAAAAGCCAAACTATACCCTTCTTTCTTCTCTGGCATCCATAAACCTTTAACTCATGCCTACACAATGGTACAGCGCCAACAGAGGCGACATCTTACCCAACGCTCCGTGGCGCTGGAGGACATTCCCCTGGGATGGGAGAGATCTGCTGAAAGTATTTAACCTAGACTTCCCTCATCCCAGGGATGCAAACCGACCTCTTTTCCCAGAAACAGGTTTCTATCATGTTATGACAAGGGACTGCATCCTTTCCATTAGGCATAGCCTAAAAATGCCCACATTTTGATTTTTGTACATAAACTTATGCCGATGTGGTACTTGGGAGGATGGTGTGAGGGAAATTGCCCTTCTAATGGATGGGAAGCTGATCTGCCAAGATTAAGCAGTGATGAACCATGCCAAGCTACAGGTGCGATAACCTAGATTCAGCACCTCACTGATCTGTGCTAGCTAGAGTCAGTTCACAGTGCCGGTGCTGTGGGGGAAGCTACTGACTTGCTCACCACCTTTTAGATATCAGCTGTGTCCACCCTTGGTTTTTATGTGCTTTTTTACCAACCAGCTTTCCTCTGTAGTACGGACCAGCTCTTGACTGAAGGGTATCCCTCTCTGATGCCAGATAAGGTAAAGGCTTAGATAGGAGAAATGAGACTTTCCATGCCCACTGCTGGATGGCACACTTCGTTGACTGTCATTCTCCTCAGAATTTTAGGCACCATACAAGCTCATCTAGTCAAACAGAAAGGGATTTGGGGGCTGTCCTGAAGGCAAATTGCTATAGTGAGACTTTGGATGCTCTTGAATCACTGTGTCTACATCACAGCCATTGGACATGTCTCCCCAAAAGCTATCCCCAAGAGCCAGGAGTACCATGCACCACAAGCCAGACACTCCAGATGGGAAGAAATGCAGGCAGTAACGGCATTGCCACAGGGATGCTGCTTTGCTGGTATTCCTGTAGTGCCTCCTGACTCATGTGAGCATCTCTGCTTGGTGCTGCAGCGTCACATGCCACCTCAAGGTCTCCACGGTGCGTTAAATCCCCCAACGCAGAGATTGCTTTAAGACAGCTGGGACTTTTTAGAAGCCTTGGCAGGTTTCAAATTCATATCTACACTACATTTCACCAAGTATGACACAGCCAAAGTATTTTTCCTCTCTGTTCCCACTATATTAATGCCGAGTTTTTTTCAGGGGTGGTGAATTCCATCGCCAATTTCCCAGAGTAGGACAGCTCTACACTGGAAAAACTGAAAGCAGAGCATGTGGAGACTCCAAATTTAGCTTTTTAAATTAAAGCAATAGGCCATGACAAGCAGTGAATTTCTTGAACAGTTATTGCAGACGGCGGGGGGTGTTAAAAGGTACAAGACAGAAAGCCAAATGGCTTTTAAAGCACTCAAGCAGAGTGAAGCTCAACTGGAAATGAATTACCTGGAGTGTGTTATTGCTACTGTAACATACAATTCAAGCATCTAAATAAAACAAGACAAGCTATGTTTTAAATAACAAATAATCTTAAAGAAACATAAACTAGGAGGAGCTCATAAAGGCAGGCATTCTGCAGAAGTTATATGTATAATTTCCGACAGTTCATCCATAATTTAATGCTCTGAACCTTGAAAGCGAAAACTTGATAAATAGACTGTTCAAAGCTATACTGTGCACCTTTGTCATAGCTTTACTGAGTATTGAAGAATGAAAAAGGTTCCTCAGTAAAAATATCCAAGAGCATCTCATTCTGAAAACAATTAAATTGAAAATATTTAGTTAGAATTTCACTCAGCCATGTATTTAGAAAATTTATAGGGGCTATTACTAATTACACCCAAATTTTGTCCAAAATTTCATGCTTTTAAGTCTGGCTACCATTTAAAATAAGATAAAAATCAAGATAGTGGCATTTCTAAAGCTTGCTGCTGTACCCGGATTATTCCTTATCCAAGTAGGTTGATGTCTTTAAGAGTTCTTCCTGGTTTCTAGGGTCAAGGTAGGTGCTTCAAGGCCTAATTTTTAGGCAAGTAAGTCCCTATTGTATCTAGGCCCAAGCAGGTATTGGCATTCCCACTGTGAAGTTACCCAACCTTCACAGTGACACACCGCACATCTTGCAGCTGCCATGCTAGCGCTCCCAAACATTTTTACTTCAGTTTAGAAACCTAAGCCAGAAATATCTAAAGCCACTCTCACGTGAGTTTAAGCTGAAAGATAAAGTTGAGATTGGCCCAATCACCTCTGTGGATACATAATGAATCTAGAAGATGGGAGATCTGTGGCAATTTCTCTTTGAAGAGGGCGACCAATATCAAGGAGAAATATTGCATCCACCAATGGCAGCCTCCTGCCTGGATTTTAGTTGAGCGTTTCATTTGCAGAGCACTTGATTTACCTCTGTAAACTCACACTTAAGGTTCAAAGATACTCAGTGACTGGATGACATGCTGAGCCAGGAGAGCCAGTGACCATCCCCATGAGGGGAATATTGAAAACTGGAAACAATGGGGGGGTACCTTAAGGTTTCACTGAAGTACCAGACACTTCGGAGATGCTCTGGATAACAAGCTCTTGCAAGAAGTCAGAAGTCACCATTTCAGTCTTTTAAATTTTTCACTGAGAATTAGGAGAGTGTTTTTTAATTTTATTTTAACAGCAGAAAAGCTGTATTAAGGGCAACAGGCATTAACAGGCTGGCATAAAAGAAGCCTGCATATACTGCATTCTGGTTTTACCTTTCTTTCTCTATTTCTACTTTACCGCAGCCTCTTCCAAAAGAAAAAAATGATCCATACCATTTTCAAGCATGGATTGTGATGCAGAAAGCTGTCACTTTTGCTAGCTTAATTCTGTACCTGCCTTGAAAATCTCACCTGTTGCTGTTTTGATCCTTGCAGGACGCTCCAATATCATGCTGTCAAGGTTGCACTGTTCTAGAATTGCAAGAACACGAATATATCCGTTGCTTAACAAGGTGTTTGAAAATCCAGGATAATATTCAACTTAAAAACTTAAGGCTGACACGGGTTTTGATGAAGTGTTTTTCCAACATAAGTGCTGTGTGAGCCTAACTGTAGTCCTCCCTTGCACGGACGTTCAAGGGTGAAAGCAGATGGCTGTTGTTGGGAAGCGTCGTTACCCTTCTGTGGCAGAATGACATCTCAGGTCTAATGGCCTCGTGCTTATTGCATCTGATAAGCAACACGCGTTCATAGAGCAGAGGGATGAGCTGCAACCTGGTAAACACCCTGCCTTTTTAGCAGTAGGTGTGCATTACAGCACCGCATCCTACTACACCAGCCTTGTGCTGCCTCTGGTCCTTCTAATTTACAGCGGGCAGGGTAAATCCAAGCCTTCAAAAGCAAGAAAGTGCATTCTCACCAACAGAAATGGGAAGATGTCTCACCAGCAGAGGACCAGCATGGGGTGTACTGATTAATGACCTTCCTCTGCTTTCCCAGGTGGAAATTCACATTTGGAAATGTACGGTTGAAATTTTTTTGTTCCCCTTCAACTGCTTACGAACTGGAGATCAGATCAGGGATTTTAATGAGCAGGAGCTATCACGGTATATTTTAATATCTTTCTATATCTGAGTAATTGCACTGATTCTGCCCTCGCTACAAAACTCTAGGAATCGTTTTAGCTCCTTTTGTTGAAAACGAATACAAAAAGGTGCAGAAAATAAAATACTATATTAGATTTACTTTGGATGATATGAAAATAATATCTGAGATAAAAATGAGCTGTGGCTGACATCTAGATAAAGGCTAGTGATCATCTATACATTTATGGATGGCATAGTTTAAACAAATAGACCTGAATAAATCCTGAAATATCTGTGAGAATAAAATACTACTCACTCATGTGCACGTGCAAAAAAATGAAACAAAAAAGGAAAAGGACCAGCAAAGTTTAGAAACCCAAGGGCAGCGAAAAAAGTGTGATTTCATTTTGCTCTAACTTGTGCATTTTATCAAATCCTAATTTATCCTATCTCCAGGTTAGGAGAAATAAATTCTTACCACTATCAGATGGACTCCAAGGTTTCTATGTAATCATCACATTAAAGCCCCCCACAGGATCAGACTAGAACAAAAGAAATGAAAGCTGCTTTTTCTTCTATGTAGGCTTTCCAAAAAGTTTTTTGTAATGCTCTAAGTTTAAATAGTTGGGAAAAAAAGCTTTGATTTAACAATCCAAATGTTCTTGAAAAATGCGTGTAAAGAAAAATACATTTTAGCCTTTGAGTGATGTTACTCTTGATTTGCAGTAACAGGTCAAATAGAGGAGCTCACTATATGCAGGATTTTTTTATTGCCAAGGGGTTAATTTAAACTTTCAGTATTCCTTATTATTACAACAGTTTGTCTCTGTTGGCAGGGAATGATTCTTTCCCCCCACAGTTTTGTCTTCTGGTTATTTCCACATTAACCTTTTAGGACCCTCTTGAATAGTTAGATCATGACACATTTCCTCATTTTGCTTAGAGATGTTGACTGAGACGCTTCTCATCCCTATGACAAAAAGTAGCAGATATGTAATGAAGACAGATACAGTAGCTGGCAGCAAGAAAAGCAAAAACTCCCACATGGGCCCTAATAGCAACCACTGCGTGTCCCAAGGCTGCACGTAGCCCTTGTTTGCCTGACCCATAAATGAATTACCAAGTAGCAGAGCTTTGTGACGTCTTAAAAAGTTGCATCAACAGCTCCAGAGATTTGAGAGACTTCAAGTGTATTATTGAGAGAAAGTTAAGAGCAATTACAAAAAGCAAAAGTTTGGGGAAGAAACAGAGAATTAAAATCAGGAAGCTTGGACTGGAAAAATGAGAGTACAGCTGACCACATGCTCCAAAAGAAGTATTAAGAAATCAATTGGCTTCCCAGTTGACTGTTTTATGGTATGCAGTCAGTGTGTGTAGTACCAATATTACATTAGCTGAAGAGAGATCAGCAGCAAATTGACACTAAACTCTGGGGACAATTCTTTTTCCTCTACAGCTGGTTTCTCTTTGCGATAATTAACGACTGTTATTACAGTAAATCCCTTTGCAGTGCAAAATGTGCATCATTAAAAAAAGGCCAAAACTTTGGCTTCTGAATAAGCCTGGCTTCTCGGTGCTCTAGGTTTCATTTTCCCCTCTTATTAACTCTACTTTGGAACAGAGGAGAATTCAGTATAGATATGAGAAATGTGAGATTAAGTTTGTGGGAGAACAGAACTGTTCTCAAGAGAGCTCACCAAGTTCGTCACCTGCAGTCACAATTTCTTTGTGCATTAATCATGAATTTGATGACTGCAAACTGTTGACTCTAAGTATCCCCTGAACAGTTCAGATATCTCCATCATACAAATTAATAGCAAGTGAGGCACTTGACTGTTTTAGTAACCTTCATTCATGTGCAGAATTTCCCTGACTGGGGAAAGGAAGACCTTTAGCATCAGAAAAAGAAGAGACAAGCAGACTTAGGTGAAAATGAGAAGCCTTTCTTAAAGACCTTTTTTCTTACTTTTTGACAATTTATTCAACATTCATTTGCTACTGAGATATTTGAAGAATGGCAAATTAAGAATAACACATTACACCTGTAGCGGGCCACTGCTTAAGCAGATATGCAGGATCAGTGGGAACCATTCATGTGTGGAAAGTCACCCCGTTTCCAGTGCTCTTCATAAAGATAATTTAGATGAACAGTTGATTCACAAACAGCTTGACTTATATACAACCTTTGTACAAAGAGTGGAGTCATTGATCTAGATAGCATTAATCTCTTTAGTGGCAAATAATTTTGTGGCTATGGGCTAAAGCTACAGAGAGTCTTAAGCACCTAATTGTCCTCATCACTTTAATCAAGAGCATTTGCTTAAGCTGCAGGTGAAAAGGTGTCCATTTTCCCCCCCATGCCCCACACTGGACGTAGACCTAACACATTTCACCTCCCAAGAGGCTGCTCTGATGTGGGGACTTCAGTCCTTCCTCGCTGCAGCAATTTTCCTTTCCCGGGCACACCGGTGCCACCCTGTACACGTTTAGCCACCAGACTTAACATGGCAATCCACATTCGCTCCCTCTCCTTGGGAATAACTGCTCTAGGGAAAGCAAAGAAGGCGGCCATAACCTCCTCACCCCGGAATAACCTGGAGCAACATCTCCCTGCACACAACAAATTGCTGCATCAGGGCAGCAGCGATTAGATATTTCTTTTATCGCTTTCACAATGTGATTTAAAAAAAAAAAAAGAAAATGGTAAACATCTTTGAAGTCTTTCTTGTCTTTTCTCCTAGTGTTTGCAGTATCTCACTGCTCGGCAGCTAATTAGCGTGGTGCTGAAAAACAGTGCTGTGAGTCAGTGCCGAGTGACAGGGGAGGGGAGAGGGCTGGAGACTGGTTCAAGTGCAAATACACACCCCCCCACACACACACCCCTTCCTCTGCAGCCTGACCACCTGGCAGGGGGAAGGGAGGAACTGGACTCCGAAGAAGCATCGTGATCTCTGATTTATTGGCAGCCCACATGATCATGGCGTTCTCAGTGATTCTCTCCTATCTTTTGCAATACTTTGCAAGCATGAATTTGGAACCGAAATAATTAAACAACGCAATTAGACATTTATTTTAACTCTGTGGGCCAACGTGTTGGCTGAGGCTTTGCAAATGACGAAAACCGCAGCTGCCATGTTCAGCTTTGGGAGCAGCTCAGCTGCACTGTGTGTCATCAGTTCCCATCCTGCTCTCTCGTTTTAATTAGACTCTCTTGCAGGCAACAAATCAGACTGATATTCTTCCTAAATGCTGCAAGTGCCCAGAGCAAACTGTGAATACTGAGGGAAAAACAAAGAGACAAACTAGATGTTTGTGCTCTTTAAGATACGAGAGCTTTGCAAACACAGTCAAAGCTATCAAAATAGCCATGTTCAAGAGAGAGGTGGCATGCTACTATCACGGTAGTGTTACTTCAGAGTTGTCAGGCAGAGATACTCTCCATGAGATCAGGCTTGGGTTATCTGAGGCTCCTGGCCCAGGTCCTACCTCCACCTTCCTTCCCCCGCATTTCTTCTCGCTGGTGGGATAATGCCACCTGCGTGGCCTGTGGGAACATCCAGGAAAGAAAGGGGATGGCAGTAGGGATGTGTTGTCCATGCCTCCTACCAGTGGGCTCCGTAAGGATCACAGCTACTTTCATTAAAAAAAATCCCCAGCTGTCTCCTTTTTCACTAAAAGCAAGTGATCAGATCAACTCCACTTAGTTAAAGGCAACACAGGGAAACCATTTGCCCTTCTTTAGGTCAGAGTACAGGGCGCTCTAGACCCTTCGAGAGAAACACTCTACTCTTATTCATCCCTCTCCCCGTCAAACAAAAAAAAAAAAAATCCCCCTAAAATGGAAACCCTAAACACCTCTTCCTTCTCTAAGCTCTTCCTCTCCTTGCAGAGGAAGCCTTTCAAACTTGAGACCTGCCTCCCTTCACCTGTGCTTCTCTTAATGCTGGCCAGCAGGATGTTCTGCCTCTCCTGTACATCAAAGGACCGCTGCACTTTGTGAGTTGCTCACATTTTCCCCTCTCGGGATCTGCACCTTCCCGCACTCTCCCCAGCAAAACGCAGAATGCAGCAGAGCGCCCTGTGCACAGCTGACCCCAAAGCGGACTGGGCAGAGGAGACTGCTCTAATAAGTAAAAGAAAATATAACTTAGTGTGGAGGGAAAGGATGAAGCANGAAAATATAACTTAGTGTAGAGGGAAAGGATGAAGCGTCCCAGGGCCTTGGCACTGCAGCTTGAGGTGAAGTCTTAGCTCTCATAATTTCTCATCAGCTGCAGATGAGATGTTACTGTAGTAGGGAGGGAGGGGAGAGCCATAGCCTCCTAAAACCCCCAAAAGTCAAAAAAGGTATGCTAGTATTACAATACTTGGTTAAACCGTAATATTTAAGTTAGTACTGATACTGTCAAAGATTCAAATGATAGCCCCCATCACGAGTAGATACCTGAATGGAAGAAGTCCAGATATCAAATGTGTCATCATTCCATGCCAGACTGCAGCACATGTTCATAATCACACCATCAAAGTGTTTTAAGCACTCTAACAGCTACTTTGCTTTAGAAATAAAATCCAGACATGATGTGAAAAGACCCATTGTAGCAGGTCTCATCCTTTGAAAGAGGTGGAGAACTCCAATCTTCCAGTGTTTATAACTTGGCTAAGAGCTTGAAAAGCACCTTGCACTTCTCTCGCTATTGTAACAATAAAATAAAAAAATATTCCCAAAGAAAAATATTTGAAACCGTTCATAAACCAGCAGACCATTTTACATAAAGAGCTGAATTACATGTACACTGCATGAGCCATATAGTTTCAAGTTAATTACAGAATAAACTGTAGATTTGAAGGATGACTACAGTTGAGGCCCTGGGTCTGCATATAGCAAGATGCTTTAATTTGAAATGATCTTGACTGGGAAAAACCAGCAGAGTAGTAGCTTTTCTCCTGAGGATGTGGAGGTAAGCTTTTGCAAGAATGCACTGTGGCAGGGGAATAGGAAATAAGAGTTAAGAAAGACAGGCAAAAGACTGTCTCTGGGATGTCAACACCTGGGTTTAGTGAATATGGGACTGCTCATGTGAATAATATCAACTGCCTGATCCTGGCCCTGGAAATAATCCTAATAGAGCAAAAAAGTTGAATAAATAAATCATCTGACCCGAGACTGCACGGATCCACAGTTGTCAAATTCACCATTCTGGACACTTATTCAGTCTCCTTAAGCAAAGGCAAATGAAAAAATTATTCAAGTGTTGAGCCAGGCTAATACAAACTGAGGAAACAAACACTACTTGAACAACTGCCTGTTGACACACTGAAAAGCATATGCATATGCTTCTCCCTGAATAGCTATCAGCTTGCAGCATGTATCTGAGTTTACAAAAAGAGGTTTAAGAAGATGTATTTAACTGCAAACAAAAATAGTACCAAGTGCAGGCAGAGCTCAAACAGCTGCATTGCAGTAGATGTTTGCTTTGAACATCGTGACAGAGCAGCATTCAGCAGAAGCTATCCAGTGCGTGCCTTCAAAAAGGATGCCAGGATGTTGCTAGTTCTTGTACTCCCACTGACTGGGATGACAAAGCCATGAACGTAATTGTCAGGCAGAAAGAAGCAACGAAGAACGGTGCTGAGGAGCTTCGAACAAAGGAACATAAAGATTTCTATGATCAGCTTACATCTGACTAGACTATGGGGGGGACACGGCGCAGGGAAAGGGAAGACAGAGCGAGCAGACTGATGAGAGCACTAGAGACACACACTGAAAGAGAGACTGGCACTGCAGAGGGGAAAATTGCTGCACAGTAGCAAAAATTAAGGATGAGGAAGAGCTTACAGAAGAATGTAGAAAAACTAAACACCATGAAAACAAATAAGTAGTGAAAAGCTTGTAAGGTCTACTTTTTCTTGTGTACCTTACCAGAGATGACCAAGACAGGGTCCCTGGGGTTGCAGCTACATGGCACGCATTGGTGTTAAAGTAATTATTTTACTCCTGGCCTCGGGGTCTATCGGATCTCTCACCAGACATCCCCTGCTAATGAAACAAAGTCTGCTGAAAGAGCTTACAATGAAACAAATTGTTGGTTTGTTTTTAAGTGAACACGACAAACTCAGATTAACAGCTCTTGATGTGTTGGCAATAACTGCTCTGAGCTAAAGGTAGGATGTACTAAAGAAGAGGTATGCAGGCCCCACAGCAGGATTTAGCCAACCTGTTTTTTCCCAAAATTCAGGAACCCTCACAACCTGGAGGTGCTCAAAGCCCTTTGACACCACCCAAAGTCCTCACTGGCTGCCTTCCACCCTTCTGCATGTCTGCTTCAGCCTGCGTAGTTCAACATTTAGCTCCCACCCAAGTCTCAAGGGGATGCCAAATTTAGCCGTTGCTCCACCAAAGTCTTGAAAAGAGCCTGTTTCAAACAGGTTTCATAGTGCCTCTAATTTGCCCTGGATCAGATACACTGTGAACACTACCTTTCACATGCACGTGCCAGAGGGAAGATTTCCAGCAGCAGACGACCTGTTCAACACGCAGCTCATGTCCCAGTAGAGCTTTTAGCTCATGTACAACATGATCCTAGCGCAATGATGCAGCTTCTCAGTCGGAGATGGTGAACATACAAGCAACGATACCTGCCCATTCAATTCTAAATAGGTATGTCTCTGACATTTTATTGGGTACAGCCTCTAAGCGACTTTAAAAAAGCAACATATCATGTTCTCACTTATTGTTGTTTTTTTTTTTTAAATCTCATTTGATTTTTCTTTTGGAAACACAGAAATGAGAAAAGCTGTTCTGTGGAGCTCAACATCCTTATATTCTTTTTTTAAAGAGATCCTGAATTCTCAACTATTTTTTCTGACCCATTAGCTTCCTAAAAATTAATGGACTTACTTTTCTCATTTCCTTTCCTTCTTACCCTTGTTCAGTTAGTAAATCCTTTCAATCTTTTCAAGCCAAACCAATTCATTATTACTGTTATCTTTTCTATGCTGGTTTTAATAGTGCTTTTAATATTCTTGCAAATATCTCCTTTATTTTTTACCTATGGCTTAAGTGTCCCTCACTCCAATTTTGCAGAGTCCTTCGTGAAGCTACATTGCTTGCTTCTTGTTTCAAAAAGATGTCACAGCATCCTTAACCATGCTTTCTCCATTATCATCACCCACAGGTTTTGACACTTAGAAATTAAAGTTCTTCTAATCAACCGATCGTTGCTTCAGTCCTTGCTAACAAGTAGATATTTTGTTCTCATGACTTCACTCCTACACTTGTGTATTATTTCAGTACAACTCTCTATTACTATTGTTCTGTTGTTTCCCTTTATTATTTCTCTGTCTTCATACTGTTAATACAGTATGTAATGTGTCATTGTCTCATCCTTATTTACTAAGCAAAAAAGCCCTTTTTTTGTTTTAAATCAGTTTCAGTGTCTAACTCAGGTTGACTGCTTGTAATTTTCTTTACTCACTCGTTTTCTGAGATCCACGGAATTTTACTTAAATCTACGCTGCTCTTCAACTGCTTGAAAGCACTCCAAATACTTCCCAAAATCCTTTCTGAGAAGTTTATTCACTTAAAAATATGTGGAAATCTTTTCTACAATATTTTGAATCCCAAGTTTCCCAATCTTTCCTTTCTTTTCTTAAGGAAATCCCAGGCATTATCTTCACATCAATTTCTGAGCTTCTTCATTCAACTTGTCTTCAGCTCCGTTTTCTTCACTCATTGTATCTCATAGTTTAGCCTGCAAATTGAACATCTTAATTATAGACTTACTTTTGTTTTCACAAAATTTAAGGAGAACTGATATACGTCACTTCAATCTAATGATGCTTTCAATTACCAGATCTTTTATCATGTTTTCAGTGCTTATCACACTACCTCTCTATATAAATTTATGTACAACCAGGGACACAGTGAATTATAATATTAGGAATCAGAGGGAAGCCAGAAGAACAAGTGACTACATGCAAACAACTATCTAGTAAACTCTACTTTCATCAACAATTAAGATTTAGCACCTAACCCTAAATAAAGAAAACACAAAAACAGTAATAGTCTGAAATAATCAACGTACTCTAACTAAAAACATATGCTGTTTGTGCAGCACTTAAACATATTTCCAAGAATATATGATACTAGCGACACCCGACCTCTTCTTGTCCCTTACCCCAGTATATAGTGATATCGGTAGTGATGACAACACGTAATTAACAGCCATGACTCACAGTGCATCACAGATGTCTTTTCTTAAGCTAACAGGGTCCCGGTTTATTCCCCACCCCCAAACATCCATGCCATTCCTGTTCATTTTTCACTGTCACACACAGCTTCAGTTAATCCATCTGCAACTTGTGCTTCTTTGACATCACATTTGCTGTGCACCACAGCCCTCTCCATCACTCTACTGCTGAAATATCTATTCAGAAAGGTGTACAGGTGGAGGGCTGGAAAAATGAGAAGTGCAGGAACTTTTAGCTGTACCTCTTAAAAAGAAGAGAGGACATAATTTGACTTGCCTAGGTGGCACACTCTTTTGGTAATGCCGCTCACCACTACATCATGCATACTATTTCAACAGGGTAAGGCTGGGCTGCAGCACAGTTAAAAATTAAAAGCAATGTTGAGAACATCATAGTCTAAGAAAAGCTTTTGTAAAAAATATATTTTGATAAAAAAATGAAATTAATATTTTGGATCAGTTTATGTGTAAACGATCTAGCTTCTCTATTTTTACCTAAGAAAACAGAATATACAGACACAGAGCCTGAATGGAATTAGGAAAAGGCTAGGCATCTAAACTGCCAGTCGTCAAGTCACACTGTCCGATAAAGGCATAGTAGCAAGAGTCCTCATAATAAAAATGCAAACTCTTGAAAAACACAAGGAACTATATTCACAAAAACATGAATCAAAATAATATTTAAAAAAAAACCCACTTGATTCATCTTTTTTCTGAATAAAGGAAATACACCTTATTTTTCCTCAAGAATGGACCTTAAGAGATTAGCTAATCCCGACTCACATCAAGGCAGGACCAATAGCATTAAAACATTTCTGAGACAGGTTTTTTTAAGAAGAAAAGGCAATGACAAAGACTCCAAAAAGTCCCTAGGTAGCCCTGTGCTGGAATACAATAGCAGCTAGCAGGTTTTTCCCGAGGTCAAAGGTCTCCTTCGCTGTGTGAATGTCAACTCATGAGTTTGAGTTTGAGTTGCCGGTCAAAATATAGAAGACCAAAAGCTAATCTTCTACATGCAGGTGATCAAAAGAGTCAACATGATATAAACACGATGCTTAATATAGCTGAAACACACGATGGGGATGGATCGGTGAAATGGGACACAGTATTGTCATCACCTGAACGTCCCTGGTTTTCCCCAGTCACAGATACACTGACCATCTTCTCAGTTTTAAAGCTGAGATAAATAAATTGTTAGTGGAAAACACTCACTGATGGACATGGATCAGCAAGCACCGGGCTGTTTGGCACTACCAGCAGAGTCATGAATCCCATAGAAGCTGATAAATGTGAAGAAGGTGCAGTGATTTAGATCAGGGTAAGAGTGTGCTTTCAGTTCTGCCCTGGAAGTAACTTGTTTACTGCCCCTATACCTTTTCAACAGTACTATATTCACGTTTCGAGTTTTCAGCAGGTGTACAACTCTACTTACTTGTTCTCAGCTTTTTAAAGGCCTCACATCAGGGGTGTTATACAAGGACTGCCTTTATTGGCAATTGCTGAGCCAGGAAGTCGTGAAATGAAGAAAGGTATTGAGCTTTTTTCCTGTAATAGTGTGAAGTCAACAGCATTTAGGGTTTGCTTTTTTTATCCCTTAACATTTCCTGTTCGAGGATCAGAAAAGCTGTTCTCTTTATGTAATTGTTTCCTTAAATTGCTGTTTTCAATTTGCATAATGTATCATTTAAGTAAAGGTAAAGAAGCGTTTCATCTTGATAATTTCTGCCACAGCTGAGATTGCAAAATTGCTTCTTGTTAGAAGGAAATTTTTAAAAAGTGCAATCACTGCAACTTTCCAGATGGCAACTAACATATTTTTCAGAGTGCTGCAATAGTATGTTGTAGATATGCTTGCTATTCAGTTCAAACTAGGAAACATTTGCTCCAACTGAGGTAAATTTTTTGGTCACACTTTTTCATATTGTATCACACTTCTTGACATTTCATAATTTTTTTAGTACCATAGCTCTAAATTTTGTCTCGTATATAAAAAATTCTCTAAAAATTTGACTTACCAAGACACTTTATGTCTCCAT
The DNA here is from genome assembly GCA_003993805.1 of Himantopus leucocephalus. NCBI lineage: Eukaryota > Metazoa > Chordata > Aves > Charadriiformes > Recurvirostridae > Himantopus > Himantopus leucocephalus. Next base: position 72,706,245 of record RSEF01000004.1, on the reverse strand, counting down.
TTCTAATTTCTTTGCTGTTAAAGCTGATTAATTCTTTTCTCCAGCCTTGTCTCAGAATGCAATTCTTTAGCTGCAATGCCATTCTACATTTATCAGTCCTTACCTCCTCCTAACTTAAATTCTCTTCTATTATTAATAACAAGTATTGATACCTGCAGTACCCTATATCTTAGACCTATGCATAAGGCCAGATCTACAAAACACCAAATTTCTCCTAAAACAACATGGACGTTCATGCCTGATACTTCTCCTGAATTAGTCTTTAATTAAAGAGTTTCTGCAAATACCAATGTCATTATATTGAATAGCTTTGCGCAGGTCAAAAGCCTGGCAATTGATCCATAAATATGTGGGTTTTGTACAGGTTTAGTCCCACATTTATCTGAGCTTTTGACTCAGCCAATGATGTGAGGTTTATACTTCTGTGAAGTCACTGCTTACATGCCTAAACTTTGGTTCAGCGCTGGGCAGGACCAGAATGCTCAATACCGGGCACAGACATTCAACTACTTAAATTAAAAAATAAAATAAAATAACAGTCCATTACAGGTGACAAAGAACATATAGATCATACTGGCTTAAACAATCCCTTTCCTTGACTTAACCAAAGACTGCAGGTCAGATCCAGAGCTGCCTGTCAGAGAGAAAGAAAACACTCTTAGTCACCCTGAAGCTCTTCGCCTGCGTCAGGAATTGTTCTTATTTACCTGAACTCTCCCATCCTCTCTTTGCGCTTCAAGGCAAGCAGCGTACATGGCCTTATTGTCTCTGCAGTATGGGGTCACAGACCTGTTCAGATGGTCAGCAGGCTAAAACAAGATTTGTCCTTGATTCGGTCATCCTCCTTTCCTTACATTTGGAATGCTATCCTTCTCTATCACCTCTCTGTCACCTGCAAGTCTGCAAGCTGATGCAACCCCCGACTTGAAATTCTTTCATTAGATCTAGTTTATTAAAACAGGGCACGCACATCCCTACCCGGTGGTTATTTTATTAATCTGTCTTTTTCTATCAGGACTGGACAAAATTTCCAGTTTTTTCATAGAAAATTTGAAAATCTGGAGTTTGTTGACTTGTAAACTTAAGCATTTTAGAGATTTATTTTGCAATCATTGTCTTTGTTTTTCAAGCTCAACTTTTTAACACTCGAGAAAATTAAAATCCGAAATAATTTCGTTTTCTATGACATCTTTCTTGGTCAAAGAAAGCTCTGTGAAACGTTTCAGCTCCAAACAACTCCAGTGCTTCCCTTACATTTAATGACAATGACATGGACTCAAGTGACCTGCCAGAAGATCTGCAAGAAGGTAATGAAAACAGCCACCTGCATGCAAGGGCCAGAAGGATTGCTTGTCTACTGTCAGACCTGAAAGACTACAAAGACTGCAGAGTTTATCTAGAATATGTGCACTTTGGCCATGTGGATGATGATTCATGGAGCTATCACTGTATCTTTGTCCAGGTGGAATAAGTTGTAGTATGTCTCAGGTGATTTATCTGTATGCCACTGCTCGGATGTGATCAGAGGCTGTGAAGTTCACAGGCGATGGCACCAGCAAGATCATTTATACGTGATGTCTGAAACACTAAATGGCTCTATCTCAAATTGAGAGAATGTGTTAGGGTTATTTCCTAGACAACAAAAAGCATTTGCAAAGGACCAAATTACAGTAATACATTTCATTTTGAAATACAGGTATTAATGGAATACAATGTCACTAATGGTAGTTAACTTTGACCTTCAGCTAGGATTATTATCACCCTGTGGGCTATTCCTGTACAACTGCTTTTTAAAAAGTCTACTTTCAACACACACAGTTTGCAGCATCTCTCCATACATTCACAATTTAACTCAAAGAAGCTCCTTTGCAGCTTCCGTTTAATGACCAGGTAAAATTACAGTCATTTAGTTGAAGGAACGCAAGGACTCTTCTCTCCCCCACTGCAGTCTGGTGCACCTATGCTACTAGGTTAAACCTGCCCAGGACCTTTGCCTGCTGCTGAGGCCAGCTGGCACAGAACTGAGTAATACCATTTACTTCTCTTGCCTTCCAGTGAGGGCAACTATGTATTCAGAAATCTCCCATCAGGAACTCCCAAACTGTGTCCAGAAACCACTTGGTTAGCTGGTGCAAGCCAAAACCACTCCAGAGACCAGTTTAGGTGTTTAACTTCTAGTACAGACTTAGTCAGGAAGAAAAAGAAGCAAGAAAGAAATAAAACTATGTCTTTGTTTCACTGTCCAAACACTGGACTGCAGCCTGTAACTGCCGCTGTGGGGGATGCCAACAGTAGCTCCTAAATGAATTTAAATGAATATATAAGTGCAGTTATTTCTCTTCCACACCAGGTATCTGAGAAAGGTTTATTTAGCTGCCTGAACAATTTATGAATCAAGTAATTTGTGACAAAACCAACATGAACAAATTGTTCTTGCATTTATTTGTAACTCAGAAAACTCTTCATAGGTGTTATTTACTTCACAGACAATTTCAGTCCTGATTAACTAGAGCATCCTTCTTCAGGAGAGCACTCGAGCACGTTCTCAAGTTCCAGTGAAGTAAATTATTAGGTTAGTTGAGGGAATTAGTTATGAAGAGAGATCAGGGAGGAACACTGGACAAAGGAAAGCAGGAACTGAAAAGCAGAGAAGGAGAGAAACAGAAACAATATATGGGACAAAGCCTAACTGGAAAAAAAAAAAACAAAACCCAGGATGTGAGATAAATCAGGTGGCCTTGGACCACTGTAGGGACCTGTACCTCGCTCTTCAGTAGCTCCAGCACAAATACAGCAGAAAATGTCTTCTGTATTTGTCCCATTTCTTCATGACTCTTGCGAAACGCTTTATCCTATACAAGTTTCCCTAGAAAATTCTTTAAACAAATATGTTAATAACACAAAAAGCTATTTGTAACCTGAATTAACTACTTGTGAGCTCACCTAAATTTAAAGACATTAATGAAATATGTATTAGCTGAATAGAGAAAAAAAAAAAAGGAAATAATGGTTATGGGGAAATGCAACAGCAATGCTTTTGCAAAGACGTAACCAATACTCATGGGGAAAATCCATGACAATGAATTAAGTACACGACTAAGTAATGATTTAGTTGATTTGCTCAATTTAGCACACCCTGCTCCTATGATAATGCAAGTAAGAGATGCTCACATGATATAATTTACTCAATGAATTTGACTTTCATGTGAACAAGGTAGCAATAAATCAAGCTGCATGGAACAACATGAGAATGCTCAGGCTCATTCCCTCAGCTCGCGCTTTGAGCACCTGTAACCTATCACTGCCACAGGTCATTTCTTACCATCGGATTGAACAACCAGATCACTGCATGCGCTGGGACAGAGGCTGGATACCTAACCAAGGATTTAATTTGGAGTTCAGTACAAGTCTTTACATAACCAAATTTAAACATTTTAGCAAGACTTGCAGTTCACAANAAAAAAAAAAAAAAAAAGACATAAGAACAGTGACCCCCAAGACCTTAAAATACCTTGGAAAACAAACATTTTTTTACATTATTCAAATTATGCCAAGATTATCTGAGAATAGAATTGCCTTTCCCTCCCATCCAGTGCCCACCTGTACTTTCCTGTCACCTGCTGTCCTCTCCTCCTCACCACTGCTACAAAAAATGCAGGAAGAAGAAAAAGCCTTTGCAATGGTATCAGTGTGAAATAGCATCTGCTTGGGTTTAGGTTCAAACTCTACTATGGATGTTGGATTTCACTGAAGGGAACCAGCATCTAAAAAGCTGGGATAACCAGCACTTAGCCCAGGGTTTGCAATCCAGAGCTTCACAGGAGAGGCTCTTGGTTCTCCTCCTGTGGGATCCTTGGCTCCTTATCCTATATTTATCAGAGAGCTAGTGGGGTCTCAGAAAGGGATTTAAGAGACTAGGATGCTAGAGAGGGACTATCCTGAGATGGCTTGATGGGAAACACACAGAATATGGCATATTGTAATCGTTTTTCAACCCCTCCTTTCAACTTCGCTCAAGTTTACAGTGGGACCTCTCTACCATTTGTTACCTCTAGGCTAATAAGTGGGGTGGGTTTTTTCAGAGAACTGTGCAAGTCTCATGTTTCCAGCACAGCTTCTGCATATTACTTCTGATGACAGCAGTTTTCTTCCTTACAGGTAGCATTTACATCCACTGCTTTTGCGTTCCAAGCAAGAGCTTCAGTGACCACAATGAGTACTCAATGGTTAAGTACTTAAAAGGCACATACAGAATGTGAACAAAAGTTTTCATATCCAGCTTTTGATGCACCTAATTATTAGGCTTTTCCCACAGATGCCTCAGACAGAGAACTGAACAATCCATTAGAGACTGGCTCTTTCTAAACCTTTCTCAGCATGTAGACACGTGCACAGATTTCAGAATCTGCCAACNTAGGCTTTTCCCACAGATGCCTCAGACAGAGAACTGAACAATCCGTTAGAGACTGGCTCTTTCCAAACCTTTCTCAGCATGTAGACACGTGTATTTTGCACAGATTTCAGAATCTGCCAACCAACTTCTCTTCCCATCATCACTTGCAATAGCAAACTGGTGGTCATTTATGCTCATGTGATTTTATTCATGTCCCAGA
>RSEF01000004.1:72687104-72701532 GCA_003993805.1 Himantopus leucocephalus | reverse complement strand
CTTGCTCTCCAAAGGTGATATTTATTGCAATTTTATATACTGAAGTTAAAACATACTGAAAAGGGGTTTTAAGGTAATACCACCTGCAGTGACCGTCAGACTGTAGAGCTGCTTAAAGATGCTGGGAGCCACATGGAGACCATTGAAGCAGACCTCAAACACCTCCTCCCATGTGATGGCCAGGGAATCCGGTAGGAGCCTGCTTCTGCAGCCCCAAGTCATCTCACCTTATAAACCTTCAGCTCTCAACATACGAAGCAGACCCTAGGCACACTGTCTCAAAGGCACTGCTGTGCTTTATAGCCCACAATAAATCACACAACAAAGATGAAGTGCTGTTCAGAGGAGCTAGAAACTTATTAAAAACACAAGCACAACTGACAGATGTTAATTGGTTTCCATAAAAGCAAAGAATGGTATTAAGGAGAATAAATAAAGGAATCAAAGCATGGTAAAAAAGACACTGCTGTAGTCCAGTAGCAAAAATCATTCACACAAGGCCAGACCCATGTAAATCATCAGGCTGATTTAATTTCCAACTGGCTGCCTCCACCCTTACAAAGTCTCTTTTTGAGCCTAGTATCAGAACCACTATGGTATTTAGCCACAAAGGCGAGATGGAGCTCACAGGATGGTGGCGTCCCTGGGGAAAAACCGTCCTCCTACAGCTGGATCTGTGTTCATATAACCCACATAACGCTTGGGCCTCTTCAGTTGAGTCCAGTTCCCATATTGCAAAAGGCCATAAACTGCTTTATCAGCTGCTACCTTAGTAGTATTCAGGGCTAAATCCACCAACATATGTAGGCATTCTAATACCTGTCTATATGCACACCACATACAACGTGAATCGGTACTAAGGCTTCCTGGGTGTACAGGTTCCTCAAATAAGGGACCCAGAAACACTGTGAAAAATGTGTCCAAAATCATCTCCTGAAGTGGCAACTGAATCATGCACCCTTCCCACTCCAGTTCCTAGACCAACTTCTGAAGCAAAACATCACCCAGTATGCTTCAAGGGACCTCACAAGGCTTCTCCTTTGCTATAACGGTCTGTTGGTTGTGGTTACTTGATGTTATGGTTACAGTTATTTTATGTCACCTGGGAACTTGCACCTATATACAATTGTAAAATGGCCAGGAGTCCTTGAAGGTCTTTTATTTGCAAGTGCTCTAACTGTTAGCCTAGTAAAGAAAAGGACATAAGAAGTACCTCTGCCTGTAATCAGTTTAAAAAACACACCCAGTAGATACAACACCGGGGAGCCCGGAGTTGTTCGCGTTGTTTTGGCATGCTCTGTTAATGCTGTGCACGACACTTCAGAGTAGCTCTTTATTCAGCTTCTTGTCATCTGAAAAAGAGAATACTTCAATACATTTTTAATGAATTTTCTGTAGAAAATGAAATTTTCTCAGTTCAGCAAGTAAAAATTCCCACAGAGCAAGCAGAAAAAGTCGTACAGGAAACATAGCCAAAACCGCAATAAATACCAGTGAGTATACTTGTACACATTTCCCGTCCTAGAACACCTTTGGCATCTTGTCCCAACAGCTTCATGCCTGNCTCAGTTCAGCAAGTAAAAATTCCCAGAGAGCAAGCAGAAAAAGTCGTACAGGAAACATAGCCAAAACTGCAATAAATACCAGTGAGTATACTTGTACACATTTCCCATCCTAGAACACCTTTGGCATCTTGTCCCAACAGCTTCATGCCTGCTAGTTCTCCAGTGATATTCCTTTTACACCATCCCTCAGGACAGCAACATAACTCCTGTCCAAAGGCATTAAAGCCAGTTCAGCAACACAGAGAAGTCCTCTATTCCTCTTAAAGACTACGCTTCAGCATCACTTTCCAACAAAGTTGAAAAAGAAGTCTTTGATACATGAAATAATTTCTCTGAATCTTGCTGATNTGTCCAAAGGCATTAAAGCCAGTTCAGCAACACAGAAAAGTCCTCTATTCCTCTTAAAGACTACACTTCAGCATCACTTTCCAACAAAGTTGAAAAAGAAGTCTTTGATACATGAAATAATTTCTCTGAATCTTGCTGATTTAATCATGTCAACTCCCGCCTTCGTCTTCCCTCGCCTAATAACATCAGGTTGTGGCCAGTTCCTTCCCTCCCTCACACTGGGACTACCCTTCACCCCGTCTCTTGAATTTCTCCTCCAGCCTCACTCAGCCATGCTCTCTCTCCCCCGGGGTGAAGCCAATACAACTGTTGGTCTCCCTGCCTGCTCTGGCTGTCATCCTGACATGACACTTGCTAGCAGAAGCTATGAAAAGCCACATGTGTTACATCCAGCCTGTTCTCAGGTGTTCCTTCACTTATACCTGCAGCTGTCATCTGGTTTGGTTTCTCAGACAATTTTACTCTTACCATCTCAGACCATCTAACAGGCTGAGCTGGTTTTACCTTTAATACCTCCCAGGTCAGAGCGTGGTCAGTAGGCAAACAGTGATACTTAACATTTGATTCAGGACTTTGTATTCAAATAAGGACATACTTACCCATCCCTTCTCCAAGACTGTTCCAACAGAGCATCCAAGAACACATCTGTGAGACTGAGCCCTGCTGAAAGGGAGGAGGAAGAGGGCAGAGGAGAGGGGCAGGCAAAGAGACAGAACCTGACTTCTCCAACCGTGTCCTCCTCGGTTGTGCTTTTTCTCTTATAAGAGGTACTGAGCGCTACATGTAAAAGTAGAACATTTTAATGGGGATTGAGAGTACCCATCCCCAGCTCAATCTCAGCTTTTTCACGGGCCCACAGTGAGACCACTCACATAGCAAACCCAGGCTCAGTTCTCTTCTTCACCCCAGACTGAAGACAAACCTACAGCAGAAGTCTCATCCTCCTAACTACCAGGAACTACTAGTGCTCTCAAGAAACACTGATCACCCTCAAGCCCTGCACGAGAAGAGAATAATGAATTTGGGAGGTACTTTGTGCTAGCCCAGAGCGAAGTCCCTAATTGCTTTCAGCTTGCAGACTGAATTCCTCTTACACCACCAGCAGACGGAGTAAAACCTGATCCCAACACCTGCTGAAGTCAATGGTGACTTTCCTCAGATGCCAAACAGGCCACATTCCCTGCCTAATCAATATGAGTGCCATTAATAAAACGTGGGATGTGGGGTAGCATCATGTCATACCTCATTAAGTGGTGGCAGCAGCGCATACGACTAATTTGTGCACCAGGGCTAAAAAGTACACCCGCAGAAGCCAGGCGAAAGGGATGTAGAGCCTCCCAAATCTGCGAAGTAGCTGTGGTTGTCAAACACAGCAGATTTCTTGGCGTCAACATCTGTGCCTGAAGCAAGCAGCAATTACAGCGCTTTGCAGCGCTGTAAGCCATTCTGACAGCTCTCATCTCAGCCCGCAAAACGATTTGACGGTCCTGGCCACACTTCGCAAAAGAAATGAGGGTGCCCCGCTCCCTGCCGTGCATGGGCCACCGCACATAGTGAAATGATTTCTCCATCCCTCTCTCTCTCTCTCCACATATTTATCACAAGGTATTTTTCATCCTTACCAAAACGCAGTTTTTTCAAGTCGATGCCTTTTAATGCGTGGAAGCTTTACCAGTCCCAAGCACAGAATATTGGAAAATCACTTTAGATCACGTAATGAAGTAGAGCAGCTGACAACTGGCCTGTTGGCAGGTAAGGCAAGGAGNGTCAGTATGTGTATTGTTTCTGCTGCTGTGAGAGAGGCAAGGTAATTTATTTAGCTTTTAGCTTGTTAACATAGTGAGACACATCTTGACAATAATACATCAGGACACTGGTGTGCCATCTTCATAAATTATACAGCAGATGATCATTCATCATATTGCTGATGAAACCCATCCCTTTATCTGTTCGTATATAAAGCATCAGGTTGAGTGAATCATTTAGCTAACATCAATGTTACTGCAGGAGGATCTTATCAAAGAAGTTTACTATATTCCTGCCTTTTCCTGCTTCAGGCCACAATTAGAAAGACAACTGTTTAAGAACTCTCACAATTGTATTTTATTTGACATCAGCAATATACACTGGAGTATAATAGGAACAATTTTTTGCACAATCTTTCTTGCAAGATGGATTTATTTTCCAAATACATAGATGTTCATAATACAGGAAGGTAACAGTTAAGCTGCACAATAGCAAAACAAATTGACAGCTATCAAACCACCTTTTAAGTTTGTTAGTATAGTCAGGTGACCAGCATTGAATATATGCATTCAAATAATTTAGTTAACCTCTGATTCTTCCAATCTTCCCACCCACATTGTTCCATGCAACAAAAATGTGCACGAAGAATAGTGTAAAAGAATTCAACTCCAAAGCTCCCCTTGCTTTGATTTCCTTTCAAGTTTTTCCCCATGTATGAGTCGATACAAAGGGATAAACATCAGAATTTGGCATGGCACAGAAACTCTTGCAACATGCATCTAGGACAGTCACATATTGCAGAAGTATTAATTATTGACAGAGAAGTTAGGGGATTTAGGACTTTCCTAAGAGGGTGTTAAAGAAGCATTTCTACTATGCTGCTTTAGTGTGTATTTTCTGCATGCCATGGCTTTTACAGAAAACAAAGATAAAAATACTTCAAAAAGCTTCATGTTTTTCACTGGGATTATTCCTTACAATGTCTACGCTTAAACCCAAATGCTTTGGTTGCAATGGATAGGGTTTCACGGGAAAAGAAAAGCTTACAGTTAATTAAAATACCAGTAAATACCATCTTCTTGCTTTTTACTTTTTTCAGCTTAAAAACGTCGCACAGCTATAGCGGCTGCTGCATGTCATGTAGAAATCCCCCTTTTCTTTTGGTTCCTCAGGTGGTACAGCTATTACACTTTGGATTAGCACAGAAGTTAGTATCTCGCAGCCTGCCTCTCTGACCACTGGGAGCAGAGAAAGCGAGAGCAAGGATGTTCCACATCGTTTGTTAGATGGACCGATTTTAACCGCCCACAGAAGTGCCTCAGCAATTTGGAATATCCGAACTGGCAGGACTGGCACAGCACAATGGCGGTAGGTAAAGATGAGGAGAAACACAGAAACTCGAGGCAACTATGAGATGGCTTATTTACTTATTGCCAGCAAGTAAATACTGTGTCTGCAGCCAGGCTTTTAACATAATGTCACTGCTCTGTATATTTGCTAGTGACGCAACACTCTTCGCATACTTTCAAGTCGAATGGTCCCTGCCAGAGCAGCACACACAGCACGAGCGGGCTGGCAGTGCTAGCACTCGTCCAGAAAATCTAGAAACCAGGAAATCTTTCGTCCGCTCTACAGCCGACTTCTATTTCAAGCATCCAAAGCGCTTCATGCCACTACACTACCACTGGATCTCGAAACCCACGCAGCGATCTTTAAAAACCACTGCTTCACTACTCCAACCCTATCCACGCTGCACCTCGATGCTTGACTGTCAGGTTTAATGTGCCACCAGCACGGGGAACACATCCTCTCCCTGCCCAGGCTGTGCTGTCCGCCCTGGTGATGCTCAGCACAGAGAGATCCCGACGCCGAGGGGAAAGCATGCAGATCCCGCACAGTCCCAGCGGCTGTCCCCCCCCCAGCTCAGCCGTGAGGCAAGGCAGCAAAGCCAGGGAGAGGTCCGGAATGAGTCAAAATGGTGCAAAAGTAGCAGGACACGCCGAGGCGTGTTTTTAGATTGTACACTTAGGGGGTTTTAAATAGCTAATGAGCAGTCCTTAAGCCTAATTCAACTCCACATCTTACCTCAGCAAAATGCCTAATGGTCTCCAGCCTCAGCTGTTCCTACCCAGAACTGGGATACCTTCTCCCGCTGAACAGATTGCTCCACCAGGACTAAATTTAGACCTGCGAGACCACGCTCCTATCTCAGCAAGGCCGGCACTGACTGAGTGCCCTCCTGACTGGACTGATGAACTGAAGCTAAAAATTCCTAAGCCTTGTTGGAAAAGGCATTGCCTTCTGCACTTCCCCAGGGCACAGCAGAGGGAAAACCTGGAACTATATAGGGAAGCTGTTAACCCACGTACTTAGTAAGAAGTTGATAGCGTGCAGATGAGAAAAGGTCTTTTCTTTTACTCCCGTATGTTCTCTTACCTGAGTTCACTGTATTTATGCATATGATCTCTAGATAGGAAGTGAGAAGTAGCCTTTTTAAATTGCTCTAGAAAACTCTCCCACCTTCTGTTTATATATGATCTTCACATTCTCCAAAGAAAAAAAAATACAATCCATGTATTTATGAAATGGCTACTGCATGGCTACGCGTCTTTCCCATCATGACAGCTTTTAGCTAGCTAAACAGAAAAAACAACACGTACATTCATTGTGTCTTACTTTCCTAAGTGAAATGGATAGAAATAAATTTCACATTTTCAGTACAGAGAAAATATTTTGATAAACTACAGCTCATTTAAAAAGTTGTAACTAAATACTCTCCAAATGAGAGATGTTATATGCAAACAAAAGCTGTCTTTTCAATAGTCATAGAGATTCTCCTGAAGTTAGCTTAGGAGTGTTTGCTGCCTTCCCCAGGTTTGCAACAGAGGTGGTGATTTCCACATGTGCAGGTGAGGAAACCTCCCTTTTTAAAAAATAAATAAATAAAACTAGGGGAAAAAAACCCAACCAGTTTGATTTTTTTCTTCACAAATACACAACAAAATGGAGAAATAAGCATCAAAGAGAAAACACCTTTTACAATGTTTAAGCTATGGGAGAAGTGATAGGGGCATAATAACTATACCCACATAAATCAGAGATGCAGTTCTGCTGCTGGGAAAGCCCACAAACTGCTGGCACGTGCTTCAGGAGCAGAGTCTGCACGGCTGGACACATTTTATGACTGCAGGGCAATGGAAACCACCGCAGAGACTGTGGGTGCTCACCAGGCAGCAGCACTAAGCGTGCTCGGTTTCATTACCGTACACGTACTTGTCGCTCCCACCGCTCTCCGTATCAGAACATTTAGCAGACCTGCAAGAAGACAAGACTGAAACACACCTTGAACATCCCTCCTTTGGGATGTTCAGTGCTGTTACCGCGAGTACCAGCAGTGCTGAGCTGAAGGAGGAGTTTTCTTCAGCTTCAGTCTGCCCTATGTCGTACTCCAAGAAAGCATTTTCCATCCCACCCCCAGTGCTCCGAGGGCCCTGATGCCCCCACGGTACAGCCTGGATGCACAGCAACGTGGATGCATCCCAGCTGGCAGCAGCTGCTAGCTTATATCTTTCCAGTCTTCTAGTCACAGCATCAGAAACCTTAGGACAGATTAACCGTGCTGATCCTCAGGCGGGATTTGCAGTTGGTGTTGAATTCCACATTGCACTCAGCTGGTGCCTAAGCTGCCTACTTGGAAAGGGGTTTAGGGGGCATTTTCGTAAGTGGCTTAATCCAATATAAGATCTGCACTGCCTCTCTCTCTCACTCTCCCCCCTCTAGTTCCGACCATAGATTCCTACCTTCTCCCGCATGAGCAACACAGCAGCTCTCACGCAGCCATATGGTGGGTTACAAACGCATCTTTGCCTTTCACGGGATCCACGCCGTGCAAATGCTGAGGTTGGGGATGCACATTTTCAGACACGTCTACTTTAAATGCAGCCACAGCCCCCAAGCTGTAGTACTGACCGGATTATCAGAAATGCTCAGCACTAAAAAGCTCCCATGAACTCAGGTACCAGGAATAAAGTCTTCAGATTTAGTAGGAAGGTATGATACTTCCAAAAACTGGCTGTTACTGTAATGAAAGCTTTTTTCTTCCTCCCCCTCCCCCCTCTTCCTTCTATAACTGAATGAAATCAGAGACAGCAACCTCTGTATTCAGTCTCTTAAACATAAAGCAAGCTAAATACTAAAGTTCCAAAGTGCTTCATTACTGAAAATTAAATATATGGAGTCCCAGAAAAATAAAAAAAAAAAGCCCTGTTACTGTTTACAATTTTGGTTGAGAAATCCTCTAAAACAGAAGGAAACAGTAAAACTTAATAAAACTCAACCTTTTTCCCTTACCATTCTGTCTCCTAATTCTTCCTGACTGATGATGAAAATACCCTTTTTTAATGAAAACTACTTCAATGGAACACAAATGTTTCTAAAAGGATATTAGCAACTTATTTGCTTTATTACTTTCTCATTATACTTATAATGAAGAAATAATTATTTCTAGGCTGTTTCCTGCCAGATGCTGTTCTAGGACCTCTAATAGGACATATCTTAAAATAACTGCTTGGTAGCAAGAAACTAAATTTTTCATCCTTACTCATGTTTTCCCTTCTCCTCCTTTTCTCTCTCTTCAAATAACTTTATTGATTTGGGCTCTTTCATAAATTCTGGCCTGCTTATCTTTTTTTCTCCATTATTTGTCGTTGATGTAATTCCCAAAATCACCTTTGTGAAGTAAAAATGACTACAGAGGGCACCTGAGGTTCAAAAAAGCCTGAGTGCACCTCTATTTTCATTCCAGCGGAGCCCGGATGAAAATCCTCAGGCTGTGGTTTCACACCAGCTTTAATCCCGCTCAAAACATCAGTCCCAGCCTCCCCACCACCTCCTTTGTACCAGCGCTAAGACAAGGGAGCCAGATCAGAGAACTACTGGCTACCAACCAGACAAAAACCAGAAAGTCAAATTGCTTTTTAGCCAGACAAGTTATTTCAGCCAGCTCACCATGACCACACAAATACTTCTCCCGACGCAAAGCAACACAGCAAGGAGGAAGGTGGAAGCACTACATTCAGTAGTAATACAGTTGTACGGTGGAGTAATCACAGTCCTAAAAAAAAAAAATCCAAACTAAAATCATGGATTCTGCTTGTGGTCTGTCTGGTGCAGACTGCATCAGAGGGTGGCGGGACATAAGCCAGCTCCAATCCAGAAGCCGTTCAGAGCAAACATGTCCCGAGTCCTGTCCTGCCTAATATGCTTCATGAGCCCTTCAAACATGGGTTAATATTCAAGGCCAGGATTTTGCACAAGTGGATTCATTTCCACCATGAATGTGCTGCTGGTATCGATCTGCAAAGGCATGCACCTATGAAACATAAGGATATTTTCATGTCATTCTGTAAGAACTCTGGTCATCTGAAACTCCTCAAATGTCCACCACTGGTCTGGTGCCAGACAATGTTGCCACAACTTAATAAAAAATGAAATGTATGTACATACAGAATCATCTATTTATGAAAAGTCGGCTATTATTCCTTTGACGACCTGGTACATTCCAGAAGAACAGATTTTCCAGCTTGTAAAGCAGACTGCGAAGTTCCTGTTAGTAATAAGGTTAACTATCTCATGCTCTGAAAGCACTTTGAAGAAATACTTGTACATGTTCTGGACTTCTGGGTCCTCCATTCCTGTGCATCTTTACTTACCATGGAGATGAGCCACCAGCACAAGATGATGAGATAAAACAAAGCAGTACTCGACTAAATTTTGTAATGCATCGTGCTCAGAAGTCCAGCTGAGTGCTTCATACTGTCACCTGCTTCTTCTACCAACCTCCAGTTAAGTTTTTCCCAAGGATGAAAACATATTCACAAATAATTATTTCTTGAAAGGCTTCTTTATGCCAAGAGATCATCCATAGAGTGCTATGTCAGTTAACAGCAACATGGATACAACGTTCACAAAAACACACAGCAAATGCTGAAGATCAACAACAGCAAGACCACCAGCAGGAAATAACCTAGATCTCTGTGCTAGTTGGGGGTTAATTCAGTAGTAGAGTATTTTTCCTCAGGATATTTTTTCTTGAAAATAGAGATATGAAGATGATAATAATTAAAAAAAAAAAAAAAAAAAGCCTATCTCACATGATGCTTTCTATCCAGAAAGGTACTCTTTCAAAACAAGACTGCTTATGAGTGCGTCTTGAGCCTGCCTCCCTTACAGTTCAGGGAATTCATATTATTTGAATGTTGTTTTTATATATGCGTATATGTATCTTTCTCTCTCCACGCTGTGATCACATTAGTATTTTTAAATGCTAAAACTATGCTATTATTTAAAAAGAGCATTCAATAATTGATAGGAGTTTGGATGGTTTTCTAAAGAGGGAATCTCTAAGGCTTTTTATTTTTGCTGCTGCTATTTTTATTTTAAAGAAGCCATCACACTCTCAGTTTCTCTTGCGCAAGAAAATGAAAATAGAATTGTGACCAAAAAAAATGTAATGAACCGCAGTGGATAGTAACTGATTTGCTTTGAAGTCCTTTCTATTTGAATAATATAAAAAGCATAAGAAACTCTAAGTGATAGCTGTAGATGCACTAAGTTACAGACCAGAAGGCAATGGTAGTCAATTCTGAAATAAACACCTACCACATTTTCTAATTCATGTGAAAACAAAGTATGTTTCACAAATTCTACCAATTTTACAATAATTGAATTTTTCATTCCCTCCAGTTAAGAACACACTACATAACATTAGCAAAGAGAGATCTTTTCAGAGTGCTCTGTACTTCACACTACTCTCACTTGCTTGGGATGTGGCAAAAACTTACTTTTGGAGTCTGATTTACTCAGAACATGCTGAAACAGCTCACTACACTCATATTCTCCAAAAAAGCTACGTCTTGACTCTGAGGAGAGACCTACAAATGAAGACTGTCCAAATTAATGAATATCAGACTCTTCTAAAATGGTGCACTTTTTCTTCCAGTAAACATCCTGTTTAAAGTGCATTGAAGTAAATGAAAAACACATAGTGATTTCAATGGATACCAGTACAGGTCCTCACAACAATATAAGTAACTTACTTTGGAATCACACAGTAAACTAAATATAAGGTCTTGACAAAATAAAAAATACATTTGGATAGAAAAGATGCTATTGCCACTTATCCAGTTTCTTTTTTCCTGGATTTTTTCCTAGTTTTTGGGGAGTTTTGGTTTGTTTTTTTTTTTTTAAATACTGACCCCCATAAGGCTATTTACCTTTTGGATTTTCACTGAGTAAGAAATTTTATTTATAGAGGTTTGCTCCTCCAACTTTATGCTGTATTGCTTTATTTTTGTCAGACTACGAAGGGAAGGACCTCTCATTCTGCCCATTTCCCACTGAACTGCTGCAAACTTACTGCCACCTAGTTCCGTGTGGTCATTGCTTCCATCCTGGCCTTCCCTCCACTTCCAATAGCACAAGGGAGATGGGAATGTTAGGCTTTGGATAAACTTGACAAATGTACACTGTATGCTCTGACGTTCTCACATGGCACACAGATGCTGCACTACAGCGGAAGGTACAATGCGGCCAAATGACATACAGGAGGTAGGCAAGAAAGTGGCTGGAGGCAGAACTCTGTGCATATTGAAAAGCTGAGTTCATTCACTTTTCTGTGGACATACTGGTTAAATCCTATTAAATATAGTTACTTGGTTTCCTCAATTTTTTGCAAGGTCCGCCCTGAATGATGAAAATTATGAGATGCCAGAGGCTACGCTTGAACACTCTGTAACCAATAACTTTTAGCTCCTGTTAACAGAAAAGCTCTAGTCACGTTCCTTATTAAATTATTTACCTCTTTCATTCAATTATCATGTGATCTACCTGCCTGACTGCACGGTAACGTAGAGTGGATGACTAAACAGTTTACAAAACCTACTTGTTTTCCCTTAAAAGCCACGTGGGAGAAGAAATGCACCACTGACATCCATTTGACAGAGACAAGTCCGTTCTATAGGAGGAGAAACAGACTCCAGTTCTGCTGGTGAGCTCCGAGAGCTCAGGTCACCATGGAGGCCTGCGGTCTAGGTTTGCCTCCTTCCTTCACTTCATTATTTTTGCAATTGTAGTGAAACCTGTTAATAGTGGGCTGATAGAAATTTGACCTTGCTCACAGCTGACTATAAAATACACTTCAGTTCCTGTGAAGACAACCTTCCTGAACCGAGTTTTTAACTGGTTTTCTCAAATGACTGCATTACTGTTTGGGGCTGCATCGCTGCAATCTGTGGGAGTTTTGCTGTTGGTAATAATGTCTCCGAGGAAACAGCAGTCAGCAGAGATCTGTCTCTGTTTCCTGATAAGGTTTTTTGGCTTTCTATCCAGTTTCCTTTCCTGTTCCTAGAGATGACTATCTGAAGTGTTTGGTTAGTTTTAAATCACTATGGTACTGTTAAAAAAAAAAAAAAAAAAAATTGTTCGACAAAGCCAATAGAAAAAAAATAAAAGCAGCCCCCGTAGAGTTCATCTCACTCAAACCAATCCCTAATAAGCCATTTGGTCACTGAAATGACACCTGCAATGTTCTCCCTTAGGATTTTAGTTAGCAGTGTTGAACATTTGGGCCACTATATTTAGCATATTCCTGCTTTTGTTTGTGCTTCTGAATTACACAGTATTCAGAACCTGCCAGTATTACTGAGTATACTGCAGGCTCTTTGCTGTTTCTGACCACTCTACAAGGCGATTAAATGCAATGAAGAACCACTGTTAACAATAGATTCCTATTTACATTGTCCAGAGGTACTTTGAAAAGCTAGTTATGGTAATTTCTTCATTGCTGTAACACAAAAAATGTAGCACAGTACAGTAAATTAGTCCTAGACTCATAATGAGATTTTTTTATATATCTCATTTCGAATGTAGGCATGCAAGTGTTGGAAGGTACTTCAGAAATACACTGACAGATTAAAAATAGATTTTTTTTGCTGTGCTACCATTAAAAAATTCTTCCAAAACAGAAGTATAGAAATAAATATTTGGAATCTTATTAATTTTTGCGATCCTTTTTTACACCTTATAAGTCTTTAAAATGAAACAGGAACTATAAAGGAATCCAAGTAGCACATTTAGATCAATCTTGGTGAAATAGCCTGGACCAGTGTTGATCCTACTGAACAGTGCACTGAAAAAGCTGATTATACAATCAGTATATGGGCATGGGTGGAAGGAAGAGACAGCTGTTTCTAGTGAATCGTTTAAAGCTCTGCCTGAGAGAAAACATCCTTGGTTTTCATCACAGAGGAAAGCAAAGAATAATTTCAGTAACTTCTGGCACAAACCCTAGGTTCTCAACACACAGAAGGCCATTGTTCTTCATACCAGAAATATTTTATCATTTGTGCAATTATGATCAATAATTGCCAGAGGATTAGCTTTGTTTCCTCTGGCTTAACAAAATAAATAAACAATCTCTGGTAGACTATCTCCTATTCTGACAATCTGCAATAATGTGACCAAATTAGGGAAGAAACAGCTACAGCAACTAGAGATACATCCAAAGATGCAAACTACTGCAGTTAGACATCTTGCATGGTGGCTCCATTTCCAGTTCTGTGCTACGGCACACGTAATGGTTTTCTAACGAGCGTTGTAATCTCAGGCTGCTTCTAGATGTAAAAGGCAAAAAGGAAAGGACCGTACCTGGCCTTGTGAGAGCATCATTTAAGTAAAAAAAGACTAAGGTAACTGTTTATAACACTACATCATAATAAAGTCATGTAAGACGTTGCCACATCCTGTGCATTCTATCATCAGCATTCCAATGCTGTACATGAAATAGTAGCCTGGGATCCAGACTACACAATAATGTAGTACACATCTCTTGCGGTCCCCCAGGTCCCCTAAGTTAAAGGTCAGATTCTCAGCCATGAACTGGCTAGAAGGTTAGGAGAGACAGAAAGAGGCACAGAGATACAGTCATAGTTTCACCATTCTGGAGTCTTTTTACTCTGATTCTTGTCCCAACATAGTCTAGTGCAGTCTCATACATGTCCTCAACTACCCCAGCTGCTCCTGGTCTCCATCAGTCACTTGATCCGTTACTTGGGCACAGACCACTCAACACTCGCCTGATCTGCCCCCTAGCGTAAAACACTGACCATGGGCTCCCAACCTGCTTCTCCAACCAACTGAAGCTAAGGATTAGTCAGCTGAAAGGAGATCCAACTACTTCCAGACCCTTTAAAGGCACAACCAGATCACAGCTGAGAATTTGTCATCTGGCTTTCGATTTTTACTTGTCATTTTGATTTCACTTGTCACCTGCTAACCATTTGCCTAGCCAGATGGATCTGTGCAAACATATTTAAATTTATTGCCAGGATATCTTCCACCTATGCCGGTGAAAAGAACATTTCTGATCAAGATTTCCATCAGGTTTAAACTGCTCAATTCTTTAACAAAGTTGCAAATGTTGCAAATTGAATCCCTAAGAAAAGAACCTATCATCTATGCCATAGTATAAGAGAAACAAACAGACCATAAATAAACCTCGTGTTTCCCCCAGGCTCCACCTAGAAACCTTCTTTTCTTATTTATGTCACAGCGTTCCTTCACAAAAGGGGTTTCTCATTCACTCAAAGATGTGCCATAGCCACACTCATCAAAGCACAGGAAAATTTGTTCTGCTTAACTTTGAAGCCACTTTTAAGACTGTGTTGAAAATTTAACCTGACTCCAACATTATATAAAAGGGGGGGGGGGGG
>RSEF01000004.1:72655993-72674093 GCA_003993805.1 Himantopus leucocephalus | reverse complement strand
GGGGGGGGGCAGGGAGGACCCACAAAACATTGTACCTGAGCATCACAGCTAATAAAATATTTTAAGAACCATTTTGGATCTATTCTATCTTCTGGTGTCCAATCATTCAAAGTTCCCACTAAATCACTGCCGCCTTACCCCATGTAATCATTCTCTCCTACCTTTCAAATAGCGTTCAGTATGAAATAATTCAGTTGTTTGTGACCTGCATCCACTCTCATCCTACTTAACTATGATGCCAGCATATTACGACTGTAAGTCATCAACAGCAGAAATATTGACGGATGAAACTAGAGCAACAGAAAATTGTTGACATGTCAAAGAAATTATTCACGTGGCACAGTGGCCTCCCTTTATATGGTCCTGTCCTTATATTTGCTTGAACTTTACACGTTTCTTGAGCCTGTAGTCCTTCATTAGGATCTGAGTTTTAAATGCCACTACCCTAAAAAAAAAGAACCATAACACCCTAGGCAATGAAGAAGTAGTGAAGCAGCAAAAAATTAATATTATATTTAAAAATTGAAATGCTGTTCCAGCTGCAGGACTATTCAAGTCACTCAGAGGAAGCAGGCTATGCACCCACAGAAGGAGTTCAGTAAACCGACCATCGCCTTGTGGTCCAAGTACAACCATTACGATCTGTCTGCTCTTCAGATAACTCCCTCTGCAGATGTGAAAAATAGGTTTAACTCCACTTCTCTGTTTACAGGGATAGAGGAAGCTATTCTTCTAGTAGTCCAAGGAAAACGCAAAGAAATTAAGTGGTAAGTGCATTTCCCAGTACCTTCCAGTGCTACTCTAGAGAGGGTACATTTTATGCACCTCTCCATTACACAATATGTCTACATATTCAGAAAGAAGTTTTGGTTCAAAGGTTAAAATTTCCACTTCACTTACAGTCTAGGCCTTAGACACAAGACACACACACACACACACAGAAACAAACAAGCCAAAAAAGGGGAGAAGTACCCAGCCTATAGCCTCTGGATTGTACCCAGCCCATCAGAACAATTCATCCAGCCCAATCCTTGCTGTGCAAGTCATGAGACAGGGCACAGAGTTGGGCACAGAGATGAATTGCTCCAGATGTTTGTTTACCAAATGCTGCCAACGGATCCCTGTTCTCCCTTCACCCCCATCATGTAACTTGAGCTGTGTCCACCATATGACTAAAAGGCAAGTACTGACCATCAGAGAAAATATATTAGTCACATGAAAGCATGGAAGGTTGTCCACATGACAACATTTCTTGCAAACTTGTCAGGTACGCGTCAGTCACATATCACCCCAGCATGGATCTTTCTGGTGAGGAGAGAAGCACGCATCTACACGGCACTGAACAGTTTGACCCTTGATTACCTCCATTAGATGCTATGGGGCTTAAGACAATGTGACATTTAACTGGCTTCAGAAAAGATGAAGAAAGTTCGAGAGTTACCATCTATATTTGTGATCGAGTTTGAAGAAACTATTCCATTCAAAAGGTTTGTTTCAGGCTGACCTGTTTTTTCAAGTTTCACACTTTTAACAAACAGCTGAGGTTGAAGCTCATGCTAACAGTGTTTAGAAGCCTATTTTTTGAAGACTATTTTTCAGTAGCATTCTTCATCTCCCAAATTGGGTAGGTCTTTAAAAATAAACTTCATAGGAATACAGTGAAAAGGGAATAGTGCAGAAGCATAAAAATAGACTCAGCAGTCCAATAACAAACTATAAATCATTCATTTCCACCACATACTGACTTGCAACAACACTTCTGCTTTTACTGAAGAAAGGAGTTCAGAACATTTAGGGACAGGTTCATTCATTCTAACCTGAGAGAATTTTAACTTGCTGCCAAGACCAGGGTATCACAGGAGACCACGGTGTAAGTCATCTGTCTTGGCTTAGACACATTCCAGTACTATCTCGCTGTGGCTAACGGAAGGCATGAGTGAGGTTGTCCAAGTCCATTGAGAATTCAAGGCAAATCGCAAACAAGCTTGGGTCCTACAAATGGGATATCTACTGCAGAACTGCACTCCTCCTTATGGAAACACATTACGTTTGTGCCACAAAGTTACAGGCAACAAGAAGAAAGAGTTGAAATGGGACGGGGAGGGAGAGGAGGGTAAAAAGAGGTTGCATAATACCATCGCTAAAAACAAATCAAGTGATAGAGGAACACACACTGCATCTGCAGGCACTACAAAGGTTGTTCACTCACCCGTGGCCTTCCCCAGCCCAGGAAATTAGCTTGACACAAGGATTTTTTTTGTTGGAATTAACACAGTTCAGATTACTCGGCTAGCCTTCAAAATTCATTTAATGCTTACTGTAATCAATATATTGATTAGTCACACTCACTACGTGGCTCCAAAAAAGGAACACAATTACACAAGAGAGTAATTTAGAAAAGCATACAGTCCACGTTTGCTACAGTGAAGAGGTATTGGTTGTGGTGAAGGAATACATAATAAGAATTAACACATCCCAAATCATTTGATCATAATGATAGGAGTTGCCTTTGATCCAAGACAACTGGAAAAGTGGTTTTGACTGAAAAGAAAAGAAAACAACCCACCACCAAGAATTCTAATTAGAGTGAGTAATACATGAACTGATTCAATACAGAAAACCCACTTTAATTCTATGGTCAGAAATTGCTCAAACACATACATGTCAAAAAAGGACTTCTACTTACGTGCAATTTATCTTTACTTCACCAAATTTCACAATTAATTATATTCTATAATTATAATATGCTTGAATTTCTAGTACTATCAGATAGTAAAATCCCCGTGTTCTATGGGGAATCCAGTTTCATAGCCCAACTTGCTCCCTCCTAGAACCCCTCTAGGACAATCCTGCCACATTAATGGAGAAAAAAAAGAATTTAAAAAAAAAAATTTCAAATGAACATAACTATCCAGTGAATAATGCAGAATCAACAGCCCATAAAATGAAACCCTCATTTAAAAGTATAATTTCACCTTGTTTGTTTTCCTTAACAGCCTCAACTGCTCTGTATTTTTCTTGTTTTCAGGGAACCTATACAGATGGGATCTCAACTATGAAAAGCCAGCGCAGCCAGCTGTGTGCCATTTCAAGGCAGGCAAAAGTACAGGGCTAATAGGCATAAGAGAGGGATTTCCCCCTCCAATTAGCAGAAAATCCAAAGCAGGTTGCAAATGGTGAGATGATACACACGAGAAAGAACTGTAAGTTTAGGTATTTGGGCATCTTCTTTCTGAATTTACACACACTTCCTCCCTGGGCTAAGTGAAAATTTTTAATTTTGGGAGACTGGCAAATTTACCAGATTAGGCAAAGTCTGTCTGAAATAAGTTTCAAGTTTAAAATAAAACTTCTCCTTGAGCTCTGGCAATTGTATTGCTAACAACAGAATTTCTAGTACAATAGTGGCAATGTAATACAGATTTTTTTAAATACTAACTGGGTTAGAAATCAAAGCCTACCATTTAGCTATGGAGATAAAATGTGTAGTCTTTATGTTAAGAAACAATGCTTACAGATTACACGCTATAGTCAGGCTATTGTCCTGCATTCTTGGTGCACCACAAACTCAGAGGGAAGCTGAGATTCTCTTATCTCTGGTAAATCAGCACTGACTAGACAGTATATGTGCAAAAAAAAAACCCAAACAGATTCATAATAAGGCATAAGAAAATTCTAGATTAGTTGTTTATAAGCAAACCAAAAAATTTTAAGGAGAGGACTGTATTACATGTCAGGTTGGAAAGCAGAGTCTAACAGCCATATTAGCATCTAACAAATTAGAACAGCCATATTAGCTTCCGCTCTGCACAGCAGGAGACCAGAAGAGAAGTCATCTTCTAGTTGTGGACAGGACTACATGATAGCTAAGCCTTTATAACAGTACCTGTGGGCTCACCCTGTATGCCTGTCCTGGAAGAGCAAAGACTCAAGTCTTAGCATAGGCATAATTGGAGAAAAAGCCAGTGCAAGGTACAATCAACATTATCACTCACTTATATACTCATAACATTAACATGTAACCCTTCAAAAAAGTAGATTGCTCCCTTGAGTGCTTTCAAGATCCCCAAACCTGTAAGAACACTACCACATTTATCACAGAGGTATTAATTAAGCAGTGGAATTGAACAGTTCACATCTCATTTTACCTAGAAGCTGCATGTGTTCTGTTGTTGCTGTGTTAAAAAAAACAAACAAACAAACAACCCCCCCAAAAAAAAACACAGAAAAAAAAAAAGAGAAAGAAAAGTTTCTCCAAAACATGTCTGTAAATGGCTAAGCATGATACAAGACTGACTTACAGCAATTTTGACCATGAAACAAAACAGTTTTGTTAAGCCTCCATCATTGCTACCTGAGAAAACCACTATTTTTCCTTTTGTTTTAATCAAATCGTACAAATAAACCTAGGATGAAACTGTTACGTAAATTATTTTCCTACAGACCCAAGTAAAACCTATCACCAAAAGCAGTATTTACGAACGCTCCTCAGGAGTGCCTGAGATACTCTGCTAAACTGCATGCTGTACCGTCAAGAAGCTTAGAATAAACTAATGTACTCCATGTACAATGGGAACTACACGCTACTATAAACAAACTTTTTCTTGTTCCTGTCTCTTACTAGCAGCCAATGGAGTGATGAGTAACAAATTCTTCAGGAGCACATCTATCCTTTTAAGCAGAAATGGGAGACGGCAGAAGATTGAAAACAGTAACTATCTACGGTAGGACAGCAAAGAAGAGGAAGAAAAATGGAAGTGGGTGGACAGTAGCTGAGCAGCAATAGCAAATGGAAGGGGTGGGAAGGCAAAAAAAAGAGCAGATGAATAGGGAAAGAGACAAACGAGATGTGAACAAGACAGAAGACAAAATTACCAAGAGTTAGTCTAAAACAGCGGTTCTTAAATCATGGCTCAGCCAAAGGAAATTACAAAGTCAGCCTGACAGGAAGAGTAAATTACAATGCTGCTGTCAGCATCTTACTTCTCGAGTGGTGGTGCCAAGAGTCAGCCGTGGCTGGGAATTACTGGCCTACCACATGGCCGGTGCAAGTGCTGTAAGGACTTTGTTAGCCAGGTGTCTCATGGATAGAAGGAGTGATGCAGCAGAGAGTAGGCATACAGGAATGGGAAAAGGGAGGAAAGGAGAATCACCCATAACCTCAACTGGCAATAAGATCGAGCCTTTATTAACTGGTCCGTGCACTAAGATAGCTACCACACAAGTCACACTTAATCCGAAGCACTATGAAAGATGGAAAGCATTTTGTTAAACAGAGCCCCAAAACCTGCTCAGGAGTTGAGGTGAGCTCTTGTGCAAAGATACTTAAATTACATAAAAAACAAATCTATGGTGGACACAAAGGTTTCATTCAGCATTCTTAAAAAACTCCTGATGAAGAAATAAGAACTCTAGATAGGTGATACATGCAATGAAAGGAGAACTGTGATGTCCAGGGAAACGCTCCAAGGTACAACTGCATATTTTAATTCATTAAAGACATTAGCCACATAAGAGAACATGCTGTCCTGATAATCCGTAATATCGTGGTCTGTATAATCAGTCCAATCAGAATCAACATACAAAGGGAAAGAGCTTCCTAAAAACACCCATCCTAACCCACCTTCACCAAAACACAACTAAATATAGAAGAGACTTGCAGGTATGGATGGACACAACCTCCTCCTCTCCCCACGTTCATCCAATACTGCGAGTAAAAATTAAATAATGTTTTACACGATTTTATCATTGAATACAGTGTAGCATTAGTCTTCCATTACGCTGACTTAACACTGCATCGTTAGTTCAGAGGGAACCTGAGAGGAAGTTAAAGGCCTGTTTTTACTGAGAAACACCACAAAAAGATGGAAAATATTTGTATAAGCTGAAAACATACCGTAAGTATCTCTTCTGTACTTCTTTCTCTTTGTACTGGAGCAACTGGAAATTCAAGCAGGGATTTCACTGTCTTCCTTTTGGCTTTTTCCATTTGAATATTAGTAAAATAGTTGACAGCAGCAAACTCGATGAGAGCAGAGAACACAAAGGCAAAGCAGACCGCTATGAACCAGTCCATGGCAGTAGCATAGGATACTTTTGGCAATGAATGTCTTGCACTGATGCTCAGCGTCGTCATTGTCAACACTGTGGTTATTCCTTCAAAGAAATAAAGCAAAAGCACTGCTGAATCCAAGTAAAACAAAGTGAGAATAGGCAAGAAGCTTCAAAGAATTTTAAACCACTTAGGAGTCGTTCTCTTCTGCCTGTGAATAGCACATTAGATTTAAGTCATGGCAACCATCATATATCTATGAGCAGCTGTGCACACAAAACAGTTAACCAGTTTTTAAAGGAGGCATGGAAGCCATGACTTCAGCACATCATCTACAGTTCACATGAAGAAAACGTGGAAGCCTTCATCTCATATTTTTATCATGTCCAAGTTCAGTATAGTTTCTCACAAGTTATTTTCTAAACATTTTAATATTTTAATAATTTCAGTTGTTAAATAGGGGAGTGCTCCTCAGACTGCAACAAAACCATGATTTTTCCTGTAATGGGTTCAGAATCCCACCTATTACTCTGCGTCTGTTCCTCTGATCCCACTCGTAATCCAGGTGCCATTAAGTCATGGCAAATTATTTTGGTGCTAAGGAAAACTAGAATATCATGTTAACAACTCTGTTAATTAGTAAGCCATCACCTTATCTTTTAAACCCTTCTGCTACTAGTCAACCGATGAAATTTAATTAGAATTTCATCTTCTGAAAGAATAACTTTTTAATTAAAGTGTACAAGCATGAACACTGAGCTCAAAATATGACCACTTCATGGTAATGCTTCAAATGCTGTATAAAAACAAGGTAAGGGGTGTTTTTTTCTTTTTTCATCCAAAATATCCCGTATTATACCAATCTAAAATAATGACTATATAGCAAACACTGCTGAAGTCCTACCATGATAATCTCAAGGAAGACTGACTACAAATGGAGGTGTCTTTACTCTCATGTAAAGAACACTGTACCCATTTTAATTCAAGATGAGATGCATATGCTGAGAAGAATTCTAAATAATTAAAAGCACATTTTTCAACAGGATCCTCACATCCCCTATTACCTAAATGGTGCTATCCTACCTGGGTAACCTAATATGAAAAAGCTTCACCTAGACATTGCCATATAGAGAACTGGACACAATGAAACCAGTCTTTCCTATTAAAGAAGAAAAAAAAAAAAAAAAAANTTAAAATCTGAGAAAAAAAAAAAAGGGAAGTTATTTTTTTCCAGAAAGAGACACATCCCTGCTTCATCCTATCCTTCCTGGTTCTACCTTTGTCCACTTCAAGCAAATAGTTTTAAATAATTCTTCTAGGAGACTTGCAGTTACCACTGTAACTGCCCTTGGATACGTGCCATAGGGATTTACAGGGTACGGAACTCAGTTCTGGTAAAAAATATTATATATACACACGAACTGTAATTACCCAGAGCTAAATACTTGCAAGCTGCTGATTAGAAATGCATGTAACCATATAAAAATATATTAAGAGTATTTTAATATAAAAATTAATTTTAAAAAACTGTTTGGAAACTACTGCTGTCTTTCCTCTAAGAAATGCCAATCTTCCACAATCACCAGATTCAGGTGTCTGAAGCTCCGACTGCAGAAATCACAACCTGCCAAGTTTTCCCTAATCATGCAGCGTCCAGTGGAAAGATCTTTTGGTTAGCCTCTTCTCACAGTTCCTCTAGAAAGCTGGTACCATAGCAGGTATTCTGGCTTCATTCCTACCTCTTGCCTGCAACATTTCTATCTTCTTTTAAGAAAACCTTTAGAAAACAGGGTGTCTTTGGAATTTGTCAGAAAAGTAGAGAGATACTTTTACCATACTTTAAGCTGCGTGCTTTCAAAGACATGTTAGAGACTTATCTTTAACTTAGTGGCTGTCCAAACTTTATTATTATTATTATTTGTTTTCAGTTTCATATATGGACATGACGACACATATTACATGTAGTGCTCCATAATTTGCACATTTTCAATTGTCACATTTTGCCTGTAAATACTGATTCTACCTTTCCAGCTCATGGCAATACTCCCTTCAAAAAAGTACCATTATTCAACATCACTGCAAAGGCACATGCAGTGATATACTAGTTTGCCTAATGTAATTCTTGAGTTGAGAGCTAGTGGGGTTCTTATTAGCTTTACAGGTTAGTTTTCCTATAACTAATCATTAACCGTGTCTAATTTGCGGTACTAAACAGTGTTCAGACTCTAGTTACATGTTTGAATGGGCCGTCACGCAGAAACATTAATTCCTATCACTCTTGCCAGCATCTCTCTATCTATAGAAAGGCTTTTTGTAGAACATTCTCTTCCTGATTAGTCCTGCTTTAGACTACAGTACATTATAAAGTCAGGACATTGCTCTATAAAAACTGCTTTTAAAAGTGTTTTTATCCAACTTCTTAGGAATCATATTTCCATTTAATTTCTTATGCTTTGTCTTCCATAGAAGCTTTTTTGTTTTTTATTTTCAGAGTTCACTGTAGCATCTAATTCAAGCTGTATTTTGATGAGGGCAATTTTAATATCTTGCGATCATTTTGCTTTTTGAATTCATTTTCATAATGGCAAGAGCAGAAAGGAGAGAAGAGCACTAAACATAAAATTACACTAACAGGATCTAAGCCTTACTCATACCAAACTTCCACTGATGACACAGATATCTTGTAAGAAGACATCTGTATCTCTCATGCACTCCCAATCAAATGATTTTAAAAGGATTTTAAAAGGTGTGAGTTCAAGTAATTACACTACTGTCCACTGGAGGATAAAACCTCACTGGATGTAGGCTAAGGACTTGGCTGGATTACTCAGGGACAGGTCTTCCCAATTTGTTCCCCACGCAGGTAGAATACGCACAGATGTACAGCCATGTGCCACAGGCAACCATGTCACCCTTCTGGTCAAATATTCCAAGTATCTCTTCAGATTCCAAGGATTCACATAATACATTCTTCACACACTGACAGCAAAAATCCCTCTGAATTTCCTTTATTCCCTTGTTTCTGCACTAGCACAGCCGCAGTATACCCCAAGCCCTAAAATGGCCTATCCTAGTGAAAGTCGTTAAAAGAGGAAGTATGAGAAAAAGCAAAGAAGAAATAATTACCAAACACAGTTCTAGCTGGAACGGACTCCTTATTTATCCAAAATGAAACTTGAGAAAGGATCACGGTCATAATGCATGGGATATAGGTCTGAATCATAAAATAACCCATTTTCCGTCTGAGGTGGAAGTAAACCGTCATAACAATATATTCACCTAAAAAAAAGAAAAAAGAGAAAAAATTTCTGGCTGTGCATAACATTTTTGTGTTGCAGAATATCTGTTTCAGATTATCAACTAGGATTGTTTAAGATGACACCATTCATACCACTTAATGTGTATAGAAAGATATGTTCCTTAGAGACAAGAATGAAACAAAGTTTTAAACAAAAAAATCCAGTGGTAGTAGGTCCTTACAATGCCATTCAGAAGCTGCTATCAAAAATACTATAAGCGTGCAGCTAATACTGGATCACTTTTTACATCATAAGTACAATTCAAAAAATTCTTTTGGTATCTGTTGAAGAAGAGACTCCCAAGACACAAGCTATCTACCTACCATAGTGTCCAGAACATTGTGGTACCTACCTGCCAAATAATAAGAACAATAACGCACATTAAATTACATGGAAGCATCTCCACTTTTTACTAGGTTTAGACATCAGCATCACTATGATAACGAAACAAATGCAAAAATCATTGGCAAGAATTAAAAATGCTGTAAGTTTATCTAAAATATTATCATTCATATTAAACAAACAAAAAAAAATGCAGTTTTAGCATAAACTGAATAAACTGTCTAAATAAAGCACTACAGAATGAGCATTGTGGGGATAGTAAGGAAATTCTGTTGTTAACTCATAATAATATGCTGAGAAGTAAATTTCTGGTGTATTGCAAAATGCTGTTTTATCTTTGAGAAAAACATTCACAGAGCAATACATCAAATATATCTGCTTTATCTGTTTCATTTTGACCATCTCGCAACACCCAAACTTGCTGATGCTTAGAAAATGATTCCAAATTTTAAAAATATTTTGGGAATATGCTTGTTTATCACCACACTGCTCATCAGTGATACTTCACTCATTTCGGATGCCTGTAGTTGCCATTTGCCTTATTTCTTACAGCACAAATCAGCAGAAGCATCTATTGTGACTAATGCATTTGTGCCTATCCTTATCTGACTAGAGGGTTTTTATGGCTTTAATAACCCATTCTGTATGCTGTACTTCTATCCCGAGCTGTTTGCACCGCCAAACAAAGGAAGTCTTTTGCACATAATGTGGATACAGTGCTGAGAAATTACTTCCTCACCCAGGCATCCTCTTGACTCTTCAAACTGCATTTTAAGCAGTGATTAAATGCTCATTTTGTCCCTCGGAGTAATGATCTCATTCTAGCTTTCTGAAAGACCGTCGCAATCTACTGTAATGAATCTGCAAATGTAAATCTGAAGGAGAGAAACCTAATTCAGATGTACGCTCTCAGCCCTTCCCATATACCCTATGACATTCAGTAAAACACCTTACAGGAAAGGAAGAAAAAAGCCTGGGACAATGTTACAGGGTTAGTTTTACCTCAGGTTGATTTTTACTGACGAGATTCCTACCTGTAATAGATTTAATGGTTTCAGTGGATACCGTATGCCCAAGCAGGTCATACTGAACTAAACTGGAAGACTCCTCAGGAACTTCCACTGACTTCTCAGGTCCTTTTGTCCAGGTATAAATCATTTCACTCTTTGGATAAGCATCTACAACACAGCATCAGTTTGCATAAATAGGAAACTTCTCATACCCTACTAAGAGCACACTCCAAACCTACTGAAATCATATGGCAAGACTCACACTAACAGCTTTTTAGAAGATACCCTTCATGTTAAGTTACCCCCAACAGCCACCCCCGGAGGAGAAGGAAGAGCAGCTAAGGTCGTGTGTCAAGTGTCACACAAATTCACTTCACATTTGCACGTGAAGTCTAAACATAAGTTCTTCCTGGATCAGCCCTTATTGGGCATGTAAAGTTTATCTTTAAATTATTTTAGCAATTTCTGTCTAAACTTTTATCATTAAAGTATTCTAACTTATAAAAAAGTGCATGTATAAGGAAGACACATTTTGGAGACTGGGCTCACATTTCTTTACAGAAAATATTGATTATACTAAAAAATATACTATACTAAAATCTATAATATTTTAAACTTATGTTTAAAATATTTGTCAGAAACCAGAGGTCAGTAAAAGATTGACAATAGCCCAAAAATAAGCACAACCAAAGAAACACTTTACATGTAATACAAAAGACATATCTCAGGGCTAGCATTCAATCCCTACACAGCCCAAACTCCTGTTAAAATTAAATCAAATCAGTCTTGCATTTGAAATGGCTAGGTCTTATTTCAATTTTCACTGGGGAAGGCATCGGATTAGTGTGAAGTGTAATTTCTGCTGGTTGGTGATTCTGCCTGAAGAAATATGCCTGTAGAGAAGCCCCCACTATTGAAGCTCCCCTAACGTACAGCTGATACCAAACCCAATTCTGGCAGCACCTGGTCTCCAGTCTCACCCTAACAGGGATGAAAACCCTTATCAGAGCACTGTCTTTAATATCCCCCTTTTTGGTTGACTATCCAGCCGCATAAGCTAAATTTATGCTAAGGAAAGACTGAGTAGCTTCCAGCCATTTCTAACTTCAGAGCTCTGGGGTCAAGGAAAGCAGATTAATGTCCAGCCACTGACTACATCTGAGTGTAAAGCAGAGAAGTCAGTGACCGAGGGGGCTTAGAAAAGCGACCAGATAGTTAACAGAGTGCACCGACCATCCCCAGGTGGTCTTAGAGGTCTCTGCTGTGAATTCAAACCAGGGAATTGTAACTACCTCCCTTGGTTGTTATGCACTATGTCCCAAAATGTTCCTTCTAGCCAAAGTTTGGAGATTATCCAAAAATCTACATCTGATTTCAAAGCAGAAAAGGAAAGTCACCAGCACTAAGATTCTTCTCACCAGTCTAAAAATTATTTATCCAGACTAAACTTGCCATGCAGACTCCTGTTATAGGCCAGGAGTTAGGAGACAGACAAATAAAACGAAAGATCAAATCTTTACTCATAACCTACACATCTAACAGGATTTCAGTGTGCCTCCACTGACTGTAGAGAAAGTCAGATAACCTGCTTCCCTAGGTGCCTTTTGCCTGGCTGTTGGAAGGTGAGATGGATCCCACCCTCTTTGCCTTCTCCAGAGAATCTCTCACTTCACTGACTATCCAATTCCACCCTAAGAACCAAGAAAAACTAAGCAGTTCAAGCAACTGTGTAGCCAGAATAGTGGGGTTTAACATAACAGCTGAATCACTGCTTGCTTTTCAATTCACTGCCTGGGTTGTATTTTTCAGGCCCTAAATAAAATTCCCAGAACTTAACAGGAGTTTTGTCTGCATAAGGATTGAGTATCAAGACTAATATTCAGAAAGTTCAGTAATTGTTCAAAATCTACTTCTACTATTTAAATTCTGTAGTTACAAGAAATTTCATAATTGCAACTTACAACTCCCAAATTTGAGAGGACAAGCATGACCATCCATGGGAAAATCCACTAATCTCATGGGACACTCTGCACTTATTGTAAGCCTATAATGGAACAAATTAAATAGTCTCTGGTTGCCATTTTGTCTAGGCAGTATAACTTTTTGCATACAGTAATTGTAAGAAGCTGAACAAACAAGTTAGATACCTCATTGTGTACAGGATGGTGCCATTTCTCATTATTCTGAAGAGTTTATTTGGGGCTGTCATATTATGTGCAACAGACTTTTTCCCATTCCTGAAGAAAGTGTCAGGAGTCCACACCTTCGAAACCATCAAGTTGTTAAGTCTTAAAATTTCAATAGGGCCATCATATTTTAATCTTTTGTCTACCCATGTCTGACGGAAGAAGACATCCATTGTATACTCCTGTATTAAATTGCAGAAAAAGAAAGATCACGTTTGCGTGTATAAGTGTCTCCTGTAAAAAAACAGAAGTCCCTCAGGAGCAAAGAAATCAGTAGTAAAGAAAATGCTAAGTCCACTACACAAATATATTTCCACCAATTAAAGTGTGTTGTGTACTTCTTAATAGCTTAATTTCTCACATTAGTCATATCAATAAATTGCTACACATATTTAATCATTAAGGAATAATTAATCTAATTAGGTTGCAGGAAGCAGGCAATTGAATTTGTAGTCAAGCATACAACTGGAAACAAAATTATCTCTGACAATAAGTGTCAACAGATTTTTAAAGAAAAGATATCCATGGATTTTCTGCTGCTGGCTACATTAAAAATACCAGGACAAACAATTAATTTCACTTTAAAGTCAGAAGAGAATATTTAATTTCAACCAATGGAAAGTAAGCTTTTTTTTTAAGTGAGGAAAGCTAAATATTTCTTTTGCTAAGCCCACAAAACATGGATAAAAGTGCATACATACACATTTGTTTTTAACCACGTGTAACTACCCCCTTAATTTCCTCAGAAAAGCCATTCAGATGCTCCAGAGAAAACATGCAAACAACAACGGCAGAACTGCAGACACAGGCACATCATGAGAAATCATATGTGAATGAAAGGACAAACGAATGCATTTCTCATCTCTGGAACCTAAAGCATTTCACAGAAAAAAGCATCATGGGGCATTGAAAAAGGTAACACAGAAAGCTTTAAGTCCTTTCTAATTTAAAGTTGTAATTTTGTTGTTAAGCCAAACAATGTTTTCTGACTTTATTTCAAGCTCTTCTGCACAATGTTACCATTGAAACTACTTGTGTGGCCATGTCTATTGGCACGGGCAAGGAGGCACGTCTACTACTGTAATGCATCTTAGAATTCTGTCTTCTTTTCCACGGCTGCATCCTCCGCTGTGGTTCATAGGTAATCTATGAAAACTCTCTTTTCTCGTGTCATTTCTCGCTGGTGACTTCATAGCTCATAACTAGCAGTTTCTGTTATTAGATTCTACGTGACAGATTTCGTAATATGACATTTCAACCTTTTTCATTTCACTGGGTACCAAAGTAACCCAGCTCTAAAAAGACATCCTCATCATCCGCTGTACTGAGACTATACCACACTTTGCTGTTTCAGCGAGTTTTATGAGCAGCCACATTCAGATTACATTGGGTCACTAATGGATATATTAACTAAAAACCATTCCAAACCCACTTCCTAGATCCCTGAATAGCCTCCTAACTAATCCCTAATGATTAAAGGGGAAACATCTCCTGTAAACTCTATTTTTGCCAGTTCCTTACCTATCTTCAGTCCATGTTCTCACTCCTGCCTTCTCCAATATAACTAATAATTTCCCACGTGGCACCATGTCAAATGCGTCAATGAAACCTGAGAGATGCCACGTAGCCCTCATTTTAGATTTGAGGCACACATTACTAGATTTCCTTGGGACCAGATTCTTGCACCCCTTGTCACACTGAACAGCATCACATTGTACATGGCAACCATTGAAGGGGTAAGATGCATTTCAACACAAGACTGCTGTCACGAATCTATAGCCCTTGAAAAAATATCTTGCTGTCACATACTTTTCCACATGATAGAACCACATTAGGTACACCACAAAGTGCACGACAGCACTGTATGGGAAGAAAGTTACTGCCCTGAAACTGCCTTTCCCTTAAAGAAGTTCAGTTCAGCACATATGGCTGTGTTACTTCCATGTGATTTCTTGGATATTTTATAAAAAGAGAAACTATTGTGTGATTTAAGGGTAGGGTATACCACTAGATTATAGAAGTTGATGAGAGTTATGCTGGATTTGACCTCAAATGAATGCAGATGCCGTTCAGGCACAAATAACAGTCCGTGCAAATGTAACGTTTCTCTTCTGTGACTATTTCACGCACGTCACTTTGACATTCAATTTCTGCAGACACTTATGAAAATTCTTATCAGTCAAACATTTGCTGAAAGTGATGCTAAAAGAGGCACAAAGATCAGCAAAGGGCGTTCATCTGAAATGAAAACGTCAACAAGTATTTGCGAAATGATGTCATTATTATTCACCTGAGAATAACGCAGGTTTCAGAAAGAAAAGGCGATTTCAAAGATATTACACGTTTTCCTCACAGTAGACTGACTTAGATGCTCCCCAGAAGACCCGATTCTGCCTCTATACCATGAAAGTCTGTTTTAAATCCCATGAAGCTAATTCCTTAAGCCAGCCAAAAAACAGTGAAAGTGTGACCAGAATCAGGCCTGATGTATCTAATTATAACCTGCAAATTAAGCTGTTACTAATCTTGTCTACTGTGCATGAGTGACAGAACAGTACAGATGAAACATCCACTCCTTACTGCAGTTCATGGTTTCTAAGAACCAGGAAATGGCATTTTAATCCCAGAAATACATACCATTTCTACATCAGAAACAGGTCCAAAACTGGTGACATATATATCTGTTTTGACTTCAGTAACAGGACCTAATGTATGAAAAGGAAGTGAGCAAGAAAATTTGAATTTTGCAGGTCAACAATTCCCATCAATGATCCTGGCGTGTGAACAGTTATTGCTTTGAGGGTTCTGTGGACGAGCAAGAGCAAAATGCAAATACAGGTCATTTCAGATAAGTCTCTAATAACAAGCACTGCTCAATTACCTTTACCACATAAGTAAATCAAAAGCACCATTTCCATGCAAATCCCCATTCAGAAAGCCAATGTTGACTCAACGGATAAGAAAACAGATGCCAAAAAATTAAAAGGCTCACTGAAAACACCATGCTAATTAACAACAAGCACTGAATTCAGGAAATCCA
Organism: Himantopus leucocephalus; assembly: GCA_003993805.1. NCBI lineage: Eukaryota > Metazoa > Chordata > Aves > Charadriiformes > Recurvirostridae > Himantopus > Himantopus leucocephalus. The sequence continues at coordinate 72,658,164 of RSEF01000004.1, read as the reverse complement.
CGTTCCCCAAGGCATTTATTACTAACATTCAGTCCTACTGGTAATAACTGGCCTACAGATATTAGCATGCCATGCACCGGGAAATTTAGTACTGCAAGTATCAAGAACTGCATCCATATCCTGAGATGCACTTAAGTGCTTTAATACTAACAATCAAAACAAAAGTTGGATATCAAAGCATTTTTGAGGGTCTGAACCTAGGTCCAGATGCTACTACAAAGCCTGTCTTGAAGGAACTGGTGATACCTAGGACACTGTTCAAAACAGTGCACCGACTGGAGGTCTCGCACTCTCACAGCTGGGTACCACATGGCAACCATCAGAGAAAGCAGTTTCGTTTTAACATATCATTTCCTTTACTACAGGACAAAACACCTTGACATTTCAGATGGGCATTCACTCTACAGTACGCTCTACAGTTCCTCTTAAACCAAAGAACACGTGCACTAACTAATTTCACTGGGATTTAGGTCTGTTCCCAATGTAAAAGGCTCAAAAGCTGCTAATCGTTACCAGTTACTGTGATGATTCTGTGATCAAAGCACTAGCTAACAGTTTAATTCAGGTAATTAACTCACATCACAAATTTAAAAAAAAAAATCTACTGATGGCCTTACCAAACAGTATCTCTTAAAAAAAAAAAAATAAAATATGCACAATCTACAAATTCATAATCATAGTTTCTAAACCCCTGCAACTCAAATTTCTAAAGAGGATAAGTGGCTTGAGTCTGCTAATTCAGGTTTTATCATAGTATTTGCAATCTAAAAATGAAAGGNAGTCTGTTCCCAGTGTAAAAGGCTCAAAAGCTGCTAATCGTTACCAGTTACTATGATGATTCTGTGATCAAAGCACTAGCTAACAGCTTAATTCAGGTAATTAACTCACATCACAAATTAAAAAAAAAAAATCTACTGATGGCCTTACCAAACAGTATCTCTTAAAAAAAAAAAAATAAAATANCAGTAGCTCTTAAAAAAAAAAAAAATGCACAATCTACAAATTCATAATCATAGTTTCTAAACCCCTACAACTCAAATTTCTAAAGAGGATAAGTGGTTTGAGTCTGTTAATTCAGGTTTTATCATAGTATTTGCAATCTAAAAATGAAAGGAGGAAAGACTTCAGACTGTTAGCAGCAGTCTTCCTGCAAAGAAATGCCCCTCTTGCAAAGGAAAAAAAAAATTTAAAAAAATCACTGTTCACTGATGTCACTTTGAATCAAATGTTAAAAGGAAAAAAAGAAATAAGCAACTGGAAAACAGGGAACCTATACTTCTTGCACCTAGAATAAGTGTCAAACTGTGAACAAAAAGTAAAATAAAACCATGCAAAATTATTTCACTAAACAGTTTGCAAGTTATGTAGAGAAGAACGGCTAAGAATTTTTCAGCTAAATGTCAAAAAACGACTTTGCTGGAAGTTAACAGTTTCACAGAAGGACATTTTTTCAAGATAAAATCTAAATAAAATTCACCCTACAACATTTGGAAGCTCAGCAGTCCCTGGAAAGTTGGATAGTTTGGCATGTCTGTCTTGAAAAGTTTTTAAGAAGAAACTCCCAAGTTCCAAATAACACACTTTCACACCTTGCTGTTTGTTTTGCAGTGGGTTGGTCTCTAAACATGTCAAATGGAAGCTGCTCTCCTTTCTACAAATAACAAAGTGTTCATTAGTTCAGGGAAATCCATGAGTGGTTAGACCAATCTTTTTACTGATAACATAGTCCAGTCATATTTCTTGAATATAATTATTTCTGGAGAGCAGAAGAGCTCCAAGAGATTGGAAAAGTCTTACTAGAGCTGTAAAGATACTGGAAATGAAGACATTCATCTGCAGCACTAGAAAATAGGGGAGAACAGCACAATCATAATTGTACATAGAAGAGATCCAATCGTATCTGACCTCCCATAATCACAAGACTACAATTTATCTAGGGTTGGTTTAAGTACAGAAATATTTATTCCCCCTGAACTTGAATTGTTTCGGAAACCGAAGTTCTATAGAAATGAAGAAATCATTTCCCCACATAGCTCTAGTAAGAAAATGTAGGAATTAGGCTCTGTTACTCAGTAGTAAGAGTAAACTGAGTATTTCACTCAGTTCCTGAATCCCTTTCAGGAACTGCTTTATTTGTTCGTTCTAAGAAACCAAATAGGAATATTCCTCAA
>RSEF01000004.1:72630657-72648187 GCA_003993805.1 Himantopus leucocephalus | reverse complement strand
GAGGGGGAGGAGGAGAGGAACGAGAGCTCCGACTTCAAGGTTAAAACAGAGCGCATCCCAAAACGGATGGGAGCGAGTGGGTTATGCCGGGTTTCTAAAAGCCAGAACGCCAGAATGAACAAATGGTTTCACGTTATATCTTTCTTTTTTCTTTTTTTCCTTTTCATTCCTATAATTAGGAAACAAGATTTGGTGACCCAAATAATTTCCATTATACAAGGTCCAAGGGATTCTGCAGCAATTACAGTAAAATCCACTCAGAAGTGTTGCTCGTCTGTCACAGGCTGTTGGGATGGTTGGGTGGAGAGGGGAAGAGAGGGGGGAAAAGAAGAGAAAGGGGGGGGGGGGTCCCCCACACAATAGGTATTGGCAATAAACAACTTGCTCTTCTGATCAAGTGTGCTGCAGGGACAATTGTTTGCGTTTGGAAATCAGTGTGCGTGTCAATTTTAATGAGGATGGTGAAGTTCATGGTGCAGGAGCACATAGTAGCAGGTATTGTAATTGACTCCAAGACTACAGTACTGTCAATGCTGACATAAAAAGGCTTTATTCATTACTCGCTACAGTATCTCCCAGCACTGAAAGGCCTGATTATCTTCAAAACTACTGTACACTTGAAATCTTCCTGATTGTACTTCAGAGCTTGTTCCAGCTAGGGTGCCCTTTGCCGATTCCTTTGAAAAACAATTAAAGCTGTGCTTGAAATCCATTTAGCTTGCTAATGCTGTTTATCTTTCAGAAAACTCTGTCTAGGCAGTCACTTCTGCTTCCAATTTTAAAAGCCCTATTTAGGCCCCTGCAGATTACTAGTCTGCTTCCTGAGATCTTGACAGGATCCTCATCTCCTGACTGCCTTACTGGAGCGATGAACGCTCTGCCGAAACCTCCCAGAGCAGGCAGCCTGCCTACGGACAGCACACGTGCTCCATACAGTATGTACAAGCCTGGACAACGCAGACGGTCGGATGTCACGCCAAGCTCATGCCAGCTCCCGTCATGAGACTCTGGGAGCAACCTGTTTAACTCCATGCACAGGTGACAACCAGCATACCAGCAAGGGCCCGCTGCCCTGGCTCCATTAGCACTCTGATCAGGAACGACAGAAGGATGGATCAGCAGCTCTTCAGGTGTCTTATTTCCCCACATCAGATAAGTTTGCCTGGGTTAATCAGCCACTTTTGATCTTCTGTAAAGTGATGTAATTTGTTTTTCTGGACCAGTCTCCTGCTATAGCATGGACTATGCCAAGGGGACACTTAGGACTGGCCTCCAGTAAAGATAATCTCTAGTTTTCCCATCCCTTGCAAGAAAAAGTAATCCCTGGTTGCAGAACATTGATGATGTTTCTAAGTGAGATTATCTAATCTAGGGATACTTCAGAAAAAAATTTGCTGGCAGCAGTCAAATTCACAAAACTAAAGCAAGGGCAATAGATGGTGATTGAGGACCGGGAAGAATCCTGCTGGCTAGTCACAGACACAGAGCAAAGCACGGCTCTACAGCACTGCCACTTCGAGCAGCTGCCGTGGAAGAAAGCCAACAACGCCCTGGCAGAGCCGGGGGCACCCTTGGGTTTAGATTGTTTTATTACCTTCGGCATGTGTACAGACACCTGCGTGAACTGAAACAGAAAAGTCAAGTGGTATTCACCAGTAATGATCTCCCCACGTGAACGTCCTGAGAAATGTTATCTCTCAGCCCCCTCTCAGCTCCATGCCTGGAGCCACAGGGAACATGGATGCCATAGGCCCAGTAGTTCTGCTGCAGGTAGAAATCAAAGAAACTCACTCAGTTATCCCCCTTCCAGCAATTTTAGGAACTGAGCTGGTCTTTGCACGATTACCAGGTTCTTTAGAACAAAGAATAATGTTAGTGATATCTTTTGTCTCTTCAGGAAAGCTACTACAGTACAGGTAACGTCAGGTTGAAAGGTTTGTGGACGTGCCCTGCCACGGCACCAGGCAAGAAGTACTCATGGCTTCTAAGAAGATGTTCATGCTGTTTTATCTAAGAAAAGGTAAACATAGTGCCCTCCTGTCACACGCTCCCTGACACAGGTTGTATTGGTGTAGGATCCAGGTGCCACTTGGGTGCATTTACTCCCTCCAAGTGCTAAATGAGAAACCACTTTCTCTAAATCTAGAAAATGAGTTCAAACACTTTTCAAATTTATCAGTGGTTAATATCTCCCTTAGATCCAGTGCTGACTGTAAAGAATTAAGTAAGATTAATACCGAAAACAGAGATTGCTGTCCTTGATATCTGAACAACTGTATCATTTGTATATTGCTGCAACTTTCACAAAGCTAGGCTTGAAGGGAACATAATAGTTCAAAATAACAGTAAACAGTCCTGTAAGCCAGATAAATCACTTCTGAGTACCTGCTTATACCTTTTGATAAATGCATTGCCCTGGTTAATTTCATCATTTTTGAAATTACATCATAAGATACATTCTAGATTCTTTTGTAACATATTTGTAGCACAGACACATACAGAAACTCCCAGGGTGCTTCTTTGTCACCAGCAGATGTATGCTGATTTTAAAAATACTGCTTCAAATGGTGTTTGATCACTTCAAAGAATTTCTGGGTTATATCATCTCTCTAAAAGAACTTGATGATTCCAAGAAGGATTTAGTGGTCACAGGCTGGATTGATGGTCCCTAAAAATGCTGAATTTGGCATTTTCTCAGCTTCTCCAGCTTTTACCACCAATTCGTCCAAGATTTCTCCGAGGAAATCTCACCCATCGTGGACTATTGTAAGAAAGGGACTATTTTTGCCCAGCTCCATATGCTCAGAAAGCACTTGAATATTTTAAATAGACTTTTTTTTTTTTCACTGCCCCTATGCTGATGTATCCTCCTAATGCTTTTTGATGAAGCAGACATTCTGGCCATGCCTCAAAAGTAGTTTTACCCAAAGCTATAGATCTTCGCGTATAGCTTGATCATTTTTTATTTATCACAACACACAGAGAAGCAGAAAAGTTTTTCATCAGTATTCCCATTTCTACTTTACCATCAGATTAAGTGGAAAGAAAAAGAAAGTCAGTGCTTTTCTTCTTGAAGGCGTTATCTAGCCTTCCAGGTTTTTTTGTAAACTATGGACTCCACCAGCATTACAGGGTATATAGGTAAATTATAGTTTACGTCCTTTTCCCCAGCAGATTTCATTATTCAGCTGATTTTGATCTGATTTAGTCCTGGCATTAAATCCATGAAGGCAGCCAAGCTTATACGGAAAAGACTGGGAAAATCTTTAATGCCTAACTACGTATTGCATAGTTAAAAGTCTCTAACACTTATAAAACAGGAGATAAAACTGGGGTCATTGCCAAGCTCCTAAATGTTTCTTTATCTGAATAGCTAAGTCATTGATTTCTTGGACTTTTTACAGTTTCTGCCCGTATCAATAGTTTCTTACAGTCTTGATCAAACGGCTTGTCCTCACATAGATCCTTTTTAAAGGTCAGGGGTCAAATATCTGTTCTTTGGAAAATGTATACCCCAATCTCATTTTTGGTAGATGACCAAAAAAAGACATGGATAGTTTTTCCATACAGCTAACTGGAGGGTCTTTCACTCCCCTCCTTGCACCTCCTCAAGGGCACAAGGGGTCTTTCACTCCCCTCCTCTCCTGCATCCACACACATTAAAGAGATCATGGGGGCCTACAAAAAAATCACATCTGTCCTTAGCTTTATCAAGACTTTGATCTGGAGCTCAGGAGAAGCCTGAACTACCTGTTCAGGGAAGAGTTTTCCATTGGTGGGGACACCAGGCTACTGCAGCCCTTGATTGCACCTCTTGCTACGCAGTTAAGTTTAAGCACTCTGGATTTGGGGTCTACTGACTGCAGTTTAAGTTCTGATCTGGAAGCAGTAAGATAGATGCTTAAGCTCTTTCCCGCTCTTCTTGCAGTCCAGCTTTCCCTCCCTACTGTAGTTCAGGTAGTTTTCTTTCCAGCTTCTTATTTCAGTATCTTATGAAAAAGTTTTTACCTCCAGTTTTAAAAGGATCCCCTTGCATTCATTGTAGCAAACATATTGCCAGATGCAGTTCCTTCTCTCGAGAACTTACAGTCTAGGTAGGTAAGATCGACTCAGGATTGGACAAAACAAAGTACTATTATTTCTGTTTTCCTGGGAAATGAGGTGCAAAAAGCCTCAGTCATAACCCAAAACCGTAACACCGTGTAAGGAATTTGCAACAGAACAGGAGCTTAATTGCAGTCTGCTGTGTCCCAGGTCAGTTCTCTAATCACCACCTCAGCTGTCCTTCCAAAGCACAGCACAAGCTCTTTGTAAAACGGAACCTTCAGCTGGCCCAGCTTTGCTTCACTTCCATGGCCAGAACTCCTACGAAACTGCAGGAACTGATGCCGACATGCATTTAGCCGTGTATTTTTTCCTCTGACATATGGTATTTACCAGACTGTTCTAGTACCATGGTTATTTTAACACACATGTCCTTGATTGCTTGGAATAAGGTAAGAAAATCCTTTGAGTACCAAATATATATATATACACACACATATATATTGCTGTTACTGATTGCGATAGGATTTATGTGGATTCTTCTAGTGATTGACACATGGATGTTTAAAGAGGTAAGCTGTCAGCTTCGTATTTAAGGGGACCTCTACTCTACGCGCTGCAATGGAAACGTGTTTGTGGAAGCGCTCATTGCAGGAACTGCCAATTTGGGGCAAAAAGTGATCTCAGCAACAAAGTATTAGAGAACTCCTATGCCTCCGTCTCTCAGTTCTTGTCTAACGCTACTGCTTCCCCAGCACACACAATCATATAACCAGGCACGTCATTGACCCGTGTCCTGTCTGCAGCAGAGCCTAGAAGTGCAGGGGCCGTCGGGGCAGGTCACTGTCACCTCCTCAGTGGCAGAGTGAGAATAAAGCAGATCTCCTGATTTCTGTATCTAAAATGGGCATCCTCAGAAAATATGATAAGAAGATCTCTTCATGTGGGGAGAACAGAGATTTTTCAAAAAAACCAAAGTACAAGGCTGGCTGTTTCATCCAGGTGCAGGACACAGCAGCCAGGGTTGTGGGGAGGAATCTGGGAAGCCGCTGCCCTGCGTCTGCCTTCCCCTGTCAGGGCTTCCAAGTTTAATGCAAAATGTGTCAAAATTTTTGGTTGCCCCGAGCAACAGTAGCAAACCTTCTGCAGCTTTCAGAGACAGCAGGCAAGGCGGAGGGGGGCAGGGGGCTGAGGCAGGGGCAGCTCGCAGGGGGCTGCCAAGGCTCAGAAGGAGTGAGGAGGAAGGCTGGGCGTTCCCGCTTGCAGTCTTCTTCAGGTCCTGCTTTCAGGCAGAGCCTCCACACTATACTACCTTGTTTTAAGATAGCTGCATCCCGCTGCTGGCCCCTGCTCCCGGAGGGAACAAGAGAGCAGAAGCACCAACAAACTGCCTCCCTGGAAGGCTTCATGTTCCCAGTCATTACACATTTATTAATCCCAGAAGTATACGAGTTATGGGCAGATGCCTGGAGAATGAGTTAAAGAATGCCACGGGAGACATAGGTCTCACACTGAAGCCATTGGGGTCAGCTCTAGAGATTTTCTCCCTGCCTTCACAGTGCTTGGCTTGCCTGGGCCTCTCAAATGCGGGAGAACCTTATTTTTCTTTAAAAGAGGGAGCAGGAGAGTTGCAGAGTCTGGATTATACAATGGGGGAGAAAAAAACCTGAAAATTTGACCTAGGTGTTTTATAAAGTACTGCATAAAAACCCCAAAATCCTGCAGGCAGATGAGTAAAACTGAGACTTCTGAATCTCATGACCCCTGTGGGGCTGACTTCCGATTCTCAAGTCTGGTGCTAGCAGTACTGCTGAGGCTCTGTTTCTGCTGCTCTTTCCTCATGTTGCCGTGCTGGGGGGTGGGCGAGCCGCGCTCAGCACCACCTCTGCACTGGCAATGATGTTCAGTAAAGAAGAGATGCTTCGCTTTGGTTCGGTTCACTTCCCACTGCTGCTCTCTTTGCTGATGTCAAGCACACACATTAACAGAAAGACCTTCCTTTCTACCTTGGAAGAGATACATCCTTTATGTCATGCCATTTTAAGAAATATGACTCCAGAAGGAGCAAGGCATACAGTCACCTAAAGGTGCTGTGCATCTACCTTCTTACAAGGGATAGCTTGCATAGTTGTACACCAACTATAGTCAAAACCTTCCTTATAATGACATCTCTGTACTAAATAATAACATCAGCATTCATGTGTTACTTAGAAAATATTCCCTTTAAAATGTTTTAGTATGAAAACAAACAGAACAATTTTTTTTTTATGCAAATAGACCTGCCAAACAGACTTTTGCAGTGGCCCAGGGGACTGTGAACAGCTGAGCAAATTGGCATTTAGAGCTGCGCTTGTAAGCTCTGCTTGCAAAGGCAAAATTTGCCATTGTAGTAATACACTTAATCCACAGAAGACACACAACCAGTCTGCTCTTCATTACCATCTGGTGGTTGTTGCACGGAGTGGCATTACTCACATCTCAAAAAGTTACTGAGGGGAATTTTCATATCATCACCAGAAAGGAAAGGGCACTGCAGCAGCAGTGGGCAGCACCAGGGGGCTCGTTTGGTCTTACAGGCATCGATACAGGGGCATCAGGCCCAGAAAACACTGACAAAATGAGCGGGTGGAAAAGAGAAAATTAAGAAGCATCTGGTGGTGCTTCAGCATTTCATCAAGTAATTTAAGGCGTACCTGAATATCATTTGCAAGGAGCTGAGAACGGCTTGTGAAGCGTAGTGCGCTGTTCCCTCCCACTGACAGCAATGGCAGCTGAGACCATTTTGCAAGATAAGGTATCTTTTTAACCACTTTTAATAACTAGCTCCCAGATCTCCTTCACTACTTATCCAGAGAGATACCTTACAAGAGGTACCCTAGCAGGGGCGCTCTGTCCTCTGTGGTAAGCAAGAGGAAGATAATCCCATTCTACAGCTACACGGGGAGCTAACTATCCTCTGGCACAGTTCATGCTTGCCACTGTGCAGTCTCTTCCCCTTTCCTCCCAGTGGTTTCATCAAAGGGAAACTTCAGTGTAATTCAGCTTGAAAGGGACTTTTGGAAGTCATCAGTCAAATCTCCTGCTCAAAGCACAGTTAGCCTCAAAGTTAGCCCCCAGTAGCTCGGGGCCTCTGAGGAGGTCCTCACCCGTTTGAATCTTCCTGGAGTATTTCTTATGAAGGAAGAGTAGTCTGCTCTTATACGGAGTAAAAGCAGTACAATAATTGTTAATGAAGAACAATACCCTTTTCCGTTTACCTAAGTGTGTGGATCAACAGATAATTGATATAGCCGAGGAAGAAAGTACCCTAAGTAGACAAGTCCAGTCTAAGTATTTTGCAACAGCAGAAATACAGCCTCTTGGCCACAGCCACATAGGGTGCTAGTCTGGATGCGCCATGGGGATGATCCGGTGCAGCTGCAGCACCTCCCATCTTATGCACTAGATTAAATTTTCAAGAATTGCATGAAATCAAGTAAAATCAGTTCATTATTGTAATTATAAAACTCACAAAGCATAATACACTTAGAAATAGTTTTATGGCTCAGTTGCTTTTTACATTTAAAGAAGATGGACTCTTCAGTTCCTTTCCCAGCTCTGCCACTGATTTCTGTGCCCTTGGATTAGTCATTTAGGCCAAGTCTTCCCAACCGGAGTAGCTAATATTAAGTGCATAAACGTGTATGAAAGCTTTTATAAGAGTGACCCAGATCTTGTGGACGCCAAATACCCAAATCTGCATTTAAAATTTTGATCCCCAGACCTTCGTGTCTGAATTTCCTGTTCTGTAAATTGTGGAGGAGACTTACATATGTTGCAGGAATATTTGAAGTATTAATTAGCTCAAATGTGCACAGTGGCGTAAAAATGCAAAGTATATAAATACGAAGTATTACTATCAAGTAGGTCAGTATTTAACCAATACTCATGTCGCTGTTAGTTTAGACATTTTGTCAACTGTGTGTCTCATTTTGGATGTTTTATACATAATCAGCTTTCTAAATGTCTCTCTGCTGGACACAGGCACCACAGTATATGAGATTAACGCTATCTGAGAAATAAACACTCCTTAAGCCAAGACCTGTCTACATGAACAGGCCTCCACAGTCACCTCCCTGACCTCTAAGCCCACTTAGAGAGAGAAATTAAAGACTTCCACTGCTGATGGGGAAAATGAGTGGGTGGAAAAACCAGGGGACAAAAAGGAAGCTGAATATTTTACAGAGACAAATACACAATTGCAGGAGGCAGACTTCACAAGATGAATGGTTTTAACAGGATAGATGAGGTCTGCACTCATGAGCACTCTTTCTTATCTCATGGAAAACCATCTGTGTCTTCCCTGTCTTATTACTCCAGAGCAATACATGCTCTTTTCCCTGCTGAATGGTTCAGCTCACAGCCCAGAAAGATGAAGTACAAATCTACCCTGACTTATGTATGATTTAGACACCAGGGTCATTTAGGTCCTGTTCCAAAACTCACTGAAGTAAACCAAAAACCTGCCACTCACCCCGGGGATTCTGGATCAGAACCAGAAAGCATTTTTCACTCTGAGTTCCTGATTTACTATGGTGTTGGGTTTTTCTCTATAATACTTTGTTTTCTTATAGCCTTATTGTTATTGTTTTTAATCCTATTATACAAAGGTTTTAATTCCTCAGTGCCCCATCTGACAGACAGGCAGGCAATATTTTGCCTTCATCACAGTGGGGTGGACAGGAATTTGGCTGCCACTCCTGTGGCCAGCCCCTCAGACTGGTCTAACACACAGACAATACTGAAACACATATTGCAGATTTTCTGAAATGAAAACCTTGATAATGCCCAGAAGCTGAGGTAAAATATAAGCCATAATGTGCTAGGTGAAGGGACAGAAACTCTCTGAACCAAGGAACAAGTCACTTAAGGAGAGACTTGGCAAGACAAAGGAAGATGCAACAGAGAGGTTAAGAATATGAGAAGTTAATTCATGGGAAGGATCAAAAAATCATCCCTTACAGTAGGCAGAGATTAGAGGGAAGTGCTTCCAAATTATAAATTAGGGATATTCTTGATAGTTCTTCTTTTGGCCTCTTCTGCCCATGAAACCAAGCTTTCTTTCAACCTCTTTCACTTCTGTCCAGAGATACTAGAAAATATATGAAGCGAATGCTGTTGACATCACGCAAATGCTTGCTGCTGCTCGGTGCAGCAAAGGGATGCTCCCCCACCCCTTAAGTCACCCTTTATTGCTTGCTGAGCATTCAAGTCCTGCTGATTGCCCTAAAAGAGGAGTCTGGATGGTTTTGCCCTCTGAGGTGGGTTTGAAGGCAGCCACAAACAGTCTGGTCTTTTCCAAAATGCATGAACAGTGAATAAACGAATAACCCCTGTTGCTCAAACGTCCCTCCCACGGGCCTCTTCTCATAGCACTTATCCCTGGGAGGGCCTCTGTGCCCAACACTGCCGTGGGGAGAGATACCAACAGGGGCTGCACAACTAGTAACACCCCTGTTTTGTGGTCTGGCTGAGGAACCTGTATCTTACATCTTTGCCAGTTTTCCTTCTTTTTGCTCAACTTCTTTTTTTCTTCCAATTCTTATCTTTGCACTTCTTGTAGCCTTTATTTTAGGATTCTTTTTCAACTAGCTAAAAACAGCACAAATGACAGGGCGTAATCTATTTCTCAGTTTATGGACCGCTTCCAGTGACTGCTGCCAGCCCACACGACATATATAAATCATGGATTTTAGACCTGCACCCCTGCATCAGTTAAAGAGATAAGTAAAATTACTTGTTGTCTTACACGTCCATGTTGACAAAGTGACTCCCAGCTGAAGAGATTCACACGTGCTCTTTATTTCAGCAAGCAAGAAGCATCACTCATCAAACGTGCTCCTGAGACAAGAAAGGAGTGTACAAGCAGCTGTTGTGTAGGACTATTGCATTTGTTAAAATCATGCCCACTTTGTTTTCTACCAGCGTAGGTATGACTATACATGGCAATACATATCTAATGCTGTCATTTTCATGGCTGTAAATCTACTCAACAGAATTTCAGAGGAATTTGCCATCAGCAAAGAAATCATAGAATCATAGAACGGTTAAAGTTGGAAGGCACCTTAACGATCACCTAGTTCCAACCCCCCTGCCATGGGCAGGGACACCTCCCACTAGACCAGGTTGCTCAAAGTCCCACCCAGCCTGGCCTTGAACACCTCCAGGGATGGGGCATCCACAACTTCCTTGGGCAACCTGTGCCAGTGCCTCACCACCCTCACAGTAAAGAATTTCTTCCAAAATCAGCCTGTAAGTTCTCGGTCTGGCAGCTTTTATTGTTTTGTTTTACTGTTTTTCTAATAGTCACTTTTAAATGTGAGAGGTGAAATATGTTGTCAACATATTCTTGAAATAATGCAAATTTTCATTCTTGTCACCTTTGTCCTTGGAGGCAGCAGACAACCTTGGTAATGAGTAGCAATACAAAATGCCAACCTTTCATGAGGCGGGTGCAACAGCAAGAGGATAGAGAACAGTTTCTATTTGAAGTGACTGGTCTTAGCTCTGTTCTAGCTCTTACTCTTTAGGGTCTCACCATATACAAGCACAACCTCTTAAAAAAACAAGTATTATACGATCTCAACCAAAATGTCTTGTTTATTTTCTTACTGAAGTTGTCTGTTTGAGGAGTATGTAATTTGGAGGCTGGGTCTCCAATGCACTAAGGACATTTTCAGGTAGATCTAATTTTAAAACTGGAAGCACCGGCCAATGGAAAAGGCCAGTATTCAGCCCCAGTTTTCATCCCAAATCAGACTGAATTAAAAAAACCAAAACCTTTAATGTAAAAGTAGCTTTGAGGAAAAAACAGTTAGGACCTGCAATCTCCCCAGCAATGTAGCACAGCAAGTGAGCAGGGGCTACGGGAGATAACAAAGGAACTGGAACTACAGTTTCCTTGGAAGAACTTTGTCAGTAGAGGCAGACAGCAATGTCAACACCCTTTAGAGTAACAAGATCACAACATACTTAAAATTAGAAGGAGAAGTTATCTAGCCTCCTTCCTGCTCAACTTCAGAGCCAAGTTCAGCTCCTGCTCTGAGCTGCACTAGCCGCAAAGATAGATCAGGTTGCTCAGAGCTTTGCAAGAAGTGTCTTTTAATTCTAAGTTTCTTGAAAGTAAATAATGCAGAAGTCTATCTTTTCTAAAAAAAAAAGTTCATTTTGATTATTTTCTTTCTTCTTCCTGAGAAAATGCTTTGATCAACACACTTATGTGAAAATATCTCCAGAAAAGTTGCTTGTGTGACTGAATTCAGCCATTCTGTCTCTATTGCTAGAAGCAAACAAGATAGGCGCTTATTTATGTGACTCAGATTCATAAGCGTACGTAGTGAGTGCATCACATCACTGAAATGGGACAAAGAGGCACATTGCATTCTAGTGGTTCAGTGTGGTAAAATACTTCAGAGTATGAGAACACTACTTGTATTTCTCTACTCACTACTTTTAAAAGGACTTATTTAACCTGACAGTTTAAATGGGGTTTTGCAGTAAGCTGCTTCAGAAAACAATGAAAAGACAAAGCTGTAGAAAATGAACTCCATTTATCAGAAAAATAATTTCTGGGCCATTCCAGTAACAGTGTTTCATTTCTTATACCAAAAAAATCCCCACATAAATAAAGACAGGACCAGGCCTAAAAAACATAGAAGCAAAGGTCTCAATCCTACAAATATATATACAGCTTGCCATGATATGCATCAGCCTGTTAAAAATCAAGTGAGCTGCTTGCAATGGAAAGGTATGTGTGTGCTCAATATCTACAGGATAATACATCAGGTATTAACTCTTTCTGTCCTGCTTCAGACATCTCACCAGCACTGACACACCTCAGCTGTTAGGAACTGTATAAAAGGAGGTACCTGAAATACCTTTCAACAGGAATCGTAACAATATCACACTTCATATGTCTCTGTTCTTTAAATATCTCCTTAAAACCAGCCTCTGCAGTGCTGTCTACAACTGCCTTCCTTTTTTCAGCGACACTTAAGACTACCGGCTACTTGTTCATAATATGCCCACTGAGGCCATTAAACTATGCAAATGCATACAGACTAATTGGTGCCTTCACCTTCTTCATGTCTGTCTCAACACTTGTTGAATGTCTTCCTGACTTATCCAGGATGGTTTGTTCTCTGAAGCTGGGATTGTCTTTTTTTGATAATCTCTATAGCATCTGGCACAAAGACCTTAACCTTCAGCCTCTACTACTTCTCTTCAGCTAGCATCAGAAGGAGAAGGAGCTTGTGAGTCTCCCACACCTGGGACGAAGGACTCGGAAGGTCAGCAGAGTTGTTTCCCTGCAGGTAGCGAGGAGCAGGACAAAGACAATGTACTGCCAGGGGGGGTTCTGTCACTAGGCATGAAGTGCTAGACTCGAGAGGAAGCAAATTCTGTAATGTTAAGAAAGGATGTTGGATGAGTGGTGTAGACACAAGGGTGGGAGATCTAAAAAAGGGTTTCAAATGACTGTTACAGATGTTTATCTGACATGATTAAAGACTCACTAAATTATTCTGGCCTATTCCTATTATTATAGGACAAAAATAATCCTGTAGCTTTTATTATATATTCTCATCTCTGATTATTAAAGGTAAATAACTTCAATTCACAGTTTTGATATTTACTATCAATTCTTTAAAATCGCTGTCCTAAGTGTTTTAGAGGCTCTTAAAAGCAAGTAGAACCTGCACTAAGAAGATCTGACTTGACCTTTACAGCATATAAAAAGAGGGATGAGTTTTGAGCTGTACCTTTTTTATTTCCTGAGGGAAGGGCGAGGGTGTGGAGGCTTACTGAGAGAGCCGAAGGAAAGGGCAAGGGCTGGGTGAGGTGGTCTCCTCAGTGCAGGGCAGCATCCCACCCTCTACAGATCCCAGGATAAAGCACAAGTTCAGTGTGTCACTCTGCAGCTCTTCTCGATTGCTTGCGCAGGTTTCCCGCTGCACTGAAATCCCCAAAGCACACTAAAAGTATCTCCAGCTTGCCATTTTCTGCCATCCGAGAAGACAGCTCACAAGCTGCATTTGACTCAAGGGATTACTGTAGGTATAAAATGACAATAGCATTATCACTAAGCGGATGAAATATGTGACCTATTTTGTTACCTGCCTCTTTGCTCTATGTATAAATATTAAGAGGGGTTTTTTTTAACATGCAAATGTAGTCATTTCAGAGTTCCTAGGTTTCATTTCATAGTTTTCAAACCCAGCCATTTAGCTTAATATTTGCAAGTTTGAAAATTTCATCTAAAATTTTGAATACACCTTATCACTATAGTTACTGCAAAATGCCACCTGCTCAGCACCAAGTAAGAAAAAAAAGTGTATATCCATCCTAATTCTCATTTTTCTTTTACCTGGGGTGTAGGCAGTCTCACAAGCCACACAGCCAAGCAACAAGTAGGGCACAGATGTCTGACAATGAATAATCCAAAAATGCTGAGCTCAGTTTCCCAATCATTACACTGTAATGCAATTTTGCTAATTAATGATGCTGCTTTCACACTTAACACCAGTCCTGCTTCTGGCCTAGGGCCGGTGTACCTGTTCCCACAATAGTTCTCCCCACTGACTGGAAAAATGCAAGTCCAGTTGGACACTTAGATTATGAGTATCCTGGGTCTGCAAGTCCCTATTTCCAATTACTCAAACCAGTCAGTGTTACAAATATTAGCATTTTCAGTCATCACCTCCACGTACAAAGTGCACAGTGTGAGGCACACAGCTCCTTTTCTCTGTTTTGAGCAGAATCAAAGATGTGTCTTCCCTCATACAACATTTAAGAAGGCATGAAGTATCACTAGAGAGAGATGCGTAGTCACCGCTTTTGCAATTTTTTCCCCTAATTTCATTAAAAGTTGTGGTCTTCCTTCCTACACATCTTACCCAGTGGGAAACAGGAAGCATTTCCCTTTTATTCAGTGATATTGCATTCTTTCTAAGTAGCCAATGTTGTCTGAGAATGACTTTATCTTTGTACTGTGTGCCCTTTCTGATTCCAAATGAAAATGAGCATTGCAAAAAAAATCTTTAATAAACCGGAAACATTTATTTGTGTAAGAAAAAAGGTTCCCTCCTGAAAGTTTATGCATAACGAAGGTGAAAAATGAACATGCAATTGGCCCAGCATAGTCATAGAATCATTTAGATTGGAAAAGACCTTTAAGGTTATCAAGTCCAACCATCAACCTAACACTGTCAAAACCACCACTAAACCATGTCCCTCAGCACCACGTCTACCTGTCTTTTAAATACCTCCAGTGATGGTGATTCAACCACTTCCCTGGGCAGCCTGTTCCCATGCTTAACAACCCTTTCTTGAAGAAATTTTTCCTAATATCCAATCTAAAGCTCCCCTGGCGCAACTTGAGGCCACTACCTCTTGTTCTATCACCTGTTACTTAGGAGAAGAGACCGACCCCCAACTCCCTACAACCTCCTTTCAGGTAGCTGTAGAAACCAATGAGGTCTCCCCTCAGCCTTCTTTTCTCCAGGCCAAACAACCCCAGTTCCCTCAGCTGCTCCTCATAAGACTTGTGCTCCAGACCCCTCACCAGCTTCATTGCCCTTCTCTAGACACGATCCAGCGCCTCAATGTCTTTCTTGTAGCAAAGGGCCCCAAACTGAACACAGTATTCAAGAGTGGTTTTATGAATCATGCTTTGCGATTATATTATTTTTCTTGCTTCTTGTAAGCATTCAGCATGCCTCAGAATATGAAAAAAAGTCATGGCTACTGTGTTAGATCTAGTGGATTTCAATTGCTTTAGTTTACTAGTGTTTGTATGTGCTTAATCAAGATGAAACTATTCCCCACCCAAAAGGTCTGCCTTCATTAACACAGCCTAGAAAATGTTTTTAAAAAATCTTATTTACAAGATGTATGCCAATCTCATAGACACTATAAATACAAAAACCAGTGTAGAAATGAGTGAGAAAGGAATCTGGCGTTATCATTAGCAATGGCTTAAAGAAAAGAGATTACTGAACAATAAATATGAGCAAATAACCCTAACTAAAGATCATAAAAACAGAAATTGAAGCCACCACAGAAGTCTGTTTTTCTTTAAAAATATTGCAGACTAGTGGCAAAAGTCTCCAGATTAACGCCCTAGGGTTTTAAGCACTAAGCACCCCAATTTCCAAAAGTGCAAAGCAGCACACCTACTTATGTGCCTAAATTCTGGGGCGCTCAGCAAATTCCAAGATGCCTAAAAGCCATGTTGGGGACCCATCAGGTTTCACTCAGCCTGAGTGAGTGAGCAAACCCCACTGGAGTGGATGGAAAGACACATCGCTGTACTTGATGAATCAAGTTTACTGACTGCAGATGAAGCTGCGGTTTGTAAGCCACACTTGTAAATCAGACCACCAGATGTCTTGTCACCTGTAAAAGCTTTTAGAAAATGTTCATGAGCAATAGTGATGACATCCGGGCTTTGGAAGTTAGCCTCTTTGCCATGGTCACTCATTTTGGATGTCACCTGTTCTTTGTAAAAGGCGTTGTTAAACAGCTGCCAAAAACAAGAATTATGTCACGCTGGTGGCCTGGAAAAGCATGCTATTATTTTCCTAGAAACAGATTTTCTGCAAAGAAAGCAAAACTTCAGTAGTCCTTAAACTTCAGATAAAACTATTGAGCATTTCAGTTGGTAACATGTGGGAGAAAAGAAGTCCTGCTGTTATTTTATCTTTTTCAGTCCTGGAAACAATGGAAGACAGGTCCTAGTCATGTTCCCATCATCCAGCCCACTGGCCAAAAAGAATTCTTCTTACCACCCCGGCTATGGCAGTGTCATGCCATGCAGGTCCTCCTTTGTGTGGTTATTAAGAGTACTGTATAAACCTCTTTGTTCCCAAGCCCCAGCTACCAAGGGATCTTTTCAGTATTGTCTCCACACAGGGGGATATTTGCAGTTGCTTCGAGAGCCCAGTTTAGAGCTCAGATGTCCCCAGTGATCAAACTGCACAAAATGGAGTTGAATTTCCATAGCGTGCCACCTTTGGGAAACAGTCAACAGCACAGCAATCTTATTTTTGGGATGCTCAGTGGAGGAAGGTTGACGTTGGTCTGCAGAAGCCAGGACAGCTCTGCTGGGAGAGCCCACAGAGGAACCAGCTTGCTGAAGAGAACATCCTCACCCTCCCTGGAACTACACTTGTTGGGCTGAGGCATCCCTAATGGCAGAAGACCTGCAGGGCAGGCTTAGCTCACGCCTCTTCCAACCAGACGATGAGCACCAGAAATGCACCTAAACCATTTCAACCAGTAATGGGCATTCAGGCCAGGGACCGGACTACAGCTAGCCCAAACTAAAGGTGCCCTGAAATGTACAGAGCATGAAGAATTCATACAGAATAAACCCCTGCACTTATGCCTTAAGACAGATTTTGGCAAGCCAGATAGAGCAGTGGTCTTACTTTCATACAGGCATATCTGACTTTCACATGGCTTAATGACAAAGCTAAAATTACCTACAGGATATAATCCTGCACACCATGAGACTCTAAAGGGGATTTACCCTCTAAAGGGGTAAAATGGGACCCTATAATCCCATGAAAAATCCTAATCCAGTGCTCCAGAGAAACCAGGTAACTTGGTTATGGGTACGTTTGCTACAACTCTGAACAAAAAGATACCTTTTGGTAGACTTCTGTGAGCAAGATTTCTTTTTAAAAGTGCTATATCCAAGCAGCACCAATTATAATTGAACACTACTAAAATATATTATTCGTGATTAGTACATTTTAAAAACTTTGTCCAAACAGCAATGCTGAAGTTGAGTTGAGCTGGGACACCACATTTTAAGGAAGGAAGGACTAAAATAAGAGGAAAATAAAGATATGTTCAGTGTGTAAGTCCTCAAAGCCAACTGAAAATATTTATTATACTGTAACCAACTACTAATAAACCAATAATTTTCGTAAACTTGTATGGTCAGGGTTACAAGAAGCAGCTGTGAAGGTGAGAGGCTCTTGTAATCTCTCAGGAAGAGTGTTGTCCTTCTCCAAGAGTGACAGATTTGCATAGAAATATAGATAGTTAAAACATTCAAAATTATCATTACAATTTGCGTCACAATCTATCTATTTCAATATTCCTGCCCTTTTCAAATATCATGGCAAATTTCAACTCCAAAAAGCATCACCAAAAGCCTGGCTTTTCTCAGAAATAAGTCTGCATGACAATGTAGGAGCCTCAAAAACATCAAAGACATATCCCAAGGTAACCGCACGCAGGACTCTCTAGTGCACAGATGAGGGGGCTGGATGTGAAAGGGATAAATGTTATCTCTGGTGAGGTACTGTGCAGGGAAACAGAGTGGCAACAGCAAGTCAAGTTGTTCACAGGGCTCCCGTGAGTCAGGGTGCAGTACTGGGACTGAGGGCTGGAGCCCTCAGAGGGCTGGAGCACCTCTCCTATGAAGACAGGCTGAGAG
>RSEF01000004.1:72593505-72630557 GCA_003993805.1 Himantopus leucocephalus | reverse complement strand
CCATGTCACAAGTGCTTAACCTGTACATACCCATGTCTAGAGTATTCTTTGTTCCAAGGTCTTTATTGTGTTGCTAGAGACTGTTATATTGTCTTTTGAACAATGATCAATAATTTCATCCATCATTGCAAAAATGAGGGGATCGATATTTCAGCTGAAGAAAAAATCTTCCTACCTAGTAAAATAATGCTTTATTCTAGTACTTTTTCTGAGAATCACAGCCTTGGAATGCTTTATGTTGTATCAACCTGTGAATCATTCACCTTCTCTCCTTTCCTTTTAAACTGTTGTCGTGTAGATTATTATTATTTTTTTCTTTGTTTTGTAAGAGCTACCATTTTGTGTCTTCAGTGCCAGAAATGCTTACCAGAAGATGCTAGTTTATAGCTTCTGTTGTCTGTAGGGCAGTTTTGTTGCTGAAGGAAAGCAGTAACATCAGCAGAGAGCACAACACCCTCATCATGTGAGCTCCTCCTGGCAAGAGAGTCTGGACTCCACCAGAACCCTGCTCAGTCAGTCTCACCCGAGCAGTAATGGAGGGGGTGGTCTTGTCCCTTGGCTCTCCTCAGGCACATGAAACCTTATTTCTAGAATGACAGAGGCAGCTAATCCTGGTACACACAGGCAGAGTTAAATTTGCTATTCCAGTCTCAGTGCTTAAATAAAAGTAAGAATTAAAACAAAAATATATATGTCTGTCTTATCTCTAGGCTATGAAGGAGGTGTACCCCTTTGGTGCATTAGCTGAGAATTTGTCATGGCTGTAGGCTGTCTGCCAAGTCAACAGGCTGATCTGTATGTCCAAGTAAATCCAGTCCTCAAGTAAAAAGTTGAAATATAGACAACAGAACTATTGTGATTTCTGTGAATACCATCAGTAATAACTGTCTGCTAAAGCAGCTTGTCTAGTTGTAGTGGCTTCTTCAGATATACTAAACTATTGTGAAATACTTTACTCAATTAATGAATTGAGACTTGCACAGCCTTGAATTCAACCTTTCTGTTATTTCCCCTGAGAAATCAGTCTTCATCTGTTCAGCTCTTTAAACTGCATTGTTTTATAGCTGCTTGGTAGTTCAATAATACTGTAGTGAGCTGCCATAGCAACTTTTACAGAAGGATTAATTGAAGCACTCATTCTCATGACTCTGCCATTTGGCATCAGGTATGTTGTCATATTGATTTTTGCAGGTAATAAGCTGAAGAGCTTGTCATGCATCAAACAAGCAGGAGAAGTAGAACGTAAAAGTCCTAATGATCGTTGCCTGGTTCTAACCATACTTTCTCCCTAATATATGATGAGATAAGTTTTAATTCCTTTCCATCAGATTTTCACATCCTTGCTACAGTAACTGCAAGCATTCCCTTCCAAAGGTACAAGGTGACCCTTTGCTTTGTCTCAGTTAATGACTGTTCAGCTAACTTTCATCCATGACAGAGTTCCTGTAAAAGTATATCAGACGTTTACATGAATATAAAGAGTTCATTAAGAGCCATGCTATGACTAAATCTATTAAGCTGCTGTGACGTGAATTGTCTGGTCTGTTCTGATAGCTTTAACATGGTTAACAGAAGGTGCTGCTTGTACATCAAGAATAAACATGGATAGCATGATTCATGGTAGCTACCTTCAAGCTGCAGGGCAAGCAAATAGCATATTGTTATATCTACTAGGAAACAGTAAAGAAGTAGCTGGACTCTCTAAAAAAATTCACATGCAGTACATGACGTAATTTTCTCTAAAATGTATTTCCGACTGAGCAGGTTGTCAAACTTTTATAATAGGGAAAAGATAGCTGTAGTTTTGAAAACCAGCACACATCATAAAGAAACATTTATGGAGCACTTAAGATACCCTAGAAAGAAAAAAAAAAAAAAAAANAAAAAAAAAAAAAGCCTGTTATTTTATATTGGGAACACTGTTCCTGACCTACCATACTGATTTTACACTGACGATGGAAATTTGGTTTGTATGATAACAGACTGAAGTTTTTGGGTCCCAGCAAAAAGAGGGTAAAGAAAACATGGAAAGAATGTTTCATCATTCTTTGACAGGAGAATTATAATTATATTATATTATTATAATTATAATTCTTCAGCTTCTCTACATCCAAAGTCACTTTTACTCAAGGCTTTTTATATTTATCTGATCTCCCAAATAAGCCACAAATCTTGCAGAGAAGCAGGTTCTCATCTGTGGCCTGCTGCTCAAAAGTCCCTACCTGGTTCTCAAGATTTCTCCTTAAGTAGTCTGTCTTTTATGCTGTCAACATCCCAGCCTGTTGGATAACATCTTTTTGTCCCAGAAAGAATTTAATTTAGCTTAAACCACTCACTTTTTTTTTTTGTCCTTTTGGGAAAACTGATAATTAAATAAGCCAGCTACATAGGTTTTTGTTTTTTTCATCCATTTCACGTGATGACGCCCTCTCATATTCCATCTCAATCCTTCTAGTTGGTATGATTGTACATAAGAAATTAGACATAGAGATAGCCATTATCTTGTGGTACATTTTTCACACCATGGTTTATGTTGAATGATGAAGTCATATGTTTGTGGCACTGAGTAGACCTGCATGTCATGTTTGATCGCTCACTCTGTCGTGGCTGCAGATTATCATTGGTTTGGAGAATGAAGTATGTCCCACAGTACTTAAAGCTCCACTGCCCATGTTGTCAGACATCCTTTTCTACTACACTTATTTAGCTTTCCCTGGAAGCGATATAGTATTTCTCTTTTTTTCTTGCTTTAGGGCTGCTCCCAGGCCTACTGGTGAAACACTAGCTTACGTTAGAAATTGAATCCAAGAGAAATGCATTTTCTGATGTACCAGAAGTTCACAGATATATTACTTTAGAGGCTTATAAACAGTTCTCTGTCTGAAGGCTCAACTATAGGAGTTAGTTCAGAGCATCTTTCTTTGTTCTGTTTGGGTAGTGAACAGTACTGCAACTGTGGAAAAATGAAGAACAAACTTGTGTCTCCCCCCATGTGATCTCTAGAAACAATCTTCTTGATCTTCAGAGTGTGCCTTTCTGGGATACTTCATGCTTTTTCTGTTTGAACTTTCACAGAGTCATTTCCCACATAACAGTGTCGATGTATTTTACTTCTTTTGGGTTCTGCACAGGTTTGCTGTTTATCACCAGTCTAACTGCTCAATTTCCTTCAAAAATGACAGAAATCAACAGAATATGTTCCAGACAGTCTGAACATCAGAACCAAGCCAAATGAATAAGAAGTCTTTGAGCAAATATCACTCTGCAGGTTGAAACAGAGGATTAGATTTTTGTTCAGTTGTGTAAACAGCAGTAAAGAAGGACATCTGCATCCAGAGCTCCATGAACAGAAGCACAGACAGTAGGTTGAGGGAACTGATTATCTCTAGTTAGGACATGCTAGACCCCCATCTAGGTACTGCATCCAGTTTTGGCTTCCCCCCCCAGCCAATACAAGAAAGGTGTTGAACAGAAGCAAGTTCAACGGACCGCCGCAAAGCTAATCATGGCTGGAGCACTTGCTCTGTGAGGAGAGGCTCTGGGACCAGGGCTTGTTCAGCCTGGAAAGAGATGGCTTCAGAGGCAGCTTCCCAGGACCTGTGAAAAGGTTAGGGAGAAAATAGGGTTAGGCTCTTCACAGACGAACATGGTGGGAGGACAAGAGATGACACACACAGAGGGAGACAAAAGAGGTTCAGATTAGATGTAAGGAAAAGGGGTTTTTTACCTTTTGAGGACAGTCCAGGAAAGAAGCAGGATGCCCAGGGAGGTTAGGTTGTACAGCCTCCATCCTCGGGGGTCTGCAAGACCTGACTGGATCAAGCCCTGAGTAACCTGGTCTGACTTCATAGCCGAATTGTTCTATTTGATAAAATAATAATTGGCTAACACATTCAGGAGGCAGAATTCCCCTTAACATTAACAAACATTCACCAATAAGTCAGCTGTGCCTAATTTCAAGAGTTCTGGGATGATCACACACAAGATAAACTTGACAAAATATGTATATACCTGCAAGTTTTCAAATTTGCCTATAAATCGAAGGCAAGGATACAGATGCCTCCAGAGCCTAGAAGAACAAAAGGGCTTCCCCTTACTTTAGTGCTGATGCCAGCCCAGGTGGCTGTGGCATCCTACACTGGTAGGCGTTTAGTCAAGAGAAGCTAAATTTGTGGGTTTAAACACTCGGGGTGGGTAAGGCTTAGAACCAAGGCACTGAAAGTTTGCCCGTTAATCCTTGCAGGCCAGTGCTCATGCACTGGACCCCAGTTTTAGGAACGGTAGAGAGACTTTGATGTATGGGTGCAGGTTATCTTAAGGCACTTTTTGCAGGCTGAGGGAGGCTTAAGCTATAGATGTAGCCAGAGTTTCACACATCATCTTGTCCCTTTTCACAGTCTGGATTGAGTATCTGAGAATTTAGCATGGTGGCAGTCGTGAATGTCAGTCTTGGAACCAAACTCTACACCAGGGAACCAAGTCGGCATTATGAACCCCATCTCCGTAGCTCTTTGCATCACAGCAGCCAAGTCTCCTTTTTGTGTAATCGTAAGTCTGGTTCCCGGGGAACTAAAAAGTCAAACTCCTTCAGCTCAGCCAGTGAGGCAACAGTAGAGATCAGGGTAGTCACAATGATAATAAATGCAGATCCGTGGTCTAAATATATTTGCCTGAAGATGTTCACTCAGATTAAACTGATTTTTAAAAAAGACATAAAACACAGTAATGAAAATTTTCTTGGCTGTAGTGCAGAAGAAGAAAGGAGAGGTACTTTTCTGTTGTATAGCAACTCTCTTGAAGAGTATGAAGGACATGCAAAATCACTTGAAATGAATATTAATAAGAATGTTCAGCAACTGATTTTATATTTTTCCAGCAAATATGGAAAAACTAATCAAGTAATAATACATAAAGGTCAGATCATTTCATCACTGTCTATTCCAAACAGCAGTAATTATATTAAAGAGTGAAGCACGGAATGAATGTAGAAATAGACAGCTTGAGGTTAAACGGCTGGGTCACCCTTATTGAATGTTTTGTTTGGTTATTTTTCATTTGACTACATGAATAAGCGGTTCTTCAACAAAATTAACAAGTAGGCAAAACAGATAAAGAAATAACTTAAATCTTGTTTCATATGGTACAGAAAGTGGATATATCTTAATTTTTCAAAAGTTAAACTAACCTGAGACCAGCTTCAGGGTTGATACAAGCTGTATTCCAAATTTTCTTATTAGCCTGACAGGCATAATACCCCCCTTATATGAAGGTTTAAATAAACTAGCTATGAATGCCCTTCATAGAAAACATGTGATTCTTTTATCTAATGTTAAACTCACAGTTTTGCACAAGGGCAGCTCTCCTGACTCCCTCAATTGTTTCTTTTTCTAGCCACTGCAGGTGGCTTTCACTCACTTTCCAGCTTTTCTCAAGAGCTGATAAGCTCAGTTCTGACCTGTGTGCTTCATCTTGTAGCCCAGGTTTTACACCTGACACCACAGGGCATCCTGAGCCATCTGTAGTCCAGCCAGGTAACAGAAGCTGTGCAGAGTTCACATTTCTGAAGACAAGAAATAAAGCAGTCGCACTTCCCATTTGTTTAAAACATATTTTAGGAATGCAACAGAATAGCACAAAGGACAGAAAATTACTAGAGTCAGTTGAATTTTTAACATTATTTTTTTGGTAAGATGCTTCTGACCTTCTTGTTTCTCCTGAGCATGGAGTCAAAAAACCCCTCATAATAACTGCAAGTCTGAAATATGATGGTATTACTGTGATGAACTGTCAAAAATCTTTTCCATTGGAGTGAGCAAGTGACCACCTGCAAAGGAAAGGACCACATGTTTTCTTAATCATGCCGTAAAACCCTTCTCCAGCCAGGTCTGGTCCCTGAAATCTACAGTTAATCGTATCACAGTGGTGCATATGAAGCTGGAGGGGTGACACACTCCCCCTGTTTAGTGGAATCCTTAGCACCTAGTTTGGGGTGTCTAGGATTTCACTAAATAAGGTGTATAGCTGCAGTGAGATACACCTTTCAATTACGTGGATGAGAACATCCAACGTTTTCCCCAGCACTGCCTCTTTCATGCACCCGCATCAAAGAACATGGCTCTGCTGTGACCACTGGAAACTTGCAGCTTGTGGTCTGTTAGCATGCACAAACCCCACAGTTGAGTGGCACAAACCTTTTGAAACATTCAGGGTCCCAAATGATTCTTTAGTAATGCAACAGTTAACAATTCACACAAATGACCCATTCCCCAAAATTAACCACTTTCTAAAAAGAGAAAAATAAATCCATAAAATTAAATTTTATCTTCTTCCAGGAACCTGAGAGATGTTTCTTTACTTGTGTGTGTGTAGGACAGTGCAGCAGCTTAGTTAAAAGCTTGCGTTTTCATTTTCCCTGATTGCATTGCCTTTTTACTGCTCATTCTGGAAAGGAGAGAATATCAGAATCCTCCAAACAAAGCATTTTTCTTCATAAGGAGATTTAGGGGATACATTTCAAGTATCTGCAAAACTTAGTGATTTTTTTTTTAATCAGCTTTACTTTGTACTCTGTTGCCTGAAAAGTATTCCTTAACTCCTCTAGGCTGTTCTGTTCTCTTCTCACTGCAGTTCAGTACAGACTTGGAGCTGAAGCTGTACAACCAAGAGAGGGAACAGTCATACCACCAGTTTGCCCTGAGGTGGAAAAAGGTCCTAGCCTCAGGGGAGGAACAGTAACAAGCTCCAAAGCTAGCACCAGAAAGACGTGTTCCTGTTCACAGGGTGCCAAGTACCCTGGGACAACAGCTGAAACTGTTAAATCAAACCCAGAGATTGCCATCGTTCAGAAGTATCCCCAGCTGATGTGTTTTGTTGATCACTGTATTCCAAACAGCAGCTGCTGGGTGGAGTTCTCTGGGGTGTCTCATCTCCCATCCATCTAAGTGTGCTGTATTTTAAAGCGTCAGTGAAGCCTGAAAAAAGAGCTGTCTATAAGGGCTTCTCCTGGGTGATGAAAGAGTCCAAGATGTCTGCCAGAAAGATTTTATACTTTAATGCTCTTTGAGACTTCCTTTTTTTTTTTTTTTTTCTAGAAAAAGAATTCTGGATCTCAAGGCACACACTTCATGCTTGTAGAATTCCTCTTCCCTCACATACAATACCGCCTGTAACTCTGGCAGTGCTCCAAAAAGCATATTAAAATGAAATTATTTCCATCCCGAAGGCTAAACTACTGCAAATATGTTCACAAGGAAATCAGTAGTAGCAGTCCTTGAATAATCTAGCAGAATAACAACAGATGATGCAGTTTGTTCCATTCTTTCTTTAAGCTATAGCTCTGTATTAAGATTTGCGTGGGCTGGAGAAGGCAGTTTAGATTTCTTGCCTATCAACCTTTACAATGTCCTTTGAAGATTAAAAGGTTGCTTTTGGCCAAAGCAGTGTCATGCTGAGGTTTGCTTCATCCTCTGCTGGGGCAAATCCTTAATGGTTTGTGTTATGTCATGAACAAAGGAAAGGTAATTTAAAAGGCACAGAGGCAGCTTCTAGAAAGCTGCGTTATCACACAGACATCCACCCTGTAGCAAGATTGAGTTGTAAGATTTTAAATGTTCACGATAGAGTGCATAGTTTCAAGGCAAAGATTAATGATTTCAGACTGCCAAACTTAATTAAAGGTTGGAATAAATGTTCTCCATTAAAATTCATCAATCCATTTGGCTGAGATGGAGAAATTTCAGTCATGTCTTTTTTAATTGCCTGTAGAAAGAACTGAAGAGATAGCAAAGTTAAATCTGTTGAAACAGATACATGGTGTCTAAATATTGTTCAGGACCTTAATCATATTAAAAGAGGAGTGCAATTAATTCCCCAGCATATTTTTAACCTGAAGAGTCTCTTTAAATGTAGCTGAAGTAAAATGAGTAGCAGTCTGCTGCAGGTAGGTAAGTTCATGCTTGTGTATCTTGGGAACTTCTTGGCAGTATTAATTCCCACAAAGCACTGAAGACTCTCATGCCATCCAAGGAGACTAGATGCTGATAGTCCCATTGGTTTCAATCAATATGCTCATGGATAAAATTTCTCACACCAGTAAAATTAAGTGCATATTAACTTTACCAGCTCAACGCTTTGCTCAGCAGTTTGCAGGAGCAGTCCAGCTCTATGATTTACATCAGTTTAAAACCTTTTTTTCTTTGTAATTTTCTGTGTCATTACTCTTCAACATGAGAGAATAACCAAGCCTTGAATGATACCCTCCCACGCTGTGGTCTTCCATGATGATTTACTCTTTCTTTAACCAGCTGTTTTGTAAGCCATTCACTCTGAATACCAATATGCTGGTCAAGGAGAGAAATGGGTGACGTTCAGAGGCTTCGTACATACATTGCATTTCACAGGCAGTGCAGCTTTGTCGCTGGCTTCCTATGAAGGAAACAAAACATGGGATTAACAGCCACCTGTAAATTCTGGGTTTGTTTTATCCACCATGCCAGAACCATCTAGGGAGAAATAAAGTAAGCTGCACAACATCAATAACATGATGGGAATCAAATCTGCAATGACAGACTTCACAGCTCGTTAAATGCTCCATGGATTCCTAAACTAATAGGGAGCAAATACTGTGTCATTGTAGTGTCAATTGGAAATGAATCCTGAATATAGATCTCTCCAGTTTCCACTGTCAAGAGAAATGAGTTTGTTTTCCAGAAGCACACTAGTGGTGTGAATTTCTGAGATCTTAAGGTATATTTATATTCCAGATAACACATTCTTTCCTTTTAATTCTTTCTAGTAGAAACTCAGAGTAAGCACAAAGCAGATGATGAGAAGGGCTAGCATACTTCAGGAAAATATAAAGACAAACATAACAAAGTAGTAAACATTGAACTCACAGCAGTCATCCTGGCTCTTCTCACTAATATGACATGGTCTATCAGAGAAAGTTGCTCTTTGAGGAAAATTTTGCACTGGATCAATTCAATGAGCCAGTTTCAAATACGAAGCTAAAAATTCTGCCTTGTTCTTGAGTGTCTCATCTCAGTGGACATTTCATCACGCCAATACTGAAAACATAACACAGATCTTTCACTGTTCCCTTCCCAGAACCCTATAATCCTAAATGCAGTTTACACTGTTCTGCACTTTAGATCACACCAGGGAAATACTACTGCCAGAGGCAAAATAGGGAAATGGGGACCATGTCCAACCGTTGTCCTTCTCTGGGTTTGATATCAATCTCTTACTGGAAAAGGGATGCTTTGTAAGCAATACTGCTCTAGCTCCCAGAAGAGGAATAGGCAAGAAGAGACACGAACAGCGTGAGTCAAGACTATTCTCATAAATAACATGATACTGCACTGTCACTGTTGGTCTGTGGAGATTTTGCAGTGTGTCCTGGGTACAGTATTGTTACACCGCCCACTATGAAACACCATGGATTATAATTTATTTTATTTTATTTTAGTGCCTTCAAAATACGTGTAAGCACTCCAGTTAGTCAAAGAACAGACATTAAATACATACCATAAATTACTTTTTAAGAGGTTTTAATATTAATTCTTCAGCTTGCCATTAAGAGCGAGTGTAGCACTGGCAAAGAGAAGCAGAGCAGCCAGAGGTGTCCTCAGTGTCCTCAGGTGTTTGCTTTTCACATCTGCAGAAGCCAGACGCAATTAAAATAACAGGTCAATTCCTGAACTGCCTCCTTCTGTCAGAGGGTAACACAGAACAAAGGACCACCCAGGAACACTGCTCATTTAGTTGTCCAATTTAAAAGTTGTTTTTCTTTCTCAAAAGGAAAGAGAGAATTGACTTCTTTTTTTAAAAAAATTGGTTTAGAAGTCACTTTTTCTCTTGAGGTAATACTTCTGCTTATACCTACCCTACTCCCACAGCAGCTATTAAGCTACTATTTTATTGGAAACAAGTACTTTTTTTACAAAAAAGATAAAATATTAATCTGCAGATGATTGAGACATGTATTATTCAGGCAAGCTTATTACATGGGTTTATTGCAGGACCTGATGGTTTCAATGACTTTTGCACAGCTTGTATTAGGAAATCCAGGCGCTCCAGATCATGGAGAACAAGTGCAAGAGGACCTGCTGACAACAACCTGTTGTTCCAGGGAATAACGTCAGCACCTGACTCTGCAGGAGAGGACTGCTGGCTCAGCAGGGACCCCCTGATCTCGCTGCTGCTCTGCAGGGCCCACCAGGTCAAGCTGCTGTCATGACAGATGGCTAAGTCTTTTCACCATATTTAAAACAGGAATACTGTGGTTTAGATTAGTTTTTATAGGACTGCACAGAACCTCTTACAATGCAGTCCACATTTTTTAGTTTCAGGTTTGCTGTATTTCCAAGGATGTTTGTGGGGCTAGAAGGGAACTTGAACTAAAGCAGGTAGATCTACATTCCTTAATTGTTGTGGGTTTTTTTCTCATCCAAATGAATTACAGTGATGGAGAGTTCAGCACAATATTGTGGAAAGGGATTAAAAATATGGAGCACTGTACTTAAAACATTATGAATCCAATAAACTCATTAGGATGCATAATTTTTCACTCATTCACGCAAGCAAATGGAAAGTCAGTATTTCACATGCCTTCCAGTTACAGAAGTGATTACCATAACACATTACAATATTAAAGAACTGTGGAGCAGGAACCCGGACAAACTTTAGGCAACAGTAAGCCAAACCAAATTTGGAACCAATACACCTTGGTTGAAATACTTCAATTAGCTAATATTTAGCTACATCCATCTGATCTTGAGTCATCTTTCATAGAGGTTCTGTAGAAAAAAAATAGATCTATTTGAAATCTAGATAGGGAAAAAGTTATTCCTGTTTATTAGCTGTTCTTCCACTGAATATCAGCTCCAAAGGGCTCTCCTGGAGCACATGGAGCACATAAGTGCTCAGCCCGCATTGTCCTTTGGTTACGTTCCACTGAAATCAGTGAGGATGCGTCAGTAATGAATCGGACTAACCTTATTCAAGCTGATTATACTTTCCTGCAGTAATTGCGTTTTCTTGCAAAAATGCTGCCTGTAACATTTGTAAACTCAAGACAGTCTGAACTGTCCTGAATGCACACAGGCATTAAGGAAAAACTTTTCAAAATGCTGAATTTCTATGCTAAAGCTTCTGAGAAGATCTCAATAGCAAAATGCAAACAAATGAAAATGAGCAAGTGAGAAAAAACAAGAAGCCCGTTATCCTCCCAGGAATATATTCTCTCTCATTTCGGAGTCTTGGCTTGCAGACAACTTGGTTTTCCTTGCAGCTTTTTTACAATTTTCCTGCTGCTTTATTCATCCATCCTAACCTAACATTTAAATGTTGGTATAAGAAGCTATCAGTCTTTCTGACAGTAATCTGAGATCTCAGACTCCTTAGTCTACACTGAGCCAGCTCCAGTGGAAACAAAATGAATGTGAACGACTACCTATGCGTCTTCTTTTTTATTATTCACACCCACAACTACATTATCAGAATGACATACAAGCTTTAAAAGTCACAAGCGAGAATCTCTCCTGTTCTCCGTAGGTACAAGTGATCAACTACTTTGATTTTATTAGTTTATTTTTCTTTAAATTAGGAAATCAGAATAGGTCCACAATAGGAGCTTTGAATTTTGTGCTGAAATTTGGGAAGTATCCTTCTTCCTGTTGGCGATTACGACAGTCCTTGTAGCAGCAGAACAAAGTTGCAAGGGGAGGTCCGGATTGGAAAGGAAAAAGCAGCAATTCAGCTGGCTTGGGACAGGCTCAGGAGGGGTTTTGGAGGCCAGTGCAGAAGCCTTGGATTTCACTCTGTGGTCAGTAGGAGATCAGTGCCTACAGTGGTTATCTATTGTTGCATTATAGAAGAAAAGACAACAGTCTCAAGGGTGCGGTCCTAGGTAGAATCATAGGGTCAGTTTCTGTTCCTTACATGGATTTGGTTTTTTTGCATGAGTCTGTACACACAGCAATTCCTCAGGCCCTCTGTTCCTCCTCTGTTATGACTCCTACCTCACAGGGATATTATGACAATTAAACACATTGTATGAGTGTTCGTTTGGACAGTGGGCAAGTTTTTTCTGCACACTCAGATGGAAAGAAAAGGCATACAGCCTGCAGCTAAAAAAGAATATATCCCCTGTGACCAGTAATTTCAACACAGCATCGTGGCTTATGACCCAGCTGGTCTGTTCTTATATCTCTACAACAGTATTCCTGCAGTACTGACAGGAATTTATTTCTTACTTACCTAGTGAGAAATCCCAAGACAGCACAAGATGTTGCATGGTAATTACATTTTCCTCAGTGGGATTACTGAATGACATATTGTGATATATCAAGAGGCAACTGTGAATTTAACTTGAGTCAGCACAGTAGACTTTGCCCAGTACAGTAGGTTTCCAGATGAACATAGTGGGAATGTAAGAATAAAGGGAAGTTACTGAATACCTCACAGCATCGTGCATCCTCTGTCAGCATTAGCTTTCAAAACACACGGTTCTGGGCTAGCTAGCTTGGGAAAACTTTATGTAGTCATTATTTATTTATCTTACATATTCACTTTAATATTTAAGAACATTGTTTACAGAATGGATTCACA
This sequence comes from Himantopus leucocephalus, assembly GCA_003993805.1. NCBI lineage: Eukaryota > Metazoa > Chordata > Aves > Charadriiformes > Recurvirostridae > Himantopus > Himantopus leucocephalus. Next base: position 72,617,948 of record RSEF01000004.1, on the reverse strand, counting down.
GGACAACACAGTGATACTAATTTGTCAGAAGAATCAGGCATGTCAAAATACAAAACTTTATTTTTCTCTTTACTCTTTGATGCTACTAAATGCCTGTTTCTTGTGAGTAACAGAACAGGTAAGCAACGTGCACGACTATTCTGTAAATAGGCTATTTAATGTCATTAAATTTCAGATCATTATTTGCCCAGGTTTTAGAACGTGACAACAACATGCAACAGCAGAAAGCTCTGCTGATCATNCAGAAGAATCAGGCATGTCAAAATACAAAACTTTATCTTTCTCTAGTAACAGAACAGTAAGCAACGGGCGCAACTATTCTGTAAATAGGCTATTTAATTTCATTAAATTTCAGATCATTATTTGCCCAGGTTTTGGAACGTGACAACAACATGCAACAGCAGAAAGCTCTGCTGATCATTAAAGAGGTGGGCAAATTTTCATGTGTATCCCTCCATGGTCTCATTTTCTTTTGCAAGAAATTGCAAGGGTGGTATCTGGGGAGGAAGAAGCAATAGAGACTGACGCAAATTCTGGTTTTGTCTCACATATGCTAACAGGGCAGTTAGCATGAGCAGAAATTCCCTTCTGTGGAAAAGGTTTTTTTCTTTAGGTATTTGCAGAAGAGTTTTAGTGCACCCTAACAAACCATAGCCTTCATGCANCAGCAATAGAAACTGACGCAAATTCTGGTTTTGTCTCACATATTTACCAGGGCAGTTAGCATGAGCAGAAATTCCCTTCTGTGGAAAAGATTTTTTTCTTTAGGTATTTGCAGAAGAGTTTTAGTGCACCCTAACAAACCATAGCCTTCATGCAAAGTGTGTGGATTGTAAGTAGAAAAAATCTTCCCAGACCTGCCATTCTCATTTCTAGAATGGACACTTACTTCACTGAGTTCTCTGTCAGTGCCATGCCAAGTGTTCTCTTTAACAAAAAAAAAAAAAAGTTACCATAGTAACTGCATTGCAGTTTTAGCAGTTTCATCCCATTGGCCTCTTGGGTAGGTTATGTCTTACGCTGGGAGCAACACTTTTAAAGTCAGCCATCCCTGGTATCACAGGAAGGTGGATACTCAGCGTTAGTTCCTGGGTACATGAGCAGGTCAAGTGCTTCGATGCCAGAACATTGCTACTGATGTGCTGTAATGAGAGCTGAGCGTGGTAGTGCCAGGTATCTTCAGCTGGTATCAGTCTACTCACCAGGGAGGTGCCAAAGAGGAAAGTTTCCCTCCCTCCTCTAAGTAACTTGGTTGAAGGATTGTCATCTCTCTCTCTCTCCATTAATTCTGTCATACAAAGTCTATGCAGACATTTCCCCAAGGTTAGGAAGATAAAGTTAGGCAGTATGAAGACCTTGACAAAGACTTTTTTTTTCTTGCTTTATAATCTATTATTCCTTAAATTCAAAACAAGGAGCACTTTTTCCCCTAGCAGTCCTTCGCCTCATGATTCAAGCATGACCACAGCAGTTGCATGAAGTAATTTAGAGCCACCTAAAAACCGTATGGATATTAGATGTGGTTTGGTGAATAAAATTGCTCCTCAGCAATGTCCTCTTGTCTCCGGGACATTTTTCTCCTATATTCACTTTATGACTTTTATTTCACATTTCCCAATACCTGCTCCTTTCACATAAGGGTTAGTCATTGTGTGTCCTTTGTTTTATATCCCATAATCCTTTTTTTCCTCAAGTTTTTCTCTTATATGATACCTTTAAACTCAACAGCCATTTTACTTATTTTCAAGTTAATGAAACAGCATGTCATACGTCATTCAAAGTACCAGCCTGTGTAACGATCCACCTTATGCACTCTGGAAATGCATGCCTGGCTACCTTGCTGCTTCCTAGGTGTATTTTCACATGTCGCTAAGAAAACTTAACAACTGATGAGTAATGTCATACTTTGTAATGTGAGTAGTCCAATTTGGAGTCATACTTTTCACTACACATGGATGTTGGATCAGAACTCCCGCTCACCTGCATTTATAAATTGGCAGTAACCAGTCTGAAATCGGTGAGTCAGATCCAGATGAAAGAAAGAGGGCAAGCGGACATAGTGTATTTTGTTAAGCCAACTTCTACATAGATAGTCGTTCCAGCAGAAAGCATCTTTCAGATGTTGGATGGAAAATAATTGCAATTCAGAGTATTATTCCCAAATCTCATTTGCCTGTAATTTCTGTTCCTTACAGCACAACCCTACTGGTTTTTTAAACTATGAATTACCTTTTATTAATTCTGTTCTCTTGCCTGTTTTTACATCTAAGCAATCTTACGTAAATGTACCTGCATCCTGTTTGTTTTAATACATGACTTCCTGCATTCACTCAACTTTCTGATTCTGTCATCCCACAGTTCGGTCCACATCAAATAAGCCTTCTCACAGAGGTCACTTGTGGAAACGTTTGTACATTCCATCAGTAACTGAGCCTTGCAGTCCCCCCCAAGGGTACTCAACACCTTGCAAAGTTGTGCTGTACATAGCTGTTGAACAACACTGAGCTAAGGGAAGAACAGTAAATGATTTACGCTAAATTCTTCTGTGAAAAGAGCCAGAAGTAAACAGGTTAAAGATACTTTATCACACAAGATGCTTTGCTGGCATAAATTATTTCTCATCAAGTTCCCAGATACTCTGTCTGAGGCAAGTTTGAACCAATGTCTCTGAGATAAGGCTGGACATAAAATGCTTTGACCACTCAGCCTTGGAATTATTACAGATCCGAAACAAACAAGTTCCTGGAGAGGCAGTACATTTTCCACAGTATGACATCTAGTAGATGGGCAACCTATATTGCTTTCCACATCAGTGCCACAAATGAATTTTCATGTAAGGCTGAGTGAAAATATGTTACAAGAAGATAAATAAACACACATTTTCTAATGTCAGCACTCCAGCTCATTTTCTCAGGGTTGGGGTTTCCATTGAATATGCAGCAGTAGGCAATCACCAGATAATTTTTTTTTCAGATTCAGTATCTTCTGACACATGAGATATGCGTGATGGGGAAGCAAGCTGAGGGCTCACCAGGTGTCTGATTTATTGTCATGGAGGTGAGCAAACCAAACATCTGCATGGCAGATGAGAGGGGAGACCTATGGCAGAGAGTAGGAAGATGCCCAGCTGGAGTTTAGTTATGGGCTTGCTGAAATTGGCCTGCACTTTGAGAGTCACTTTGGATGGCATTCGACGGTTTTTATCTAGTTCCAGGGAGAAAATTACGACATTTTAAAATGGCACTGGAAGTAAAGAAAGCAAATGGTGAGTGAGCTTTCAGTCCGGACAGTGAGGCATAGCATAGACCCAGATCAACAACAGTGCTTAAAAAAAACAACCAAACAAACAAAAAAAACAAAAAGAAGTCTTCTCTCCAGCATGTTTCTGAGTTTTGTGAGGGTGGGAGGTATGTTTCTCCGAAGCAGATTATAAGCATCAAGCATGAATATGTTCCTCACCTGTGCAAGGGGATACAATACCTTGATAGCAGACACGGGCAATTTCTCAGTTTCTTTGTAGTCTTGATACACTCAGACAGTCTTACTGACAATTGCATTCACAGAGTCAAATGGTAAAAGCATATCAGAATTGGTGAAATGTATTTCAGAAATGTTCAACAGAAAACGTGAATAATATTGAATAATATTATAATGTACCTAGAGCACGCCAGAACAGAATACAAATACTAGACAGTGTATTGTATACAATCTGTCGTAGTACAATCAAATTTTAAAAATGAACTACATTTTTCATTAAAGTGAAAGATGGTTTCTAAGGAAAGAAATCTCTCAGAAGATCCAACGTTTGAAACTAAATGCAAACAATTGCTTTTTCATCCATCTCTCTTAACAGATTAAATCTCTATTATCTGGACATCTGTAAGCACAATATAATCTAAAGAGGCATACAAAAAGTAGGATTTGTCTTCTGTTAAAAAAAAAAACGTTAATTTAAATTGGTTTTCTTTCCTCACTTCAAGTTGTTTTTACTTTATGAAATGTTTTCCTGTCTATGTTTAGCTGAATGGGAAAGGATGGCCAAGAAGATTTCCCTTCAAAACAGAGCTCTCTGCACTCTGCTGTCCCATGGATCCCATCTCTCACCCCCATCCCTTGCTGTGTCAGCAAATGATAAAAAGCCAGAACCTGTGTTTCAAAAACTAGTGCTGAGGTCTTCGGCTCAGGTAGCTGCACAGTTAGGAGTTTGAGCAGGAGGATTTTGGCAGAAGTATGATGGGGAAAACACCATCCTGAAAAATGCTTTATAAATTCCTTTATTTAGTGATTACCATTAACATAAAGGTCAACAAAAGGCTTAGGTTACATTGGGGACTTGGCATTAGCATTGGAGAATGGAATGGGGTAATCTAAAGCCTCATTTTACTCTGCTGCTAAATAAATACAGCAAAAGCAAAATTTGCAGAAATCTTCCCAAAGATCAAAATCAAAACTGTAGTGTTCCACCACGATTGTGAACAGAAGGTTCACAGCTTTGGAACTGAAACAAATTTACAACACTACTCTAGAGCCGCCTTGTTCTAGAAAATGTTTTGTAAACAGACAGTGCCAACTTCTCCTTGTTTTGTAAACCAGGCAGTACCAACAGCAGAGCGTGATATTAAGCGGTGTTATGAAATTTACTCTTTCTTTGCTACTATTTCTACATACAGATATAAGATTTAAAAAATATAGGAGTGACTGTAATCAAAATACTGTGATTCAGTTTCTATCTAATCAAAATACTATGACTCAGTTTCTGTCTCCCTTTGCAGTGTTCCATGGCAAAAAGCAATGGATTCCCACTGTGGACTAAATAGTAAATGAAATATAATGCAGTGCAGATACCCAAGTTTTATCCTGCAGGTTTTATAAACCACTCTTCCTGTACCTGTGACAGCCATTGTTTCATTAGGCTGGCATCCCATGTTTTGAAGTGGGTATTACTGGTTCTCTTCTGGAATCCTCTGGAGCTTTCTTCACTTGGCATTTGCTGCTGACAAATTGTCAGTGTACGAAAATCCATTGCAAAAAGTACTCCAAAACCCGAGAATCTCTCCCTTGCCTTCCACAACTGCTATTTGCAACTGTAAGAATACAACAGCTGATCAGTAGCAGAACTGCGTATGTATTGCACAGAGCCCCCCAAGCAACAGAACCTTTAAAAAATAGGTCTTTGAAAAAAAAATCAATCTTAAAAGGGATAAGAGTTACTTAAACATTTGCTGAAACGAAATGATGAGTCAGACAGAGAAATGTTAGGTGAGAATAAGAAACTGCACGGGACAGCGATCAAGGACGTCATATGTGAGGTTGTTAGGGATCTTACAAAAGTCAGTATTGTTCTTCCTGAACCAGGATTAGAAAGGAAAGCTGGTTTTTGGCTAAGATTCTAGATAGCCTAGTTCAATTCCTAAGACAGCCGTACAGTTGCAGTTATGTTTTATCTAGCTATGTTATTTCCTTTTGCTGAAGATGTGAGATTTCCAACATGACCAGTTATGACAACATTCAACAGATTTATTATTAAAATTCTGGATTATTAATTCACTATGATATTTTATGATATCTTTGATTTCATTTTAAACGTAGACTTATCTAAATTAATTTCACAGCATAAGAGTTAGAGTCCCAAAGAATGATTTATTTCTCTGGGTGATATGTTTCTGCCGCTGTGTATTTTTATGTTTTGTTAGGTGACTATGATTTGCTTCCAACATTTTCAGATCATGGAGGAGTTTCTTTGAATGCTCATAATTCAAGTTAGTAATCACTTGAGAATTCACTTTTGCTCAAACATTTGGGAGAAAAATGGTTAAGAGTATTGTTTGATGAAAGAAAATCCCTGCAAAGATGCATTTTTCCATACAAATTTTCTTCTGTCCTGTTGATTGTAAGCCTAAGAGAATTAACAATATTTACTGGACTTACACACATCAGAAAAAAATATGTAATTTTTATGAAGCTTTCCAAGTCTCTGAATGTTTTTCTTTTCTGTAACTTTCTGGAATCTATAATTCAATTATAGAACAGCAAGGAAAAAATAGGGTTTTTGTTTTTACTGAGTGAGTCTGGCACATTTGTCAAACCAATGTTATCATTTGCTTTTATGGTGGACTGCAGAGACACAACTGTTTTTTACTTTCTTTTCCATTCACTATCCATTCTGGACTGAAAACAACTGGAAGCAATAACAAAGTCAAAATCCTTTCTGAATTAAACCAAGGGAAGGCTGGCCAACATTGACAGAGAAGGGCAAGATCTGTTGATACAGCACTTAGTCACAGTGTTGTCTTGCATTTACTTGTAGTAGGCCATTTCCCCTAGCAAGTTCTGCGTATTCAGACTACTGTTTGGTTGCTTCAGAATAGCAGAAAAACCAGAAAATTGTATAATGACGAAAACTGGAGGGAAGGGCATGAAAGAGATTCACAATTGCTCATCATTTGCATAATTTTGGTCATTTCAGAAACACCAGGCTTCTCTATCTCCACATTGATCTACATCTTTTTTCCTTCCCCTTTTACCTTGTTCTCGGTCAAACAGTGGAGAAAGGTTCATCCACTCCTTTTGCTCAGCTTACAAAAAACTGTGCTTCTCCATTACAGTGGTATTGGAAGGTTAGTTGTAAAGAAGAAACGGAACGTTTAACTCTTCAGTAGTCCTCTAAATGCATAAACACTGCTCTAACTTCAGTACTTTGGGAGCATTCCTTTAGCGATGGCCATCACGTGAAGTATTAGACAAACAAACATACATAGCTCAGCAAGGAAAATCAAATAAATAAATAAAAAAAAACCCTGGTGCCCATCCTATGGGATGTATGTTTTTAAGATTATATGGAGAGATTCAACTTTCCATAAGAAAGCTTGGGTTTCACCACTCTGTTGAAGGAGCCAACTGTTAGGTTCTCCACACACATCATGGTCTCAGGTGTGTTCACCTGCGTGGTGGTTCTCCTTTACCATGCAGGATATCATCTGTCAGTAATCATTCCAGAGTGCAGCCATTAGGTTCAAAATTTGCTTTGTGTTTGAATCTGAGGAAATTGCTAGCTGTCCATAAATCTGCCATTGGGGAAAGAGCACAGAGCATATTTTTTAATATCTGTACAGATCTTCTGATAAGCTGTAACCCACATACATCAGTTCTTCTGGCAAGCGACATGTAGGTCCTAGCCTACATTAGAGCCATCAGCACCTTTCAATGCCTTTGATAACCAAAGATACGGTTATTAAAAGGTGGCAGTGGTCCTCGTCAGCAATTGGACTCATTTGTTAAAAGGTGGCAGGGAGTGTTTGCTCACTGTCTTACCAGGATCTCTTTGGGGTAAGTAGACGGAAAAGGTCTTTTCTTTCTCTTCAGTATGGCTATTTAAAAATAATCCAAAATTTAGCATAAATAGGTGAAGAATCGTAGCACACTGTTTTCTCAACCAGTTCAGAGTCTCTGAATCTCTTCAGATTTAGGTCTGTCACTCATGTAGTGTTTGGACTGTAGCCCAGACAGCAAAGACCAGTTCACAAACAGAAGGAACCGTAATCCCGTTCCCAATCCCATTCCAGTGATAACAACCTCAGCAGGACTTAATTCTTCCACATAAATCAACAAAAACTCCACTTATACCAGGGGGCTATACCAACAACAGCAAAAAAAAATCACAGTGCCTTGAATAAAGAGAAAAGAGGCAAAAAAGGAAGTGATTACAGGCTGAGAATTTATATTCCAAGTTTTAGTTGGATGGTTGTATTGTAAACGCCTCAGATTCATTATGTTCACACTGCCAAGAATTACTCTAATGTAGTAGATGAGAATTGCTCTAATCTATTACCATTGGCTGCCAACAGTAATTCTATTAATTCAAAGAGCTAATGACATTTACTAGTATTGCCATGCTGTTTTATTGCATCTTTGAAAATAGATAGGAATAGTCAGTGGTGTGTCATTCTAAACAGACTAAATTTAGAGCCTCGTTCTCCACTCTTTCGGCGCTATTTCGTGAGACCAAATCTGAACAGGAGGGCTTTGTGTCTAATTTGCAAGGGTGCGATTGAGTAGGTGAATGGCACCTGCACTCCTGAGTTACGTGCGCTACACCATACATGGAGAATGTGAGCTGTCCATGACGATGGCTCATCCTGTGATGGAGTATAAGCTAATCATCAAGCCAATACCCTTCCAGTCTTGTATTTTCACATCATGCAGGATAACGGGAAGATGCTGGTTTGAGTCTGGAAGCAGCGAAGCCAGATTGTGCAGCACTATGCCCAAAATAATTAGTCCAGACTCAGCAAAGGTGATTAATTTGAGCTTGACATCCACAAATGCAGCTCCACCATTTCTGTTTCAGAACAGACATNGATACCCTTCCAGTCTTGTATTTTCACATCATGCGGGATAACGGGAAGATGCCGGTTTGAGTCTGGAAGCAGCGAAGCCAGATCGTGCAGAACTATGCCCAAAATAATTAGTCCAGACTCAGCAAAGGTAATTAATTTGAGCTTGGCATCCACAAATGCAGCTCCACCATTTCTGTTTCAGAACAGACATGGGTCAGAAGTAGTGTAGGTTGCCTGCACCAAGACCTGCAGCAGATGACACACATGCACCAAATCAAAGCATGAGCTCAGCTCACTAAGAAATCAGCCTAACCTAGCCAGATAGGAGTCGTCTTCCTAATTCTGAATGCTCACGGTGCAGGCATCCAAGCCAGATGTTTTTCACAGAAGGGGAAGGTGCAGTACTGTTTCTCTTTCACTTGGCTGCCTATGGGCTTGAGCAGTCACGCAAAATACAATTTCCCTGTTCTCGAATAACCGATTTCACACCCCCTTGAGGAATGGTCTGAACAAAGTTATCCTGGCGTGGGGGTAAGTTGCTCCTGTAGAAGCTGTTGCATTTTTTTGAGTAAGAAGACGTGAGAGGAAGCATATCTGAGGTCCAGCCCTACCCGAGTAAATGCCTAATACTAAATACATGATAATTTCAGACAAAAAATGTTTTATTACGCAGCTCCAGTTAAAAAATAGGAGTGTATGAAAAGTCACAATTAAAAAGTTCTTTCTTTGCCTCAGCAAGGAGCAAGGATGGGGCTGAGGCTTCTTGCCCCAGGTAGAAATCTATGTAGGTCTATGCTAGAACCTGTATTACTAATTTTCAGTACACAGCATTTAAATGGCCACATTCTCAGCAGAGGTAAGAATAACAAAGAAGCTAAGTAATAAAGATTTTTTTTTTTTTTAAGAGAAGTTATATGTTATTCCTCAGGAATCTCTACAGTGAAGTAGTAAAACCTCCCTAGAAAGAGCAAAGAAGCCTGCCTGGCAGATTGTTTGGACAGCTACAATCCCTCTGTACTAAATGTGCACAGACACATTTTGTTTTTCAGACAACAAATTTCTTAATACAGTGTCCTTTCTTCTCAAACAAAAGTGCTAAATTCTAACAGCAATACAGCAGTAGCCACAAGGACTGTAAACAGGAATGTGTCTGGTGATAACTAATTTGTTGCCTTTCTCCAGTTGTGTAGCAGATTCATCATCAAAATACACAGCATCTGTAATTCTTACTGAAATACACAGGGCAACTCTGCATGAGCTGGCTGCACTGGGAATTACAGGCTGAAGCGTATGCAGCATCCTGCTCTTTTGTGGATGCAGGGGTTAAAAAAGGGTGGAAAGCAGGAAATCTGTAGCTCCCAGCAGGTCAGGATTCCTTAGGGACCATATCACCAAATGATTCCCATCTGCTAGTTCGATGTATGGGAGCACAGCAGTTATTCCCTGTTGGCTTGCAGTTCCCAAACAGTACAGGTTAAAACAGGTTTGAAGTCAGGGATGGGGAAGGCACAAACAAAATAAGCAGTTACCTAAACTAGGCGAGTGCTGGACACAGCAAACATGTAGGGGTAAGCACAGGAGGGAGATCCTGTAGGTCTCAGGGCAGCAGCCCCAGCTCTGCTCCAGGTTCGGGCTGTCTCACAGGAGCAGCTCGTTCAAGTGCTCTCTCCCCACACACCTCTTGAATGCCTGACTCCGTGCTCTGCTCGCCAGGGCTTGATGCTGAAGAAGGCAGCTGCACGGGTAAAGCTGCCTTGGTGGGCAGCATGGTGGGAGGGAGAAGCAGCTGGCCACCTTCTCCTCACCTTCCTCCAGACAACAGGGCAAGGGCTGGGCATGCGAGCTCAGTATCGGCAGGGGAAGCAGCAGCTTTAGATATAACTGAGTACAGAAACAGACATGAGCGTCAGGACAGGGAGCGCATTCAGCCTTTGCTCCCAGCCCACATAGGTAGATGGTGCCTGACAGAGCCTCTCTCTTGCGGCTGTGAAACTGAATTTTGTCAAAATGACTAAGTCATTTTATCTTCATCCTCAAGGCAGTAATATTTAATTGTGTTTGCACTGATACAGAACCTGCAGCCAACTCAATATGTGGGCAGATGCAAAACACCTCATGATGCATCTTCCATGTGCTTTTCACAGCAGAAGGCTACAGATCTTGACACAGCATGCTTTGCCACAAGGAGAATCTGTTTGCTATTGTTGAACATGTCCTCCATAATTAACAAGACGTGACTTCACTGTGCTGAATCTGTGAGGACCAAGGAGCAGTTGCGTATCAAATATGCTTAAATTTCCTATGCTTAAAATTCCCTATAACCTACCCTCTAACTCCAGAGGTCTTCTCACTCACTGTTTTTGACTGATGTAAGGATTAGCCCTGAAGGAACAAGAACCCTGTACAAATGCTCTCAAACCCATCCTTGAAGAATCACTTCAGTCTCCCAAAGAGAAGGTTGCAAGAGAACCAAGAGCCCAAACTGATTCCACCGTCTGCGATCCCAGGAAAGCGGCATCTCCCTACAGGGTTAGGGTTGGTTTCAAAAAGAGAATTTCATGCAGCTATTTGTGATTTAAAACTAGTTCTGTTTTTTACATAAGCTCGTTTTCATTTTTTTGCTGACAAAACCCTTTCAGATTATTGAAGGGAAATTATGAAGGCCCAGGGTGTATAAACTAAACTACTCACCTACTGTGAGCCTTGTTTGTGTTCTACCAAGGTGGAAATTTTCAGGCCAAAGCACAACCCCCTAGGTGTTAGGAATCTGGTCCAAATCAGTCATCTAAGTTCATTTGTACTGTCATCAGAGAAAGACGTGTCTGCCCAGCAGGTTATCGACTGATTCATCCCCAAGGTTATTGATCAATTCATCCCCGTTCGAAGATGTGTAAGATGTCTGTCAAAGTTGTGATGAAAGGGTCTTCTGCTGTAAGTGAAATGACAGTTCACATAAAATAAAAAGTGATTTAGTAAAGCAGGGGGGAGAGGGGTGGATTTGCATGAGATAATGAGCAAGGGAAAGAAAATGAAATCAAGAATCAACAATAAAATGTTTCAACAAGCCAGGGTAATTGAATCAGTCTCAAATGTTACATGGCATTTTTCCCCACTCCCAATTTAAAGCAACGCGAATGGCTGTTCTCAAATGTTACATGGCATTTTTCCCCACTCCCAATTTAAAGCAACGCGAATGGCTGTAGCGAAGGCTGTTTGGAGATTCTCTCCAGTTCCCTATTTGTCGTCTGGAAATGGTGTGACAGAAACACACCGATGGGCATTTAAACACACCCCCACATGCAGAGGGGTCCGGGTTACATGAGAGTATGGAACAATTCAAGTCTCTTGAAAAGAAACAGTGTTATGTATTGCAGCTAATTTCATGCCTCCTTGTGCACATCAGTAAAGCATCACTAAAGCCATCTTTCTTGCGGAGTTTAAAATGTGTTGATCTGAATATAATTAAAATAGACAACATGAACTGTAGTAGTGCTGTAAGAACATAGGTGGTATGAAGAGGGGAGATTTATGACCTTCAGGGGTTTTTCTCATGTGTGCTCATGCTAGCTACGTGAAGTGCTTGCACCATCCACGTAAAAGCCAATGAAGTAATTTTTACTAGTGTTACTACAACGAGCACAGAAGAATTGTTTCCACATCATTTTCAACAGACATCAATCCATTACAACATCGTGGAGCCTACTTAGGATTTCACTGATCAGCGTTTTCCAAAAAGTACCTACAGAGAGAGAGGAGGGCAGAACAGCTCATAAACACTGCATCCAAACTCCCCAGCCATCATCCCATTTTAAATTTTCCCATTCATTATTAGCATCTTTATTACCTGCACCTCCTATTTACACCTGTCCCTCACAGCCCTTCTCACAGCCCCAGCCTCGGTGTGCCCAGGCAGCCCCAGCCCCGTGGTGGGAGGGGGCGTTCCCTGCCATGGCCTCAAGCCCCTGTGCCCCATCACTGCGTCCAGGGGAGGGACAACAGCACAGCGTGGCTTTTCCCTGCCCATCTACTGGATTTCTCGAGCGTGGAAACAGAATCAAGGGCAGATAAAACAAATCCCACTAGTTTCAGACGTTGTCATGCTCAATTTGTAGACTTTATTTGTGTAATTAAGTCATAGAGGCACTAGGTCTTAGGGCACCTGGTGCTGTCAGACTTGCACTGCTGAGTTTAAAAAAGAAAAAATACTGGTTTTCTGTGTGAATTTTAAAATTACTTTCAGCTGAGGAAAACTTCATCAGTCAAGGCTTATGAGGCTGAAATTTGAAGGAAGGGTGGCAGTTAAGAGACCCATCCCAACATACCAATTATAAAAAGGCAGAAACTACAACCTTCTGTAAATAAAAAAAAAGTGCTTATGTCAACAAAGAAAAATATAAAAAGGACTGTATTAGTGGTTAGATTTAACAGAAAAAAAATGCTGCACCTTGCTCTCTATACTTAAGTGTTAACAGTGCAAGTGGCAGTACTTCATTTTTTTTGATAAAGCTCCAAAACGGAGAGGTACATGCATTTCTGCTTGAAAAAGCCAGATCCTCTGGGTCCAGTTGCTGGCTGGACTGAATGGACTGTGTGGGTATGTGTTATCACAAGGGATTTCTTTAAAATAGTTCGGGCAGTGAATGAAGCAGTTACTAGAGAGAACAATAATAAAAGTTCCATGTAAGAAACATACCATACCATTTGCTTTGAGTTTGTTTGGGGGTTTTTTATGTTACTATTTCATCATAGATTTTACTAGGACTGATGTTTCAAGAGTCTTCTTTAGGTCCCTGCCTCTGACAGGTCTCACCCCTTTCCCTGTCAAGATCCTNGCAGGTCTCGCCCCTTTCCCTGTCAAGATCCTCTGGTTGCTCAGTGACTAGTGTTTCTGAATCACTTCCTAAAATTTTTGCTCTCTTCCAGTATAGTTCACTGGGCCAAAAGAAGCATTTCTAGCTAATTAATCTTCTACTGCCGATGAGAGCACCTTCCCCAAGATGATTGTAGGCTGTGATCTAACCCTTCACTAGCGCTCAGTTCACTTTGCCCAGCAAGTAACTCGTGAGCAAAATTGCTTTATCTTGCCTGCAGCCTCTGTCTTCATGTGGAGCAACAACAGCTGATATATATGACAAACTAAACAAAATCAGATGGTAAACCAGGAGCAATCAACTTGAAACAAGTGAGTTCAATATTTAAAGGCTTCACCTGATGAGCAATGGCTGCAGCCCCCTTCCCTGACTCCTAAAACACCTCATTTCTCCTCCATCATTGCTACTCCCTTCTACCTTCTTTTTCTACCACGTCCTCTTTTTTTTTTCCCCACTCCCTGTGATGTCCCATCCTCACGGACAGCTTGGCAGCTTGCTTCGTTTGCACACTGGCTGGCCAACGTGCTGAGCAGCACAGCGTGCATCGTAACCAGCTGGCCGCTCTCATATGCCATGTATTGTGCATAACATAGCATAAAAGATAAGATTTATTAAATGTTTAACTGGAAATGAGACATTAATAAATTAATTAAGCTCTGCTGTTTAGGGCTGTTTCCAGAATGAGTGCTTTACTCACATTTCTTGCCAAATACTTGACCTGAAATCGTTGTGATTATTAAGCTGATCCACCGTCAGGCACTCTGAGAAGGTGAAGGGCAAGGGAGAAAGTACCAAAGAGAGACCACAGCCATCTTTGCATAGAGGAAAAAACCACGGGCAAGACATTCATCAAACAGTAGGTGGAAGCTCTGACTCAAAGACTTTCTAATCTAAATCACAAGACTTAATGTTTGGATAATGCAAACAAGCCAAAAGAAAAATGTCTGGGAATCCAGCTTGTATTAAAGAGCAAATCTTTTTCTGTCCAGTCACCATCATCCTGGGTACACCACGTAGAATGAGTGGTCCTGATGACAATTTACCACCTGCGATGGCCAGATTAAAAGGCTAACTGTGTCGTGGTAAAGGGAGCTGAAGGAATCGTCTGTAGGGAGTTTTCCACAGTTAGAAGAGGTAATGGGAGAGAATAAAGGTGTTGAGGGAACCTCAAAAACAAGAGTTCAGTTGAGGATGGCCCTGCAGCTCTGGTAACAGAGGCTGATCTGTATCATGGAGATCACTCTGTGTCTATTTAGGACACTTTCTTTAGATGTTACTGTAAGCTTTCAATACCGGAATGGTCAGAATTAGCATGAACAGATACTTGGGTAATTGTAAAACAAAATAAACGTACTCCAAAAATCTGTTACCTTTCTTCTGGCCTCTTATCAAGTACTATCCTGATAATGAGGTAATGCTGTTATTTGTTTGCTGTTTTTTGGCATAATCCCAGAGAAGTCTCAGAAGGTCACACGGTCCATTTCTTTGGATGCTCCAAGGCAGGGTTAGTGGTGGTATAGTGCCCATACCACACATTTGGCTTATGTGTACTTAGAAACTGCCAGTGACCGATTCCCTGTAACACCCTGAGGCAACTGATGCAAAATGTATCCTCGGTATTAGGAAGCTTTCCCCTTGCTAACAGAAATCAACCTTGCTGCATTTTAAGCCCATCATGTCTTGACTTAGCCACTGAAGTCAGCAGTGGCCTTTCATGTATTTGAAGACTGATGTCACATCCCCTCTATGTCTTCTCTATGTTAAATACAAGATGGTGCAGGTTCTCTTTACACATCCCACTACAGCATATGCCTTTTTTCTTTCTGCAACAGCTTGACATTAGTCCACATTCGTCTTGGGAGCCACAGATCCTTTTGTTCAGAGCTGTTGTCTATTCCCTGTCCTGTATTTGCACATTCGATATTCCTGTTGGGTGTAGACAGGCATTTGAATGCATCCTTAGCTGAATCACATCCCACTTCTTCAGACTGTTTCGTGAGTTTTATCAAGATCTTGACCCAAAGACAAGACAGCTAAAGGAAGAAGACAGAGCAGAAATCACTTTCCTTGAAGCGAGATACTTTCGACAGGGTACTTACCCACCCATTTTCTACTCAAATAGAACAGAANCCAAAGACAAGACAGCTAAAGGAAGAAGACAGCGCAGAAATCACTTTCCTTGAAGCGAGATACTTTTGACATGGCATTGACAGGGTACTTACCCACCCATTTTCTACTCAAATAGAACAGAAACACCTGTACTCAAAGCCAATATACTCTGAATAAGCCCATTGGTTAAATTGGGAGAAAAAAAAATACATTTACTTTTCAAAATAGGTTTGAAAACCCTTTTACTGGCTTCTGTAGCTTGAGCTGCTTGAGACACGGGCTATAATCTGCATTGAACTGAGAAAGTCATCTCATTATAACTGTCCAGGTCATCTGTTTTGGGAAGGAAAATTAACATAATGGTTGCTTCCTATCACGTGGAGTCAAGAATGTCAATTCATATGCAATACAAAAAGTACTGGCTTGTTTGAAGCGTTCCAGTCAACAGGCAGCCTGCAAAATGCATCAATAGTATCTTTCGTGTCCTTACAGTCATCACTGTTCCTATTACAAGCAGAAATCTGAAAAAAATAAAATAAAGATAACAATTCCTCATTACAAAACATGTTTAAGGTAGAATTCACCACTATTGGGACAGGCTTGTACCTTATCCTTCCCGTACTACGGTGACAATTTCCAGTGAAATTTTCTCCCATAGAAAGAATGCTGAGAACCCGCCAAAAAAAAAGCCAGAGTGGGACCTCAGTCTTCTCAGTGTCTCTGANCCAGGCTTGTACCTTATCCTCCCCATACTACGGTGACAATTTCCAGTGAAATTCTCTCCCATAGAAAGAATGCTGAGAACCCGCCAAAAAAAAGCCAGAGTGGGACCTCAGTCTTCTCAGTGTCTCTGATCCTTAGTTTACGAGTTCCAGTTAATATGAAGACACTTAAAGTAACCACAAGGAAGTCACAGGCCAGAATATTTCACTATGACTGTTGGTCACTTCAAAACTTGAAATGCTTTTTTAATGGCATCTTCTTTTGTGATATGATGTCTGTCAGCTTCCAGGAGCTACAGAGAAAGCTTAGCTTGTTGAACTGCTTATACTATAACAGAATCCAAGAAAAAGAGTCCAGCTCATAATACATCAAATTAAAGGCAACTACTCATTGAAGCCACACTTCATCTGCTCATAACAGAATGAATGGAAAGCAATTAAAAGTGGTAATGCAGGAATCAGCACAGTATTTTTTCCATGTAATATTTCAGATAACGTGTCCAACTCCCTAGTTACCATAGTACAGCATACACATCAAAATATTGCAAGGAGTAAAACACACAACTAAGACTGGAATTTCCAAATTCCAACTCCAAATGCCATTGGAAGCAATGGTGACCTTGCAATATCGCAAAATAAATGTGATTAGTAGGCAAAGATTAGAAAGAAAATATAAGGCCTTAAATCAGTCTTGCTGAATATCCCTAATCCAGTAACATCCAAAATCCCTGTCCAGAATCAAATCCTCTGTGTCTGAGAACTGTAGAGAGGTACAGGAAGGCAGCACTTGGCCAAAATTCAGAGTAACTCTACTTAGTAATTTCAGATTTTAATACTGAGACAGAGTAAGGGTTCTTCACCTCAAGAAGACAGTGTCACAGCTCATAATCACCTCTTGCAACAAAGGATGGAGAGCAGCATATAGGCACGGGAATCAACATGGCTCATTGTCCGTTCTTTCTCAATCTGTACAAGAAAGAAGGAGGGAAGTTGAGTAGCAGCTCCCACAGACACTGCTCCATCTCTGAATCCGAGCAGGCTGGTAACTTACTCAAAGAACTAATCCACAGCCCTTGCCTTGCTGTGCAGGCAGGTGGGGCAACAACAACCTGGGCTGGTGTGATTTAATACCTGCCAAGGATACTACTGCTCAGAAGATATATTTTGCAGTACTACCCAGCGCAAAATTTGTAAAGACCAACCGTGGCGTATACGTGACATCCATGACAGGATGGATTTACAAAAAACAGCTCGGAGAAGTTGATAGGTAACTGTCTTGTCCTCACAACCGCTGAGCAGTGATGATCTGTTCTCATGATGCAACGCTGCAGCCCAATGTCCTTGCTCCAAAGTTCTGCACATACAGATTTTTGAATAAAAACAGATCTGAGCTGATCTCTCTAATTTACAGAACTTTTCCTTTGCCAACTTTCTAATAGTCTGCCTAGTCCGTCACTCTTACACCAAACACAGCTCTTCGTATTTCTGGGAAATCACAGGCTGTTTCTGAATGCCCACTCTTTCTGGAAGACCAATAAGGAAATTTTACAGCAGAAAGCTCCCCCTCCCCCAGCCCACCAGACTTCATTAAGAGAAGATGTGACATACGATATTGCATTCAATGTATACATTCAGTCTGGTGTCAGCTCCTGATCAAAATAAGCATTACGGCAGCAGATACAGGAAAGTGACTTTGAAGTTTATGGACCTGGACTATGGACTATGAAGTTATGAAAAAAGACTGACTCTGCAACAGGGCTCTCGGAAGACATGAAACACCCTAGGGGTAAAAAGATGGTAGCACCAAAACAAGTCCAACTAAAAGGCAAATTCCCCCCAGCCCATCATAAATAACAATAAAAAAAAGTCTGCTGCAGACATAACATCACTGGGATTTGTACGATTGATTATGACAGCCGAGGAACTCTGGCACTGACAATGGCTTTTCTTGGGCTTTATTTTTTTCCAACATGACTTACCCATTCCCTTGCTTCATTTCCCTGTGGCATCTTGTCCTTCCTGTTGTTCTTAAGGGTAGAGTAAGCAATACATTACAGATCCTTGTCTTCCCAAGTTAGAATTTCAAGGTGAAAAAGTCACCCTCTGAGGAGTGAGCTGGTACAGCAGCTCCCAGGGACCTCGTGTCCGAGGTGGACACAAGGTCTTTGAAGGAAGAGCTCAGCTGCCCCATCTATTCACTGCGATGCTGTATTTCCCAGCAGGGCAGGCAAAAGCCATGGAAACCCGGCTGCAAGAGACAGAGGAAAAGAAATAGTCCCACCTTACTGTGCAGAGAGCTCTTACAGGCCACGTATCTTCAGTCAGATCCATTATAGTGGGAAACAAAACCGTAACTCAGGTTGATACTTAGAGTGATCCCAAACTGCCCGAAACCGGTGTCAGTGTCCTGCTTGTAGCAGTTTCAATCAGTTCCAGCCAGGAGAAGAGTTACTATCTTAATAAATTCTATTCAGCTAGAAGCCAAATATTCTCAAAAACATAGCTCTTTGGAAGTAATCATCATAGTTTTCTGCTGGTTTTCTTATTTTTTCAGTGTATTGCCGTAAGCATTCTTTGTACTATCTAGAAGTAATGGCTCCACGTAAAAGACTCTCTAAAGGCAAACAAGGGTTTGCAAGGTTGCCTTACGCCCTTTAGCACCAAATGCCACAATGCAAGTGCGTCTGAAACCTCCCTCACTTGTGTTACAGACGCTCTTTCCAAGTAGGCAGCAGGCTCTTTCCAAGTAGGCAGCTTTTCACCAAGATAAAAGCTCCACAGTCTTTAGGTGCGGTGATTTCAGGCCAGGCTGTACAGTCAAGCCCTTCACCTAGGACACGCTGTCCCTGCACCTCCTACGGGAGAGCCTCGCAACTCTGCCAGGATTGTCCTGCTCCAGTAATTCACCACATCCTGCTGCCACTGGTGTTTGCCCTTTGGAACCTGGTTTATTAAAATTTCTTCATAGCAGAGGTTACATAGTAAATGAAGTAAAACGCAACGGTGCGTCTGGCCAGTGCAAAACCACAATATTTCCTCAAAATTTTTGTTAAGTTCAACTTCTTTCAGGCATGAAATGGATTCAGGGACTGACTCTCCCCTTCCCCTCTGCAAATTCCCTTTTCAGTACAGTTAATTTCAGAATCTTTCCCAACACACACAGACTTTCAGAAATACTCTCTTTGCCATAGGACCTTTCCAGTTCTTCAAAGTACACCTGAGTTTTCAACTTACCAAATGTAGCTTCCTTGGCTGTCACATCTTTATAACCAGTAGCACCCAGTCAGAGCCCTTCAGGACATACTGGGCTCTTCCTTCACTGCATTATTGTGACACCAGGAACCTGCATAGGCACATTCCCTCATTCCAGTCCCCAGTACCCATGTCACCTGTCATAGAATCATAGAATGGTTTGGGTTGGAAGGGACCTTAAAGATCATCGAGTTCCAACCCCCCTGCCATGGGCAGGGACACCTCCCACTAGACCAGATTGCTCAAAGCCCCATCCAGCCTGGCCTTGAACACTTCCAGGGATGGGGCATCCACAACTTCCCTGGGCAACCTGTGCCAGTGCCTCACCGCCCTCAGAGTGAAAAAAGCATTTGCACACCAACCACACCTTTTCCTCCTAGAGGAAATGCAGTATTTTTTAAAGGCTGCTGTTAGATGGTTTTGAAATCTCCTGTCCTCGTGTGTGTGTGTGTGCATCTGTTTCTTCTAACTACACAGGCTACTGTTGTAATGGAAAAAAATACTCAAGAGATTTTTTTATCTGAAGCTTTTTCAGAGGTGACATCGGAGACAAAAGGAAGAGTTCAAAGAAAACAGAGACTTCTCTTATATCCATCACAGCTGTAGATTTCCTCTGATTCTCACTGCTGCCACAGTGCTCTTGTTTCATTGTCGTATTACGTGGTCTCTCATCAGCTGCCACTCTTGGATTAGGTTCAGCTGTGAGCTATTTGAGACAAATAGGTGTGTAACCGGAGATTTCACTTCGCACAACTGTACAGTATGCTGTGCAACTCCCCGTTTCTCTTTTGAAAACAATTTTGCAGACATTTCAAATCCTAAAACAAAATTCTCAAATTTCCTACTGTTGACTAGATGTTACACGTTAAAGTCTTCTTCAGTGACCACTACTAGCTTCTCTAGGCTTTCCCCACAATAACACAACAGGTGATTAAGGAACATCATTTTGATATGTCTTACCTGATTAGCACTCGATTTCTTCTTCCTTATTTCAATATCAGACTATATCACGGAAATATCACGGAATTTTCAGAGTTGGAAGGGACCTCTAGAGATCATCTAGTCCAACTCCCCTGCCAANTCAGAATATAAATCGTCTGCCTTGTGCATTAACATATTCCACATGAAAAAAATTCCACTCATTGCATTATTTTTAAACTGGTTTGAAATAAATGTGATGCCTACGATTTTAAAGTAAATAGAAAAATCTAATTAAGCTCCCTTTCAGTATGAGGAATGAGTTTAGTTTGTATCATACTAGTGTTTGGAGCTGTTCGTCTCTGTATCAAATCTACTTCAGAATGGATTTTCGGGACATGGTTTAGTGGTGGTTTTGGCAGCATTAGGTTGATGGTTGGACTTGATGATCTTAAAGGTCCCTTCCAACCTAGACAATTCTATTGTTCTATGGATCACCTAAAGGCTTGCTAAACACATAGATGGATGCTTGGGTTTAACGGCCTGTGTTATAGGGCACAAGAACAGAGCCAGCATCATTTTCAAGTAGACATCAATACCAGAAACAAAATGACTATGCAGATTGCCATCATTCCACCCAAACCTCAGAAATTACATTATAGAGGTCAAAGCAAGTTGTCTGGAGCTCTAGGAATTGTTTTAGCTAGTTAAGCTCACCGCGTGCCCAGTGTACTCCTCCAGTGTACATCTCTTCCACTAAACTTTTGAGCTAGAGTCTTCACAAAGTGCAAAAGTGGGGGGAAGGAGACAAGTCATGTACCCAGAAACTTTTCTGAGCAGTTAAACAAACAAAACCACTTGCAAAATAAGGTTTCAAGATTTTCCAGTTCTTTCTGAAGAATGAATGTCTGGAGATTTCCCTTGCTGATAACAGACACCTCTTAATACCATATGTCAGCTCAAAGTCCCCAGAGCAGGTCACATTCTTGTTCATTTGCCTGCATTTCTCACTTCCCAGCTTGCTGTGATATGAAGGGAAAAGGTATATGGATTATTACAGTTCATGAGATGTTTCTGCTTTATCCTTCTCTTTTAAAACTGGTTGTTAGTTCACACATTAACACTAATTGCAGCAGCAGAGGTATCAGATGTGGAAAACCAATTCTCTGCAATAACGAAGTCCCAAAACATTTAGAGCTTTATAGGGTAATAAGGCAGAAAGCAGCTAATGTGGCATGCGATGTGCTAGCAGAATGTGTGAAGCATTACAGCTTAGATAAACTCATTCAAACCTAATTCACCTTTTGGGTGATCTCAGTAAACAGTTCTATCTATTGCATAAACACGTAATTGGTGAAGGGTGATTACATAAGTCAGAAAGGCCAAATTCTCCTCAGTAGACATTATGGCTGCACAAATGTCCAGGATTTAAACCACTTTAAAACTGAAAACTTCTAATAGACTATACATTGATAAAACTCACAGAATCATTGAGGTTGGAAGGCACCTCCAGAGGTCATCTGGTCCAACCCCTCTGCTCGAGCGGGGCCACCGAGAGCAGGACCATGTCCAGACGGCTTTTGAGTATCTCCAAGGATGGAGACTCCGTGACCTCTCTTGGCAATCTGTGCCCAGTGTTCAGTCACCCTCACAGTAAGAAAGTGTTTCCTGATGTTCAGACAGAGCCTCTTGTGTTTCAGTTTGTGCCCATTGCCTCTGGTCCTGTCACTGGGCACCACTGGAAATAGCCTGGCTCTGTCCTCTTTGCACCTGCCCTTCAGGCTTTTATGTACATTAAGACCCCCCTGAGTCTTCTCTCCTCTGGGCTGAACAGTCCCAGCTCTCTCAGCCTTTCCTCATAGGAGAGATGCTCCAGTCCCTTCATCGTCTTTGTGGCCCTTTGCTGGACTCTCTCTGTCCAGGTCTTTCTTGTACTGGGGATCCCAGAAAATGTAACAGTACTCCAGGACTGCCCTTACCAGTGCTAAGTAGATGGGAAGGATCTCCTCCCTCGACCTGCTGGCGATACCTTCTCTAATGCAGTGCAAGATACCATTCACCTTCTTCGACGCAAGGGCACACTGCTGGTTCATGTTCAACTTGGTGTCCACCAGGACCCCCAGGTCCTGCTCTGCCAAGCTGCTTTCCAGGTGGCTGGCCCCCAGCATGTACTGGTACAGGACTTTGCACTTCTCCTTGTTGAAGTTTGTGAGGTTCTCCAGCCTGTCAAAGTCCCTCTGAATGGCATGCACGACCCTCTGGCATATCAGCCACTCCTCCCATTTTGTTTTCATCAAAGTTGCTGAAGGTACACTCTGCCGCATCATCTAGGTCATTAATGATGAAGCTGAATAGGACTGGATCCAGTACTGACCCCTGGGGTACACTGGTAGTTACAGGCCTCCAAGTAGACGTTGTGCCAATGATCACCACTCTCTAGGCCTAGCTGTTCAGCCAGTTTTCAATCCACCTCACTGTCTGCGCATCCAGCCCGTATTTCACCACCTCCTCTATGAGGATCTTAAGTAAAAGTGTCAAAAGTCTTACTGAAGTCCAGGTAGGCAATATCCACTGCTTTCCCCTTGAGTTTATTCCCCGTGTTTCCGATTCCTTCTATGCCAATCTGAGGGTAAAGCATAGACTATCCCCCTCAGCTATAGCATAGCTGAACAGAGATCACATCAATAATGTTGTAGTCATCACCTCGGGGGCCTACCTGACCACAGTCTTCCAACATCTTTGTCTATATTTGCATTTTATTCTAGCCCAATATGGTACTTATGCATTATCAGGATTCCTGGCACCTTGTTCCTGTTGTTCCCATGGAGCAATGAGCATCCAGGCTTTTTCAAGCCGTTTCCAACACTTCCTCCTTCTATAGGAGCATTCATCAATTTAAACCAAAGGGTGTCACTGTGAGGTATCAAAACCCGCTCTTTTTATATATGCGTGTGTGCATATATATGTATGTGTGTGTGTATATATATATTTCCCTCTGTGATTTTGCATCGAGGAATTGCAAATTCCTTAACCAAATGTTAATTGTCTACTCTAGGGTAGCTGCAGGGAGTGTTTTAAGTAATATATTCTAATTGAGTTGAGAGTAGCTGCTATATCTAAACTCCTTTAAAGGATGAAAAGGCAGTTTCCTTCCTAAGCAATCCAAAATTTGCTTGGGATTGCAAGTCTACCA
Source organism: Himantopus leucocephalus (assembly GCA_003993805.1). Taxonomy (NCBI): domain Eukaryota; kingdom Metazoa; phylum Chordata; class Aves; order Charadriiformes; family Recurvirostridae; genus Himantopus; species Himantopus leucocephalus. Next base: position 72,594,547 of record RSEF01000004.1, on the reverse strand, counting down.
AAAATCCAAGCAGAAGTGTACTAAAACCCTGTGGGCCTTCAGGGAAGCCACGTGCTTGCAGTTCCTCAGGCAATGACAAATAGACTTTGCCATGGTTCTGAAGCAAAAAAAGGTCTCAGAAAAGATACGACAGAGACACCATTTCTAGTTATAGCTTTCCACAGGATTCAGCTGGTATATCGTAGTAGGTGGTAGATTAGCAGGATGCCTTCAATATTTGAGTTCCAGTCGCTCATTTCTAGGCTGAGGATGCTGTGCAGTCTTTTGTTTTGTCTCTGGTTTCCAAAGTCTACACAGTCCCACTCTAAACAAGTCTTGCAAAATTAGCAGCACAGGAAACATTCTGCTGATTTATTGTTGCATTTCCATTCCTTTCTCCTTCTCAAATTACCGCTGCAAAGAAAGGTAAAAGCACCTTCAAGAGACATATCCCTTCTCCTCACGTATAGCTATTTGGACATTTCATTTCTTACACCAATTACAGTGTGACGTTTTATATATCACAGTATAATAACTATAGTTCTTAAAGTGTGCAATTAATTAAGCCTCAGAACAGCTCTGTGAAATAGACAAGATTTATTATTTTACAGGTGAGTGAACTGAGGCATAGAGAAGTTAGGACCAACAAGAAACATAAGAAATACTTGGTATGAGCTCACCACAATCACTCTTGCACAGATACCGTTAAGTTTCCACTACTTGCTTCAACAGCTTATTAATTGCAAGAAGACATTCAAAATTGTTAATTGTTTTTTACTGGTTTTGAATAGTCTGCTAAAATCCCTCCCCCACACACTTTTTTTTGCCCTCCCTCCAGAGTTTAGCATATAGCTTGAAGGTCTGGATTTTCAGCTTCTGAAGACACTAGTCTTCAGATGCTGATGGCTTATGAAGGTCATTCAGAAAATAAAAATAATGAATTTGTGAAACTGCTAATGGTGGAGGGTGATAGATTAATCAGCCTTACCTGTCACCCGTACGGTTAATCTGATTATTCTCATGACATCTTTTAGCAGCAATAAATCTATACTAAGGCTAGCCT
>RSEF01000004.1:72573450-72593495 GCA_003993805.1 Himantopus leucocephalus | reverse complement strand
TTTTTTGTTAATCAAACTGAATAAACCTAATTCTGTTTGTGGCATCTTTAATGACAGCTACACAGATCATCCACCAGTTTGGATCCTTTATACCTAGCACACAGGCTGTCCACTTGAATCTTCATGTGTTTCCCAGAAATAGGAATATTTTAAGTATTTAGCGAATACCAACTAAATGCATTTGTTATGTAGAGAAAAATTATTTATTTTTTCTCCTGTGTAGTGATTTGCTTATGAGACATTAAGTATTCAGTGACTGTATAGTTGATAATATACCATATGTAAGGCAATTAAATATTACTGAAACATCTGTGATATACCTTCAAAACAAAACTCTTCTCTTTGCTTGTTTTCTAAAGACAGAGTCCCAGCAGGGGGCTCCCGGGTAACACTGAGAAATCTTTAGTAGTCTTAATGCACACTAGTTGCCTGCACTTGGGTGATAGCTGTGTATTTTAAAACTTCCTAAAATTTGAGTTAAATTACTATTTAGAGTCCTTATTATTTTTTTTAAGTATTTATGTTAAGGAAGGTTTTGGTTGTTAAACTCTTGGCCCATCTTAAAGTGTTTCAGTGGGAATTGCTGTTCCTTGGATAAAAAAGTAGGTGGTAAAAAGCTGAAATTTTTGCCTTAGATCTTTTAAAAATCTGGCTGATACGCGTCGTGTGCCAATTTAGGCTTAGCACCTTCTAGCATCCCAAAGAGAGCTTACAATTCTTGTACATTTTAGTGATTTTCTGCAAACAGGTTAATGTATACCCTATATCAAGAAGAGGCAGCATTAAGAGCACAATTATCAGTCACATGTAAAGAAATAATTAAAAAAAAGAAAAATTGGTATATAATCCTGAATCCTGCCAAAAAAATAAAAGCACTAATTTTATAGCTGTTTCATTTATTTCTTTCAGTGAAAGACTCAACAGTTGGAGACCTTGTAACAAGACAAGTAGGCCACTAGTCAACTGTATTTCAAATGATGCCAGCTGGGGTCAATGGAATAATTCTTAGAAAATAATTTGACACTTTTTTTCTTCTCTTCCCTCCCACCACTTGCAAAATGTCTGCCTAAAGATTTGTCAAAAGTATTTTTTCAGAAACATTTCTTCAGGTATTGAAATATCTCTTGTAGAAGAGTTTATGAGCTAATAAAATAGAAAACGAGGTGGGTTTTTTTTTTTTTGATTGGACTCCAAATGTGTCTTCCACAGATGTTTTCTGACAGAAGAAAATAATGGCAAATGGGTTAAGACATTATTTGAACTAAATCCTTACCAATAATGCAAATCTGTACGATGTTTTTCTTTCTGTCCCTTGATCAGTTAGAACATACTAAAACTAATAAATACAGCATTGGGGACATATAGGTAACTTACTTGGATAACTGTTAGGCCTTTTAAAAACTCTTAAATAATATCTCCCATTTTACAAATTTACACATTAAAAATACATGGCCTTAAGAGATATGGTCTTTGATTTATAAAAACGTTTATCATGAAGCCTGAGAACAAGTTTAAGACATCCCACATCAGCTAATAAAACCAAGAATATTAATATTTCCACACCAGATTTACTTTCCAGGTTCTCCATTTACACAAATATATTGGGAACAGGACTGGAAGTAGATTGATGCTTCCAAAATAACCACTTGATCACACTGTCTTACATAGTTTACAAATCCATCTATCTAAAGATTATGAAAAATGCTGCCTTTGCAGTCTCTTGTGAGGTGGCTAGGGTGGCTCTGCTAAGAGAGACATCAGCAGCATGCATCGGAGCATCAGATAGTTAAATTTCCCAGGTCTGAGAAGTGCCAAGGGGTTGAAACTTCCCCAAACTTCTTCTGCCTGTGCCATGACGCATGGGAGATGTCAGCTTACCCTTTGTACGTAACTTATCTTCTCAGGTGATAAACTTTTCTGTCTGATCTATAGAAATGATGGCAGTATAAGAGGGTGTATATATATATATATCTTTTTGGAAGATGATTGGTGTCTTGTTGGACCAAGCCTATTTTTTGCATGTGGCTTTGAAAAATTGGTCTTTGGCATTTTTTCATGAGCTGGACCCATTTCATGTGTGGAAAATACAGTTTTGCAAAAAGTAAGCACAACTAATTTGTACTTGTTTTGACTTGGTTTTAGCTGCTCTTTCTGAAGAGAAGCTAAGTGGCCTGACTCTAGGAAGGACCTGCCTGTGTTTTTTTTGTTTGTGTGCTTGTGTTTTATTTGTGTGTTTCAGGGTTGTTTATTTTTTTTTGGTGTGTGTGTGTGTTGGGTTTTGTGTGGGTTTTTTGTTGTAGCTGTTTTGGGGAGTTTTGTTTGTTTGTTTTTTTAAACGGGATTTCAGGAATTTGAAGCCAATGCCTCTGTCAGTGTGACTTGTTGTTGGTCCTGAGGTCTGAGGCTGTGACTGCTGTGTTACTGACTGGTGAGCAGGTACCTCAGCTAAGGTGAAACCAGCCACATTGGGTGTAGACAACACTATACCTGGGCGGGGGGAGCTGAGGCTGATGTTGCTGCCTGATGATTTAGCCAGAGACAGAGAAATAGTTTACAGTCAGCTCAGACTCTCGTGTAGGTCACTCCCACGTACATCTACCTGCTGTAGGTTTAACTGCTGACTGAGTTTTAAGTTGCTTTGTCCACACTTTTGACTCTTGCTTTAGGCTCCGTGTAGCTCCAGTACTTCTGATACTTCTAGATTCTTCCCTGGAAGATTATGCCTAATTATATTTGTAATGCAATCAACTATGTCATGCAAAACTACATGAATTGCATTTGAAGTACCTGCCTCCTCATGTCTGCTCAGGTTAAATCTCAGTCTAACAAAAAGAGGCCAGGCTTGCAGTTTAAGGTGGGATTGTATTTATTGCCAATGCTACAGCAATAATTGGTAATCTCACCTTATTAATGGCTTTATAAATTAAAACAGTCGAGTTGTCACACATTTTGCCTCCTAAAACGAGGACATTTTGGCCTGGCAGTTATGAGACCATGTACGTTGATACTGTAGCAAAAGTGCCAAATAGAGGAATGTATTATTATATTTCATACAGTAATTCATTTTACGTTTTATTCCGTTCAAGGGCTTGGCTATTTTCTAGACTGTAAATTCTCTTGCAGCTGCTTCTAAATTAGGCCAATGATATTTGAGAAGAAAGGCTAATCCTATTTTTCTTTTAAGTGGAGATATTTGTAAAAGAGTGAAGGAGAAAATACGTTGCCTGAAAACATTTTTTTTAATGCATATTATTTGCATCTTAGCATTTTAGTCAAAAAACATTTCTTAATCCGTGTTAAAATTATTTAAAACCACTGTGTTTGATTGCGTTAGTGAATTAGTCAGGGCAGGGTTGCCCTTGATGCTGACACCCTTAAACACTTGATATGGTACAAGCCAACCTTCCCCGTGGTGCAGCAGAGAGCAGGCACGGCCCGACAGCTGTGAGCTTTGTGACAAAAGGGGGTGTCCCTGGGAAGCAGCAGCCCCCTCAGCCTGGTGCCTTTTATTAATGTTCCATTTTCACTTTGTGTGCCATTAGTGAACGGGCTGTCCCAGCATTTGCTTGGGATTTCAGCAGCTTTAGGGTGGTGTTCATTCGTACAGCTCTTCTCTCTTGGAGAGAATACCTAAATTAAGACTCTGCGTTCCTGTGAATCTGGGTGCATTCATCAATCTGGTGCGGGTCTGGTAAAATATTTGCTGCCTTCCCTAGGACCTTAATGTGCCTGCCTGATACTTCTATTGCATAGAGAAGGTATGGATTTGCCCCTCTGATTGTAGTTGATCTGGTACTTCACTGATCAACATCAATATAAATGAAATGAGAGTGAGGTTGTTTTTTTGTAACCAAGAACTTAGGTTTTCTCCCTCAATAATAATTGTTCTCAGTGTGCTCAAAATTAATAGCATGCAAATTGGAAATCTGCAGCAAAATGCAACTTTAATTACTGTCCCTTTTTTATTATTAGAGGGAAATGGATTTGCTTTTTATTAAATGTCTTTTTAATGAACTTCAAGACCTGGAAAACACACTTACTGTGGAACGTATCAAATGTATGCTTAGATGAAATGTACTACTAAAAGTACGTTAGCATATTAGGATTCAGCACAGATCTCTATTGTTATGTACCTGTATATAGCATTATATGAAACCATATAGTAAACAATCTCTACTGCTAACAATACGTACCAGCTCTATAAGTTAAATTGCAGTGGATTTTAGAAAAGCTACCTCCTTTTTCTTTAAAAAATACAAGTGGTGTAACCGTGTATGTCCATTTGGTTTTGCAAAGCACCGGCAGCAAGAAATGGATTCAAAATCTAGTATTTCAGGGAAAAAGCAAATATTATAGTTATGTGAACTTAAGCACTAACTTCTAGAGTACAAAGATGAAATACGTGCTACCGCAGGGGTATGTATGCAACTGGCCATGCTGATACAGTAGGAGCTACATAGGTCACTTGTGAAAAGCTTGTGGGGATTTTCTTTCTGGTTGCTCAATTATAAATTATCTGTGCGCCTAACAGGATATCAGGCATGAGCTTTCATGGTTTGTGAGAGGAGAAAGCTGAGATGGTAAATATACAAAAGCTTCTTTCTCATCTGATGCCTACCCCCTAAAAGCAAGTGAAGAAAGAAATACTCGTAAAAAATTGCCTATGCTATTATTGGATGCAGTGATTCTTAGGGTGTGTATAAGCTTGTTTGAAATTCTTTTTGATCAAAGGTACTTCAGTGCTAATCTCTGCCATTAAATTACTTAATTTCTGCTTGAGACAGCTATAAATAGCATTATTTCTACACACTAGAGGTGAACTTTTGTGTGAATTGAGTTCTTAAAAATAAATAAATAATAAAAAGAATAATTAAAGATCATTGTATTTAGAACTGCAATTTTTATGTAGGTTGGGTTGACAGTGGCAGAGTAATAATTCCGAAGTATTGGAAGACATTTGCACTTCTGATATGAGAGAAAGGGAGGACTTGCTCAGATCTAGTAGGCAGAACATAGTCTATAAAATAAAGGATAAGAAAATCATCCAAAACCAATTTATGCCAAGACAACAAGAGATCATGTCTGCATAGAAAATATCTAATCCATACTTTGCAGTACCCTTCAGCTTTAAAATTAAACATTTGTTAAATGTTGTCTAATTTTTTTAATTGCTCTTTGGATAGTATTAATGTGGTTAAATAATATTTTAACAGTATTAATATATTTAAGTAGGTGACAATTTCAGGAATCTGAGTTAGATCTAGAATCTGCTTGGATTAAGTGGTTTTTGGATAAGCCTACTGGGCTTTGCTCTACAAAATGCTTATGATTCAGTTCTTCAAAGTGCTGTACTTGATAGCCACAATCAATTACAGCATCTAAAGCTTGTGTTTAAATTCAAGCCTGTGAAGCCAGTTGTTGTAACTCCACCAGGCTGCTCATGTACTGAACTACAGATTATAAGAGCCACTGCTCGCATATTTAATACTGAGTCCATGTTAAGTATTTGTGTGTTGGTTCTTTTTTTTTAACATACTCTCTCTAGGACTCATTCCATCTGAAGTGTTTCCCCACCTTCCCCAGGTTATCTTCACATTAAAAAATGCTACATGGAAATGGAATAAAAATTAAGTGGGCTGAAATTGTTCCGAGCCAAATGCAGGCAATTATTTGGCAGTTCACTGGGAGTTTATGAACAGTTCCTCCCCACGGAGCTGTGTGGTTTTGCCACATCTGCTGTTTACCGGGGATAAGAGAGGGGTGAGATTTGCCTTGCGTGTTGCTGGAGGGGTTTCAGTCTACGTGATCTTGGTGGTGAAGGGCTTTGGGATTGGTACGACCGGTGGCTTCCTCCTTGCAGTTTGTGAGGCCATTCGTGCCAAAGGAAGACAGCGAGGCTGTCTCTCGGTTATGCCTGGGGCTTCTTACCCTGCCTGGGAGCCTTGCTTGCTTCCTTTTTCTTGTAGTTTTCAGTCTTCCACTTCCATTTGTGCTATTTATTAGCTACCAGTTTACCACTTAAGTTTACCAAGCCTGCGGGCTCCATTTTGAGCCTGACGCTGAATAAAACCTCAGTGTTTCAGAAGCAGTATTTTTGGTTTGAACGCAGAAGCGCATAAGCAGTTACAGGTTTTCTGGTTTACGTGCAGTAGTAAAGGTTTACATAAATCACGCCTCATAAGTTTTAAGGGCTGTACTCACTTTTGTCTTAAATTTCATCAGTTGGGGCTGTGTGCTTTCAGTTATAAATTATTACGGTGAACTTGAGTATTCTTCATCAAATGGTGTTAAAGTAATGACAAAACCCTGTATTGATTGGTATGTTACATTATGTACAACAAATGTGTGAGTAAAGTAGTAGTGAGATTGCGTTTCGCTGTATATGTAGCATTACATGGACATAGCATAGAAGTTACAAATCCAACCACACCAGAGCGAGGAAGTGCCTGAACTGAGGTTGTCCCTTTAATTTCCAGCCCGTGGTGTTAAGCAATGAAGAACACAGCAGCCTCCGGGGATGGGTATGGAGCAATGTGGTACATGGTTTCCCACCAGTGCCCAACTGAATACCGGAGAAGTAAAACAATGATGAACAGAGCTCCATGTAGTGAATGGACTAAATGTGCTGGTCCCCCACTGATTTATCATCCTCATCATCCTGTGGCACTCTGTCCTTTCCAATCTTTGTACGTTAAGTAGGGGAATAAGAAACTGCAGGCTGGGCATGAAGAGTACTGGGAGCAGCTGGAGGAGGCAGGTTTGGGGAGAAGCGCCCGCCCCTGGAGAGGAGAGCGCAGTTAAGCTGGCGAGGAGTGTAGATGCGGGTTTCTACATCTAAGCTGGAGAAAAGTCTGGCTGGACCTGAAAAAATGTTTCTGAAATGCCATAGGCCCAGTGGGGAAGTAGAGATTTGTGCTACTTCTGCCGTGCGTCCTGCTACTAGCAAGTTAGATGGCTGCAGGGGACACCCAGCCTGGGGAGGAGACAACTGTTTAAAAAAAAATAAAATAAAAAAGTACTTTTTATTTGAACTAGAGTAATACAGTGGTTGTTTGTGAGGCTAGGTTACAGTTAGTTTATTCTTGCTATTTTTCGTTTAGTGTCTGAATATAATTACATCTCTTTTTGCATCTTAAAACCGAAGTGAGCAAATACAATGTCTGCAGGATTCTTTTGTTCTCTCCCACATTTTTTTCCCTCAACTAGAACATATAACTGCTCTCCAGCTAGATTTGCTCACTAAAAATGAGTGATGCTGAGAGCGTCTCATTCCCTGGCGCTCCTTCACCATTCTTGCATAGAGCTATGAGACAGACTACACCTGTACTGCCTCCGCATGCTTTTGGCAGTATTTAGACAAGTACATCCCTCACCTTCTGCGTGAAAAATATATCTTGGTACGCCAATGCCTGTTTGAGTGCTACTGTGCTTCATGCAGTAAATTGCAGACTGTAGCTGTATTGAAATAATAAAAAATATATATATTTTTTTCTCAGAAGGTATTATACAAACCAGTTTGCAATCTCTATCAAATTAACTGCAGTGTGTGGGAAGTGACCCAGGACAGACTGCATCAAATTAACCAGTTTTGCACATGGTAAGAAAGATTCTGATAATGCATTTTTAGCTTACGGCAGCATCACATATTGATGGTGCTACTGCTCCCAGGCAAATACAGATGTTCTCTGTTATGATTTTATAAACACACAGGCTGGAGGAGTCCTTGCCCAAGCATGAAAGAGCATAAGCAAACTTTGGTGCTTTTTTTCCTCTCTGGTCACTGCCAAGGCGTAAGGAGTAGCTCTTTCTCCTACAGCTACTGAAGTGTGGTTAATAAATGTGGCTGTATTTTGGCCACGCATGCTGTCTTCCATGCGGACACTGTTGGTGCCAGATGCTTTCTCCCCATGGGTTTAGGTACTGGTCATTGCTCACTCATCTCCTTGCACCAGCCACGCCATGCCCAAGGCCTGGGTTATGGACTAGGAAGAGGAGATGACGGTATGTTTGACAGAGGAGCACAGACAATTCAAACAGTCTGCAAGCAGCAGGAGGGACAAAGAGGAAAATCCATCTCCCTCAGGATCGATCTGCCGCATCCTCTTCCTCTCCTGTTTTCCTTCTGAGTTAAACAAATGCCTCTAGCAGTGCATCCCCTGTGATTAGGGGCCATGCTGGCTGCCCATCAGGCACGTTTGCTTGTTTAAGGGCAGTCTGTTAGAAGAAAGTTTGCAGCAGGTCTGGTGTGACCTGTGGCAGCTTGAACTGGGATCCACAACACACATGTGAGCTGCCCCCCTCACCCCTGCCCCTTCCCAATAGCTGTACACTGAGGAATACATTCATTTGCCTGTGGATCCTGAAAACTGACCCTTAGAGACAGAAAACTTTTGGGAGGTGGAAGAAATGACAAATATTTGATTGACTTATTTTTGCAAAGTTCTTATATTTTTGAAACCTGGAGATATACAAAGGAAGTCACAATCGGTTCTTGTGAGCCTTAATACCAGGTAAACACATGTGAAAACATTTAGTAGGAGAAAGTAAAGTTTCCTGTGTCAGCTGTGATCTAATGTTTTGCTCTTCCTTGGGTTCTCCACTCCTGTCTAACACTCCTTTTTTTTTTTTAAGATGCCTGCTGCTAAAACTTTTGACATTGATACATGGAAGAAATAGCTTTTTGTATCATTTTCAAAACTACTCTGTCACCTGATAAATGAATGCTTTATTAGCTGTTATGTATTTTTCTGTAGAGTGAAATAAAAAGTAGGCTTTTATTTCCACTAGATGACATCGGTGTGTATCATTTAGAATGGCTGCAGTCTCTTTTTTGACTGGAGCTGTTTAGTAACACAGGTGAAGACAATCTATTGAGTACCAGTATAAGTAGGCTGCTTGTTGCTATGATGGGATGTCCTCAAAAGGATCCAATAACTGACTCTAATAAAATCCATGAAGGTGTGGAGGAAAACCAAAACGCCATAGCCCCAAATCATGGCAATACAATAGCAATCCACAAAAGCACTGAAATTTCACTGCACTAAAAGATGAAAGCTCCTGTCTAACTAGTTTCTTTAGCAACAACACCACTCTTCAGCCAGGAGAAGAGAAAGCTCCGGGGAGACGTTCCAGTACGTAAAGGGGTCTATAGGAGAGGTGGAGAAGGACATTTTACAAGGGCATGTAGCGATAGCACAAGGGGGAATGGCTTCAAACTGGAAGAAGGTAGATTTAGATTAGCTATTAGGAGGAAGATTTCACTTTGAGGGTGGTGAGGCACTGGCACAGGTTGCCCAGGGAAGCTGTGGATGCCCCATCCCTGGAGGTGTTCAAGGCCAGGCTGGATGGGGCTTTGAGCAACCTGGTCTGGCAGGAGGTGTCCCTGCCCATGGCAGGGGGGTTGGAACTCAACGATCTTTAAGGTCCCTTCCAACCTAAACCATTCTATGATTCTATATATCACCAAAATAGAGACAGTCAAGAAGGGAAGTTTACACCCAAATTTACTTTTAAGATTATATTTAAAAACAAAGTATTCTGCATTTAAATAGAGCTTTTCTTGTATTCTACTTTTAGGATATGCTAGGTGGGCTTCCATGGATATTGCCTGAATAAGTCATTAGTAAATCCAACGTTACATGGGTCAATTCACATTTGTGAATTGGTTGGAGGTAGATGGATATGTCTGACAGTGTTTATGTCTCAGAAGACTTTATTTGTGCAAGAAGTGGTGAAATAACTCCTTAGATTGAAGGCAAAGATCATCCTTCTGCCCTGCTGCCCCACAGTTGTAGCAGTGCCTAGCAAAGTCACATACTCTGCTGCAGTAGTATAAAAATGCATGATCTCACTAAACCCAAAATTTGTCGGTGCTCCAAGCCAGACCTTCGCCTACTTGTTGCGATATGCTCGGTTCCCCTGCCTTGAAATAAATAAAGACCTGCTCTAATGAAAGATGGGTTTGTGTCTGAACATCAGAAGGGAGGGAAACCTGTGTAAAGGTATCACTGAAGGTATGTTGTGCTTCTTAGCAACTAATACTTTTGAAGGATATGCTTTTTCCACCACACCGGAAGAAATTCTGCTGGTACTTATTTTGAGGCAATGTCATGATAAGAGAATAGATGTCTCGGAAGCAATAAGATGTCGTTGTTCTGCTAGTGAAATGCTGAGAAGAATTAAGAGGTGGCATAAAAATACTAGGACAGGATGACTTAAATCAGAGCTTCAGTTCTTGACATCATGACATAAGAATTTGAATATGGAATTCGGTACAATAAATTACTAATGTTTCCTTAAATGCCTTAAAGGCAGGTTACACCTCTAGCATCTTACCCAGGAAAGGACAAGCAAAAGAAACACCAGCATGTGTTGGTTTGAGAATTTAGTTCTAGGAGAGATTTCTAGAGAATTTTGCCTGAAAAGGCAATAAAAGTAATGAGAGATGCTGCTAGTGCCAAAAGGGGTATAGCCAATGGGATCTGATGACTTATTAAAAATTGGGGGGGGGGGGGGGGGGGCAGGGAGAAGAATCCAGTATGTTACGAGCTGTATTGGGACCAGGCTAGAGCTGTCTCAGACAGGAGCCTCGCAGTGCTGCAGGTTTGCACATTGACTCAAGGGATTTTTTTTTTTTCTTTCTCTTAGGAAGCAGGTGGCTGCACCACAGAAAATAATAATAACTGCTGGTGGGAGTACTTGATATAAACTGAAGAATCACGTACTTCAGGTACATAATACTTAACAGTGACAGTCAGTGTCCCTGGCATATTTGAAATGGAATTCAGTGGAAATGTTAACGTGGATTTAAATATGTTTATGAGTGTTTACTTGCTTGGGCAATAGGATGAAAAGTTATTTGGTTAGTAAACTTACACATTTTTCACTACTGTGAATAATTAACAGAAGTAGCATTTGCAGTAAGAGACTTAATAGCAATGCCCAATTTTAGAGAGCAGAAGGTTTAGTAGTATTCTGTGTCTGTACAAGTTTATATGCACACGTTGTTCTTTAAACTGTGGGGATAGAGCAGCTGAAAGTTACTGGAAAAAATAGCTAAAGGGACTGTTTGTTTCATCATAGAAATAATACTATAATGGAGACATACTGAAGTGATAATCCTTTGCTATATGATCTAAAACCAGTCCAGGGCATTCAGTGCCTATTTCCCTTGTTTATTCATCTATAAAGGCACACGATTAACCTTGTTTTATTTTTCCTCAACTCTGTTGAGACTGAACACTGCATCAACGCCAAACTGCCAAGTACATGGATGCAAGAAAAACAGGTTATTTAGAGCTCTTGTGATTGTTCCAATTCCTGTTTAAAGAAGCCAGTAAAATTTCATATCTGAGCCTGCAAAGAAACATTCAACTCTGGACTGAAAACAGGAAATTTGTGTGGGGAATAGGAGGCACGGGGGTAAAGCAAGCATTTAAATCATCCTTGAGAGATGGTTTAATGCCCTGACTAATTTGCTGGGAACTCAGACTCTGGTCTGCAGTGTAATTGGTGTTGTCTGTCTTGTTCAAGTCATGTCCTGCCAATGCTCCATCTTCAGTAATGAAAGTGAAACTCACAGGTCACAGCTCCTCCGTGAGAGGTTTGGTGATATTGTCTTCACACGCTCTACTGCATAGAAGCAAAATGCAAGATAATATGTTGCAAAGTTTCTTCTCTACCTGTGAGACTAAGATTGGAGCTGTGCTCGATTTTCTAATGGGCAATGTTGAATTTTACCTACGAACATCTTCTGCAGTGTTTTCTCCTGTTTTATTTCTTATGAGGCATGTGTGCCATCTGGTATATGAAGAAATTGCTGTTTGTATGATCTAAAGGTAATCTATAGGCTGACAGAAGCATATTATTACCGTGAGAAAACTGACTGCTAATAGATGCAAACAGTGCAGTAATTGCCATCTGTTGTATGAAACCTGTGTCTGAGCTTCGTTCTTTCTTCTGCTCATTTGTTATCTTTGTTTTGGATCACATCTTTCTTGTGGGACGGGGACATTACATGTGTTTTCACTGGCAGCTGGCAGACCCAAGTCTGCTCACCGCACATGTCTAAATAGCTGCCTCCTCCTTGGAGGAAACACGGCACATCAGCCTGAGCTGTGAAAAAGACCTGATGGCTGAGCAGCTCTTTCTGCACGTGGCTGGTGATGACAACGCTGTCGGTGGATGTGGGCACATCAGGCAATACCTGGTCCTGCTGCACCCTGAGCCCCTGCTGCCTTCTCTGGGGTGAGGAGGTGGGGAAGCCCTGAAACCTGGGAGAGCCCCCGGGTTACCCCTGTACCAGCATGCGTTACGGGCATGAGGCAGTGGGGTGAGTGAGGAGAAGGGAGTCGCCCAGTACTAGACTGCACGCGTGTGGAACATAGGTTGCCCTTCATATTAGCGTGGCTTTTCTCTGTCTTTTTGGTTTTGGGGTTTATTTGGTTTTCCTGCCGAGAGCAGTGAGGTATTGGATGGGCTATCAAGTTGCAGAGCTGCAGCTGCAGCAGAGTTGCAGGGCTGCTGTTCAACCATTGAAACGTGGATGGTTATTTAATCATATGAACTAGCAACCTCGCTGTGTGAAGGTGACCATCTTTGCTCTTGCACTGGAGGTTTGCCTGAGCACCTCCGAGATGAACAGCACACGTATTATGCTCAGGCAAGGTCACAGCTTCTCAGCCAGGCTGGTGCTTTGTGGATGAAGCGCGTGAGAGGACTTGCAGCAGGTTCACCAGATGTCACGGCTTCTTTTGCTATTTCTGCAGAAGGCAGTTATTGATATCAGATGTATGGTGTGCGTGTGGAAGTTCGTGCATGGCAGACATTTCTAGGTGTAGTTTATATTGTATACAACTGCTTATGAGGGACTACTTGGCTCTAATGCATGTTCTTGCCCTGTGCAAATCCTGGAATGTAAATAAATTGGGTTCCTGGCCTTAAAAATAATAAAAAAAAAGAAACATTTTGAGAAGTTCCCAGGCCAAAAAGTCCTCTGATGATAACTGCCCTGCTAAGCTGATTTTCAGGAGTCATTTCGATTGAAAGGAACTGTAGGAGGTCTGAAGGCAACGGGAAAGATGTATTTTTCAAACGCTCTGTTTAGCAGAGGATAATGACAGCCTGCAGTCTACCAGCTATTTCCTCATGGGTTCCTTGTTTTCTTTTTCACAACTGAAGTAGCAGTTTTTCTGTACCAGAACAGATCTGGCTGTATCAAAGTGCCTGTGTGGTCGGCGGTAGAAACTGATGCACTGCCTAGGAATCTGACAAGTTCAAAAGAAGACTTATGATGAACTAAAATAATAATTTTAAATTATTTTTTTTGCTTCTTGTGAAGCTTGAATTAATGGGTTGGAAGGCTTTCTCTGAGTGCCTGGGTAACGCTGTGTTTTAAAAGGTTAGATTTTTATAGGCTAAGAGGTCATTTCCCCAAATATTATTTTCATTTTGAATTGCTTGCAGCAGTTTGTTTTTTTTCCAATCCTATCTTACATACAATTTTGAGGTATTTCAGCTAGGTTTTAAGCTTTATGACATTTTTTCTGACTAACTGAAGTATGCCTTAAGGTTGATGTTCTCTGGACATTATTTTCACTGTTGAATGGTAACAGTGATCAAAGGTTGTTTCAAAAAGGCAATTTTTGTTTTGTTTTGTTTTGTTTTTTAAAGCAAAGCTACCTTAACTTAAAAAAAAATGCAAAGCCTACTCAGGCTCTGCAGTAATCTCAACGTAACAAATAACTTGGTTTAGTTTTAATTTTTCATTTGTGTGCCTTATCATTAGACTGTGCCTGTTCAGATTGTAGAATTTATTTTTATCTACAGGGGTGAATATAGGTTGCACTGTAGGAAGAAGCAGTTGTGGTGTGAAGAGGCAGTGATTAACCAAGACAGGTTAAAGAACACCTGTACTCAGATGTATAGATAATCCTTAAATAATTCATGTAAATTTACCTATGTCCTCTTTTTATTCCCTACCAAATACTGGTTGCATTTCTTCAGATGACTCCAACTTTATATTTTACAGTGTTCTAAAGAACTGCTGGAGGACCTTCAGCAGGAAGGATGTGTTTATCTAAGCTGTCATTGATTACCAGGTGAGAACCATAATAACCCATCAGTAGTGTTAATACGCTCGGATGACCTGAAAGATTCAGAGGCATTAGGCTTTGTTAGTTATGGCTATAGATTTTAAGTTACTTTTGATACCTTGTGGAAAATTCTTGGCTGTATTGTGGTGGTCTAGATGGAGTACGTGCTGACTCATAAAGCTGCACTGAGAAATCAAGAAAAAGGAGAGAGCAGCATTGGTACTACCTGCACTTACCAATCATGACTTATGTTCTGCCAGGACAGCTGTATATCCATCCAATTAAAAACCCAACGTACCGTAGGCCATAAAGGACTGTCCCATCTGGATGGAGTCGAATCATTCGGTTTTTCACTGTCACCCCATGGACAAATGACTTCTTGTCATTTTGGAAATACGTGTCGGGCACCCAGAGCTGGTCAGCCACCCTGTTGTCCAGTGTTAGGTTCAAAGGTATTCCAGAATAAGAGAGCCTTTTATCTCTCCAGGACTGCTGGAAGTACATGGTCAGGGTGTAGTCCTAGGGAAGAAATAAGAAGGCCTTTTTGTATTTTGCATATGGATTAATCTACCAGAATTTTATTTTTAGATAACTCTCAGTAACTGAATATTAACAGCAATAGGAAGTTTAAGGATTGTTAAGATATTTTCATGAACCGTGATCACAAGTCTTGGCCTGTTTGCGTTAATATCGAAGTTCACACTACTCACTAATGGTAGTGACCACTCCCAGCCATGGGCTTTCAAACCTCCTAGGAATATATACTACAAGTGTAGACCACGCTTGCGTTTTTTTTTAATAGGTTTTCTTTAATGTGAAAAGAGCAGGGTTTAGCTGACCTCAGCCAAATAGCATTGCATACCATCGAGGACACTCTCTTGATATTCCCTGTCTTTGTCCCAAAAGATTATTTCCCCCCAGAATCCAGAAAGGCCAGCAGTCCCTAGACCTCCTGAGAAAGAGCAAATATGAGCTCAGAACATATAATGGCCAACTTCCCTTTCTGCATCTGCCGAAGTTGCCAGGTGTAATGACCTTAGACGGCTGGGCACATCTCAGCTCAGCCTGGGGAATGCAGTCTTTTCTGTCCTTGGTAATCAAATATTACTGCATAGAAAATGAACATCATCTCTTGACTGTCACGTTGTGGCTTAGTTGAAATACCATTTATGCAGTCCTTCAGCTTTCACTTAGTCGACAGTATGTAGACTATTAGTTTTCTCTTCCTCATCTCCTCCCCCAGCCCCTTTTTCAAGGGGCAGGTCATTTTGTCACACGTCTTTACAGCAGAAGTGCAGTAAAATTAAAGAGATTATTGAAAAAATTAATCAGTGGTAAGATTTTCTTTTATGTGAGCCTCTTCAGAGGCTTTTTAAGACTGTACCATTGCCATGAAATCAAAGCAGAGTTGTTACCTTTCAAAAAGACTTTCTGCCTGGAATGTTGCATCTAGCAGAGCTATAAACTATAGACTTAGCATCAGTACAAGAAATTAAAGAAAATACTGTTTTTGCTTGCCCTGGGCCCGTAGCAGTTGTTTTCTATGGAGGAAATGCACGACTTGGAGATCAGTGGTCGTGTACAATAGGACAATTACATCCATTCTGAGTACCAATTTGCAAGTGTTTTATAGATACACCTTTTTCCAGGCCTGCAAGATGATTGTTACCCACGACAGAGACAAAAGGTGATGTGCTGAAGGCATACATTTTTTTTTCCTGGCCCAGGTAACTAGGAGGAGGTCAGGACAGCTTTCTTCGTTTTTCAGACCACGTTGGTCAAGCCTGGAAATACAAAGTAATGCAGTGGGGTATATGCTGTGCTCTGCTGAATAGGTGATTTATAATTTAAATAGTGGTATGGAGAAGCATGAAACCCAAGGAGGCAAGTTTTTGAATGTACGATTTGAATAGAGTTGGGTTAGAAGCAGACACTAAGAAGTTGAATTCCTGCCTTTTGTTCCTCTTGTGCATATACAGGCCCAGAGACCAGATGGGAATTGGATGAGAAAAAATATATAAAAAAATAAATCACTATTCTGGTGCAGTTTTCATATGTTGTATCTGCTTTCTAGCCTGTCTTATTTCAAGCAACTTTAGGTAGAAAAGCTTTCATAAATGGCTGATACAAGTGAAATCCCCAGCGCGCAGTGCTTGACTTGGTATCCTTTACATCTGCCTGACTCAACAGCGCCTATGCAGCCTGCAGCACAGATGGAATAGAAATTCCAATTGTATGTAATTGTTATTTCCTTTCCCGCTTTCCTTTATATTTCCACTAGGTCTTAAAGTTCTTTTGTAGAACTGTCATGCCATCCCGGAAAAAAGCTAACAATTGAGAGCGGTGCCTATGTGATGGTTCTCAAAGCTCAACCAAGAGAGAAAAATAGCCAAGATAAACTACAAGTGATCTTAAAGGATGTGATAAGTGGGGAAAAAAAAAAAAAAAAGAAATTCTGTTTCTTGGCTATGGCTAGTAGGTGAAAATGAGTTGCTATTTTTAGCATCTTAGTCTGATTTAGAAATTTTATTTCATCCAGCTGTGCTGTATACAGAATACTGCTGTTGGTAATACTACAGTAGAGAGAGTGATCCTCTGCCCTGCAATTGTGCTATACTACGTAGAGCACAGCCTAGAGCACGTAGGGCAAGCCAACAAGTGTTAATGGGGAGAAAAAATCCGAGCTTCATCCTAAAGGAATCTCAGTGTTTCTTAACTCAGAAAGAATTATCTATTTATTCAGTTCCCCAGAATGTAGGGGTATTACTCATTCAATATTTTAATGAAGAAAATGAAGAGTCGTATGTCATGGCTGTGAGAGTCCCTGTTGCTTTAAGTTCTAACTTTAAAAAGCATAAGGTTATTTTAATGAAAAGCAAATTATATCTGAGCTATAATAAAACAAATTACACAGTTATACATTTTCTAATTTTTTTTTAATGGAATACAGCCTTACCTTTCTCATATTTCATCAGTGAAGATAAAATGCTGGCAAACTATATGGCTAGCCACATCTTGGAGGTTTTTGTATTATTTTACATAATTTTACAACGGTGTGAGTGAAGTGAGAATTTAATGACTACTTGCCTTCTACACTGTAAAATTGCTGGGGATTTTGTGGTTTCGAGCTCTAGAGTGTATGAAGAATTTCTGAATCTTTCATATCTATAGTGGTAATTGGCTGCAGAATTTTTTTAACTTTTTATGACAGCTTCCCAAGACCTCAAGCGTCAATCTAGATATGAAAATAAGACTTTGTTTGACTTTTATATTTAAGATTTTCTAATCATGAGTTAAAAAAACAGGGCCCAATGTAAAATTAGAAAAGAGAATCTGTTTCTGCAGATAACTGTTCTTTTAAATGATTTGTTTTAAAAAATATTTCACTCTGTTTTTAGAAGCACACTGAATATTTTTTGCCTAACTGTACTTCCTATAATAAAAGCAAAAGCTGTAATGCTGCTGAAAAATCATAATATTTCAGTAGATTTAATTGAGCTGTCTATGCTTTCCCCAAGTGCCTCCCTGCTTTTCCAGGGCACAGTCAACCTTCCTAGTGGTAAATGTCTGAGCACCGGTGATAAAGTTCTGTGGATGTGTATTGATTTTTTTAAATTTTTTTTTTAATGTGATGAATTCAGATTTGTTAGAATGAGATGGANTTCCAGGGCACAGTCAACCTTCCTAGTGGTAAATGTCTGAGCACCAGTGATAAAGTTCTGTGGATGTGTATTGATTTTTTAAAATTTTTTTTTAATGTGATGAATTCTGATTTGTTAGAATGAGATGGATTTTTTTTTCCTTTCTTAGTAATTGTGTAAATTTCTTATTTCTTTGTATCAAACTGGAAATGAGTAAGTGAGAGTGTATAGATGTGTACCATAACACGTAAGTCAATCTGTGTGTCAAACAGTGTTTTAATAAGGTGTGTTAGGTTGCTAAGACAAATACTTTCATGCTTGCCCACAGAAATTCTGTGAAAATGTGAGTAAAAGAAACTAGACTATTTTACTCAAAATGGCAAATTATTTCTTAATCCGAATTCAGACAGCCTCATAAATAAATATTGGCACCAAGCTTCATAGTTTGCTTGGGTAATATAAATTTCTTGTAGTAAAGAAAACGAATGGATCACTGACGCATATTGTACTTGAATTTAGAAGAGCAATTTATAGTTCCAATAAGTAATAGACTGGAGAGTTTTCATACAATACTAAATTTTCTTTTCATTTCTATTTTTTTGATTCCCTAATCTTTTTTTTATGTAATGTGCATAGATGATGTAAGGGCAGGCAATAATGGAATTTTTCTTTCCTGATAAACCTCTGTAGCTCTCTGAAACCAGTAGAAATGCATTAAAATAGCAAGGTAATTTGGACTTGCTGGTAATTTCCACAGTGTCGTTTACCAGTTCAGCACAGCAGAATATAATGTAGAATACATTGTTATATTATAATCTAACCTTCTGGGAGACATAGAACTGGTACTTCACCATGCTTATCAGTTGAATTATGGACTCTTGTGAAAAAAAAAAAGAGTTTACATGTCTGCTGTACTGGCAGTTGCTTCATCTTTCATAAATTCCAAACATGCATATTTTAAGGGGAAAATAGGGAATCTTTTAACTTACAGTGTTCAGCTTTGTGATCTAAAAGACCTTTTGTGTTTTTCCTTTTTCCAAGGTGGCCTCAATCTAAGTTCTGTTATTGTTTCATGTGTTGAAAAACAGCTTAGCCCACTGTGAGATATTTAAGAAATAACTGAATATCAAAGCACACTCCAAAAGTTTTACTAGCTAAAAATTAACAATATGGATGCAGTTCTTAGCAAAAGTTAGTAAATGGAAGACTATTTTGTGAATATTTAGTTGTTCCAGGTCAATTCAATATCAAATATTAGATCTCTAGATGAGTTTGCACATGAAGGCACTGTGCAGCAAAACAAATACATGAAACACATCTATGTCATACTTTTAATAGGTAACAGTGTATATTGAAATTTGTGGGATGGATACAGTACACTCAAATGATCTTAAATTTAAATTATATCCTCAGGAACCATCCAATAATTAAATATCTGGCAGCGTCACAGGAAATGAGATGCGATGCAATTCAAATATACTATAACTTAATCAAGACAAACATAACTGAAATTGCAATTCAAAATTCAATATGGTGTGATGATCAGAATACTAATATTGATTGCAATAAGACCATAAATGTAGAGCAGCAATATATAGAAAACCTGCTGTGACTGCAAGCTGTTATTAATTGGAGAAGATTATTTTCTGTGTTTATCTGATACCAGCAAGAATGGGAAGGGCAGAGCTTTGAGACAATGGTAAGTGCTTAATTTGCGAATTGGAAAAAAAGCATAATCATTCACATGTAAGCACGCTAATGCATCAGAAGAAGCTGTTAGTGTTTGTTTAATAACAGTTAGCTGTCCTACCTGGGAACTCCTAGGGAAGACCTACGCCCTCATCTGCAAAAGAACTGTTTTAAGATAAGGGAATGAAAATGGTGATGTGGATTTTTTGGGTGTGGGGCTGTTTTTTGGTGTGGGTTTTTTTGGTGTTGTTTTTTGTTTGTTTGTTTTTAAATCTTGGATAATTTCCCATATACACTTGGTGCTCACTTCCAGATACTGCACAGATATTAGGGGAAAACATTTTAACCCAAATTATGGAGGAAGAAAATACCAGTTCTACTCCTGCTCTTCTCTAAAAAATGCCAGGGCAGCTACGTCTCTTTATTAAGTCTGCAGTCCAGCCAAGCAAGGAAGCCAGGGAGTTAGAGATACGCACGCTAGTGGATCAATTGTATTTGCCTTCCTTTCTAAGGACATAGTTCAGTGTTCCTTTTGTTTTTGTTTTCAATGAGGACTGAGGCAGCGTGTTACCCAGTTCCTCTCTTCTGTCCAAGGCAGCAGGAGGAGAGGGAAGCAGC
This sequence comes from Himantopus leucocephalus, assembly GCA_003993805.1. Classification (NCBI taxonomy): domain Eukaryota; kingdom Metazoa; phylum Chordata; class Aves; order Charadriiformes; family Recurvirostridae; genus Himantopus; species Himantopus leucocephalus. The sequence goes on along the minus strand of RSEF01000004.1, from coordinate 72,573,454 downwards.
ATGT
>RSEF01000004.1:72544335-72555214 GCA_003993805.1 Himantopus leucocephalus | reverse complement strand
TGCCTGAGCATGGCTCTAAGTACAGCTCCATCTCCTAGATGGACCCCTTGTATTTACACTGGTATATGCATACGCTCGTATATGCTGGTCTGCAGCTCTAACTTGGGCCCTGGTTCCTAGGTGGGTTTGGAGCCACACTGGAGCCTTATCACCAGTCCTGTCTCTGATCCCACCTCCTGAGTGGAATCTCTGCTTGGACCCTGGACCTGGTTCACCATTTTGCCATGTCTGGGGCCAGCTCTCCCTGCTGCATTGAGTCTCTGCATCCCAGCACAGCCTGACCTCAGCTCCCAGCTTGCCTGCCTGAAGGGAGCTCCTCCTGCTCCCTGGTGGCAACACCTCAGGTCCTTGCTGTCAGATTACAGTGGGCTGATTGCTCAACCTGGCTCCTCCTGGTGCCCTATTTCTGTTAGTCTGATGCTACCTGGCTGTCAAAGACATATCTCAACTTCCAACAGCTGTTTGATGCCTCTGGCCAGCTGTATTAGAAAAATAATCTGATATTGACAGGCAGGTATTCCTTGTCCTCAGTTTTCCATTATTCTTTCCGGTATCCCAGATCCCATCTCTGCCTTTCCATGACATGGAAAACATCTTTCACTGCAAAAGTAGTGCGCCCATTGTCCCTGCACAGTGTATTGGGTACGCCACCATTTGCCCAGTGAGCATTCACTTTCTTTAAAACCACGCTTTCCTGAGCACCCTCCAAATAATCCAACTCCTAAACAGTAGAATATTAATAACTGGTTTGTTCCCTTCATTAAAAGTGAACAGTCATGTTTTGTCATCTAGAAGGGCTGATTTAGGTTTTCAGCAGGGTGCAAAATCACCTTCTCTTGTCAGTATATTATGATTTTCACAGCTGCAAAGTATTATGTCTCATGAAAACCGCTCTTAAATCTGATCGAAATCCCACTCCCTCATTTTAAGGAAAGTACCACCTGCAAATACAGCTAATATTCCCTTACACAGTACAAGTCTCCACCATCTTTTTCCCTAAAATTCTTTTTTTTCTATTTTCTGATTTATAAAAAATCCCCCATTACTTTCTGGTTTAGGAGCAGAATATTTATTCAAAAAAAACCTCATTACTTTCTCTAGTAAAATTGAATTTCATGCCTTTTCTTATTAAATACCATAAGCTTGACTTGATTTTTAATAGTGAAAAAATCAGCTTCTCACAAAAAATCCATACGTGATCTTATTTGTTAAAGATTAGCTGATTTATAAAAGCACTATGAAGCAACTCCATAAAAAAAAAGCCTAGGCAAGGCAAGATGTTCTTACAGAATAAGGAATCTTTTATGTGTTCCAGAGATAAAGGTTCTCTTCCTAGCTGTGCTGCAAACCTTTTGCATCACCTTGGGCAATTCACGCAATCTGTGCCTTAGCTCTCTCCCTATAAACAGATGAAAAAAACTTACCTGTTTTCTTGGACTTTTTGAAGAGAAAAATCATTAGCTTCAGTACTACAAAGTTAATGCTGCAGGAGTCTTATGGACTTAATTTTCACACTGATAAATTGATATTCAAGATTTCCCCCAGGGACTGAATTATATTTCCGTTTCCGGGAACATCAGAATCGCACTCAGAGGAACATCACTGAATGCAAGAAGGTCAAGAGAAAAATCTGAAAGTTAAATCTCAATGGAAACAGTACAATTTTTGAGATAGAACAAGCCCATTTAAAACTGCCATCAGTGAATCATCCGTTTTAAAAGACCTCAAAAGGTGGTCATGAAAAGACTATTACACCTGTTAAATCTGCCCTTGGGACTAAAGAAGGAGCCTTTAATGTGCTTAAAAAAAAAAATAATAATTTCTGCTCACGATCAGCCTTTCTGTATAGCAATGTGATATCCTTCACAATTCGCCAAACCACTAGGTGCACAGTGGATGTTGTGATGTACCACTGAGCACCGGACACGCCTAAACATGCAGAGTGTGAATTTCAAAAGTGACAAATAGCTCCAGCTTGCACTGACTGCAAGTGCAATTAATTATCCAGATTTCCAATTTTATTTGTGGTCCCAGCATAGCACTCCTGTCTATTGCACAATGGCAATCGATACGCGCGCACACACACTCAGCACCTTCATTTTTACTCTTAACTTTTGGCAGCAAGGGATTACTTTTTTTTCAACATATTTACATGCTTTTCTAAGCCTGAAATATTATTTTATCATCCCCAAGAAAAAGGGCAATCTTAGACTTTGTTAACTGACACACACACCCTTGTATGAAAAATGTGTTTGCAATAAAAACTTATGTGAGTAATTTCAAAATCTTTTCTATTATATTCCCAGGTGCTCCTCCACTTGGGCAGCACAGGATCTTGATTTTGCAACAAAAACATTATTTTCCAGTTGTGTCATGGGGCCATGGTTATTGCAGTGAAATATGCAATTTATTTTAAAGAAGGTTTGCCCAAAATACATAAGAGACTTTAAAACAATATTTTGCAACTAGTTTGTGCCATTTAATGTTTGTGCCTCTTAATCAGAAGCAAGGTAGGGCAAAACCACCAGCACCATCCTTTTGCACACCCTTATAATGTGCCCATCAGTAGGTTCCCTCACTACCCACTGTGTGGTTGGGCATATTTCCTAACTTCTAACTGAAGAGTTACAGCCTCACCTCTATTCTACCATTTCTGGAAGGGTATTACAAACTGCAAAATGTAATAGTCTTAACAGCTACGTAAGATTAGATAGCATTCACATTCTCATTTTACAGAGGGAAAAAATGAGGCACTGAGATATGAAGGTCAAAGTTATAAGAAATAATGAATAATAACTTCAGTTGTCCAATCTAAGACACATCAGTATGTAATTATTTTTTTTTCTAGAGAGTAAAGTTATTTTACATGTTCAAAGAATAGCTCCTGTTACCTCTGCTTCTAGCTGCAAGAGCACGTTCCAGTTGCAAATAAACCCCAGCTATACAAATGAATAGTCCAGTTAATTGGAAGTGTGCAAAGAACAGTTGAGAAAATTTTGATTCCAGTGCCTTGCTCAACATTAGACATGGTCTCTGCAACAGTGACAGGGAAAGAGTCTCTTTCTATAATATAACATCACATTTTCTTTATTATGAGCCAATCTTTTTGTTTGTCCATTTCCCTGCCTTATGCATCACACTTTCCAATTGCTACAATCAGTAAGCCTTACAGGGGGCCCTAGAAACAAGAGCTTTCCTCATTATGGGCTCTAGTTCCCTGTAGACCAGTGTGTTTCTCACAGACGATGATGTCAGGTAAAAACAGACTATGATAACATAACCAAAAGATTGTAATTCATCATACAAGAAAGGTTGATTGAGGTTGGAAAGGCAACTTTGACTTGGAAATCTTACATTCTTTTAACTTGGGCTTTTATGCAATTTCCTGCATGTTCAAAAAAGAAAACAGCATAAATAGATCAAAAAGAACCATTAAAGGGACCATCTTGATTTTCTTACAGATCTCTGCCATGAGTACAGATCTTCACTGGTACTAAGACAGCAACAATAATGGACTTCTACCTTCTGCATGAATATGCCAATTTGGCCTGGAAGAACAAAGGTAAAAAGCAGGAAAGATATTTACCTGATCATTTTTCCTACAGATCAGAAGAGCAAAAATTATGGAGTCCCATATTCATTTCTGGGCTGTGAACAAAAGTGTGTTCAAGCACTTATAAATCATTCTGACTCGCCCTTCCTAATACTTTTCTATCCTATTCTGCTCCTATCCATTCTGATTTCCATCCCAATCCGCTTCTCCATTTCTTCCTACTTAAAGTGAGCATCTTCCTATTTATCTTGTATGTTATATGCAAACAAGAGGAAGAATGGAATCAGTTTTCCTTCTCTCAGTTTTAGCACCCAGCACCAACCAGAAAAAATTTTAAGAAAAATTAATCTCACCTCTTGCAGCCTTCTAGTATGTGATGACTGGATATGTTTAGTCCAGCCAATGCAGTGTTAAGGGCAAGGAGAGCACACAAACCGTGAACAGTACCTCCAATGAAGGTAATTTCTGCTGTCTACTGAGCTCATGCAAGAAGAGGTTTTCAGAAGGTTGACAATTCAATCATATCTCCAAAGATCAGATTTTAACAGAAATTATAAAATCCTTGTCTTATGCTGTAAAATAAACACTTTTGTTGAACATTGAATTTTAATATTTGATCTGAAACCTGATTTAGACATGCAACCATTTGTAAGACTTTTTGAACATAACTCAGAAATGCTGGGACTGTTTGAAACAAAGCAGAAGAAGAAATAAAGCCTGAAATAGATGTCTGAAATAAAAAAATTATACATCATACCACTCAAATTTGCTAAAATTATTAAAAATTGTAAAGAAATATGCTGGGAAATGTGCATTATTCATACCTCTGTCAATAACTCACACATTCATTAATATAATCATGCAAATATTCACATACCCAAACTCCTGAAGAAGAAACAACGTTAGGCAAAAGGAACCCAAAGAAAATGGAAGCAACCCTTGCTGACAAAGAAACTTGCGTGTTTTAGACCTTTCCCAGAAAGGTTCACAATCTGGAAAAACTTCCAGAATCCCTGACTAAACACCATTGTTGGTAAAAAGTGCTTTCTTTTACCTGCGTCTGGTGTACTATCAAAAGTCTCTCTGAGGAGCCAAGACCATTTATGTGCTGTGCTTTCCAGCTAGATTACTGGCATGCCATCCATAGAAGATTTTGAGGGCAGGTCCCTGGAAAGCTGCAGATAGCACAGACTGAAATAAACATATTATTCTACCATCCTCAAGATTGACATCCGGTTGCATTTCAAGGTATAGCAACACATAAAGCATTGTATATCTGTGAAAACAACCATGAAAAATGCTGCTATCTTTTTTTTGAAGTGGAGACAAGGTTCACTGTCTAATGCGATGAAAGAACTAGGAGGTATCAAATAGAATTGCCTTTAAAACAACCAAAAGGTGGTACTCATCATACAATGCACAGATAAGCTATAATACTTTGCAACAGGATACTATGGATGATAAAATGTACATAGATTCATGAAACAAAGGGACAAATTAATAGATGAAAAATCTATGGTGGGTCATGAATTACAGAAAAGTCCTTGAATCTCAAACAGATGGACAATGCAGGAGTATTTTGGAAAAGTATTGCCACATAGTCTTGCCTTGCTCTCCTATTCTTCTCTGGGCATCTGCTTTTGGCAGCTTTTGGAGTCAGCATTACAAGAAAGATGGACGTTTCATCTTACTTAATACAGTCACAATAGCACAGTGGGACACAGAGGAATCCCTGTATTCTCTTGCCTGAAAATTTTCATCACCTGATCCCTATACCATATGTACCCTGCAGTACAGCGTATGCATCTTGTAGCTGTCAATTCTAGAAAGTTTTGATACTAGGATCATGATCACAGATTTAGGAAAGCTGGCAACTCCTTCCCCTCGAGAAACTGTCCATTTCTCTATTTCTTTATGATGCAAAACACTGTGGGAGAAGGAACACAAAAGACCTTTCTCTTCCACTCAAGTGAAGTGGCCTAAAAAGGCCACATAGGAAACTCCAAGCTGGAAAAGAAACAGGCAAAGAACAGGAAGGCAGACAGAGATAAATGGTGGGGGAAGCAGAATGGGAGGGGGGAAAAAGAAAAGGGCATAATAAAATATAATGCAGAGTCAACAGAAGTAAAGAATGAGTGCTTGGGGGAAATAGTTTTTTTCAACTGTGAATGTTTCCTCACATGAAACACCACCACAATCCCAAAAAACATTTTGTCTCCCTCAAAAAATTATTCCACTATTGCTGTTTTTGCAGCTGGTCAGTATCAATGTTACACATACACAGATTATCTCTCTCTTCTTTTCACTGTATTAAGTGAATACAAGGGCACAAAAGAAAGATAATATCTTCCTGATTTTTAAAAGCTTTCTCAAATAAATTCTGTATTGGATGTGTATAATCAACTTCATATTGCCAACAGAAAAATAAATACCTGGTTGTAACCAGATATTGCCTTTGAATCTCTGCTCAACGGTACTCCTCAAAGACAATTCTCTAAACTAATAAAAAAACCAATTTTTATTGGTCTTTTATTCTTGGAACAAAACAAAACAAGATCTGCATTAGTTAAGCATATTTGGTTAAGAAAATTAGTAGTTTCCTTGCATACATTACATTAATTCTCTGGAGTATTTTCTGTATTGTTTCCACTATTGCAGCTTATGCAGGACAAGATAACGTATGATGACAGTCACCAGGAGAAAGTTTGAACTGTTTGGCTGAGTTACTGCAAAACTCAAAACTAAACTTGGGTAAAGGCAATGCTATTGTAAGAAAGAAGTGCTGCTAAAGTCTGTAGTTGTGTTAATACATCTATTAACTATCTGTTTTTACAGTATCTTAAAATGTTATACATTAACCGTTAATGATTATTGCTAATATTCTTAATGTGATGCTCCAATTATATGCTTCTTATCCAGCTTAAAACAGGCTAAGAGTTTCCTGTGGTGGCATCTTCAAACAGCTGAAGGAGCTCACTCCAATTTAGCCCTTTCATGCCCTTGAACTTTGCAGGGCATTTATCAACACGTACAATAATTAATTTCTATGGTTTTGCCAAGAAGGGAGATTACCCAAGCTATCAGCAATGGTTTTCCCAGTCACCAACTACTATAATTTACTAACCAGAAAAAACTAATTAAAATACAGCATCCAACTGAAAAACTGCTGCAATAACCAGTGAATAAAAAGTTCACAAAGATGTATTTGTCTTACAGAACAGAAAAGTTCTGTTACTTATAATTTAAAACTACTTATAATGTTATGTGTTACTTATACACATACTTACTTTCATACTTACTTTTTCATGATTCCTTTTTTTTCATTCATTCCTTTTTAAAGATTTAAAGTTTAACTACTAATAGGAAGGCATATGCATTCGTAGTATATAGGAAATATTAGAATAGCCAGAAACCATTATAGCATGGAAAATCCTTTTTTTATTTTAAGAAACTAAAATAAAGGAAAAAAAAAGTGAGTTAATGCCTTCATTAGATCAGAGTCAGGACTAAAATCCATAACATTCACTCCAATAGGAATGAAACTGTGATCACAGGAGGATTTGCAATAAAAGGTACCTGAAAAAAAATTTACTTTCATATATTTAACTTTTTCTACTTGAAAAAAAAAAAAAATCTGTGCAGAGATAAAATCTCCTAAGGCAAAACTGTAAATTTGTTCTTGGAAAAAATTATATGAATAATATTTTCATAATTTGGCACAACTGATAGCTATTTGAAAACATTTTCTCACCAGAAAAAAGGTCTCATTGTTTTTTGTTGTATCTTTTTACATTTAAGAACTAACAGTATAAATAATATCCAACATAACAATGCAATAGAGTTTATTTTCTCTATTTAAATTTTAATATACTGTGTCTTTTATATAACTTAAATAGTATTATTTATTACAAATCTCATGGCTATGAAGTGCAGTTCAGGCCTCGTGCATAATTTTTAACAGAAACAGACATTCATAATGCGTCTTTAGTAATAATACAAAAGTGAACATTCTCTGACAGTTCCATGCTGTCGCTTACACAGTTTTGCTGCATAAAGCACAGAACCGTCATATTCACTGCTGCTTTTTACCACCCAAATTAACTGAAAAATAATTTCAGGGCTCTTGTGAGAGCTCCACATTCATGTAAGTCAGATCATTGTGTTGCTTTACTTCTCATTCAAGCTATTGTGTTTTTTTTCTCCACAGTTTTAACAGCATAAGCTATGTTGGCTGGTCAAAACAAATAAAATAACAGAAAAACGCAGTGACAGTTGCAAAAAAGAAAAACAGAGCTGGAATATTTCTATGATTAGGGATATGTATAGCAGCCCCCAGGAAGATTTATGAGATTTCTCCCCCCCAGAATGCATTATTGAATTCATGTAGAATGAATAACTGATGATGCTTCCCGCTCACTCCCTTACGTGCTCACAAGTCTTTAGAACTGTGAAACCAGTTCAACCATCTATCTTAAATCTCAACAGCTGGATTCCTAGAACTATTTTCAGAGTAGCTGATTTTCTCACCTACTGGATATTCACTTGTGACTTGTGTGAAAGGATATCAACCTGACTAATGCAGCCCTGCCTACAAAACTGCACCTTTTTCTCTTTGACTCATTTTGTACACTGGGATGGTTTTACTATACTGGCACATGGCTCAGATTTTCCAGTACATTCAGTACATCTGCGGTCACATCAGGAATGTGTGTCATAATAGTTTCTCCATAGTGGTAATGTGCACTCAATTTGCAAAGCCTGTGGAGAAAAGATCTAGACAAAGAGATAAATATCAGCAATGACACATGAACAAGTATATATCGACTAGATAATCCCAATTCTAACTACTAAACACTTTTCAGGAAATCTGGTAATTGTTCCCAGGATAAATGCTCTGGATTCTAACTAGAAGATCAGTCAAGCACACATTGTCCGACAGAGCTTGGAAAGGCATGTGAGATTCAAGGATTTTTTGAAGTGATAATTTTCAATTCAGAAAATGTGGAGGATAACGAGTATTTAGTCACAATCAGACAAAAACAATCAAGAGAAAATTTTGTTTTGGATTGGGTAATACTGTGCTAAAAAAGCAGGTATAGCAGCCACACCTTTTTTTTTTTTTTTTTAATAGATANGATACAAGATATAACTAAAGCCCCAGAAGAAAATTACATCATCACACAAAACAAATTATATGCAAGGCATATGTGGGCAGGGAGGGTTTCACTGCACGTAATCTGGAGGCATTAGTCCCCAAAAGAAACCACAAAGTTGAGACATAAGCAGCCATATGCCAAGGACATGCTTTTGGAATTTCCAGGAACTGAGCCCTGAGAAGAGCATGAAGAGAGCTTTGGGATGAGCACTAAGTAAAAAGGGATTGGAACAGTTTGGTCCTACTGTGTTTAGAGAAATAAATTCTTTCAAATATACAAATTTCAGCAAGAAACACTCAACTACAGCATAATTTATTGCTGTAGGAGAAACAGCCTACTGAACCTGGACTCTCACCTTTTTCAGTCATAGAGGAATCACATTAGAACCATTCTTTTAAATAAAAAAGTCAAAATATTCACTATAGTCTATCATTCCACGTGAAAGCTATTCATATCCAAGCATCATGCACAATAGTTCATGAAAAAATGAACTAAAAAATGCATTTTGCTTTATACAACAGGATGTCAAAACTTCCAATAAGCACCCTGGGTCTCCACATTCTGCCAGGTAGGGGCAGTGAGCCTCACAACTGGCTCTACGTATTTTCCCCTAGTGAGAAATAGCAAGCTTCCACTGTGCAATTCTCTGTCATTTATGCAGTTCACTACCAGATGGATACAAATCCTGCTGTACAGATTACAGGAGAATCATCAACCAGGCACTATTCTAATAAACTTCTTCTCTAGCATTAGTAAATATATGTTTTTAGCCAGAAAATATTCTGAAACTTGAAAGTTTCAGAAGTCAGCAATATCTTCTAGCTTGATGTAAAAGTTCAGCTATCTAGGTTTGGTGGGGCTTTTGAACATTCCAGACAGCTATAGTTTGTAAAAATTTAATAGGCATATTTAGATCATACCTTGCATTCAGTCTGTGGACCACACGTGCATGAAACCCAGGTCTCTGGGTTGTTTTTTCAGAATTCTACCTCATTCCGTGCCCAGTGGCAGCATGCCCAATTAATGATATGCTAGTCACTCATTGCTCGTTACTCTCGTTGTTCAATGTACAACTCTTTACCATATTTATGTATTTATGCTACAGCCTCTTACCCTATTTATTATTTGAACCTGCCATGAAGACAAAATTATAGTATACCTAATTCCAATGGTGTTCATTACTATGATACCAAAGGCATCAACACACATATGGTTACAACACCATAGTGAGCTAAAAGGACAGTTTTATTCTCATTTTACAAAGGGAAGTTGAAGCATGGAAAAAAAATATGCATTTTTGTAATTACTTGCTTATGGTTCCCATTTGGAGAGATCCATTAGAGCATATTTTGCCTATATTTATATCATATGGTTAAAACACAGATTCCAATGTCTTTCAATATAGCAACCTGCCCAAAATCCCATAGGAACCCTACAAAAGACTTGTGGATACTGTTCAGTTTTCCTGGAAAATATTCAACTGCCTTCAACAAGACACAATCCCTCTTTGTATACTTCCCCATCTCAGTCATTACAAATGTTCCCACAGGTGAAGGTAGGTATGGGCAACAGCCTCCTTTACTTCATGACCCCTCAAAACATGCCCTAACAGATGGAGAGAATCCAACCAGTAAAAAGACGTGATCTAATAATTTAAGGCTATATCATTATGCATATTCAGAAAGCACAAGGAGATGACCCAGGATATACAAACAATCTTCACTGTAGCATTATCTAACTTCCAAAGATACACCGTACAACCTCACTGATCTTTTAAGGTAGTTTTGAGTGTATAACTTTTTAGGGCTTTTAACAAAATTGAAAAACAATTTTCATCATATCATTTCTTCGTGTTTATTGTTACCCAGAAGTCACTAACAAAGTCAGAACCCACAGATGGACTGTACAAGCCACTTAAGCTCATGGGATGACGCATATCAACAGTAAAGTCTCAGATGCCAGCAAGAGAACTCCAGTCAATGAGAAAAAGGAGTCAGGCTTTCTGCTCTCAGGTCTGATCTCACCTAGACTTGGATCTAGAGAACAGAGCAGCAACTCTGAGGACACGGAAATGCCTTGTATTTAGACAGTGACTGGAAAGCTGCCTGGAGGAAAAGAACCTGGGGATGTTGGTCGACAGCTGGCTGAACATGAGCCAGCAGTGTGCCCA
>RSEF01000004.1:72510510-72543335 GCA_003993805.1 Himantopus leucocephalus | reverse complement strand
CACTCCACCCCAAGCCTGTAGCGCTGCATGGGGTTGCTGTGATCCAAGTGCAGGACCCGGCACTCCAGATCCATGCACAGATCCATGCAGTCCAGCTAGTCCTTGACATAGAGAGTGACACCCCCTCCTCATGTCCCTTGCCTGTCCTTCCTGAAGAGCCTGTATCCATCCATTTCAACACTCCAGTTCCTAGGGAGTACTTTTTATAACAAAGTAAAATTATGGTCTGCTGATAGATCAATGAGTAAACAGAAGTATTTTCTTGTGAAACATTCTGTGAGAAATGTACATTGGCCATTCTGCAGTAAAGTTGATTAATGTAACTGTTCACTCTGAGGAACAGGAGAAGAGGCAAGAAATGTTGCTTTGGCTGCCAAATTAAAAGGCTAGTTTTATATAGACTTCCATGCTCAAAGCACCACATATGTTCAGTGAGTATAACTAGATAAAGAAATTAATATTTTATTAATAAAATATTAATAATAATATAATAAGAATAATATTAATAAAATAAAATAAAAACCTCCCTGGGCAGCCTATTCCAATGTTGGATAACCCTTTCAGTGAAAAAATTTTTCCTAATATCTAATCTAAACCTCGCCTGGCTTAACTTGAACCCATTTCCTCTCATCCTATCAGTTGTCACTAGGGAGAAGAGGTCAATCCCCATCTCTCCACAACCTCCTTTCAGGTAGTTGTAGAGAGTGATAAGGTCGATAGTTTGATTTATCCTGGATAACATTCAGATGTGCAGTGTGCTGTTGGATGTGAATATTATTGATATACTTTTTTTCCCCTTGGAACCGCTGATGATATTTTAAAGACAGCCAGAACTGTGGTCACCGACGGCCCTTCCAAATGAGGCTTTCTATGTTATACCAACAAAGTATGCTACCTATTGTACAGAAAACAAACAGAAGAATAATGAAACAAGACCCGCCAGGGATGCTTGTTCTGCATTTGCTTTTGGAAATGCTTGTGTTGATTCTAGGGCAAGACATGTGGCCTGAAGCTAAAGGAGGAAAAAAGTTTTCACTAGATGTTAAGAAATCGTTCCCAAAAGGAAGAGCAATTAGTAAAATAAACAAGGTGGTCATGGAGGCATCGTCACTGCAAGTAAACCATAGCTTTCCACATAAAGATTGACAAGGTGCCACACAAAGAATGCTAACTGGACTCTACTAGATAGGGTATGCTGTGCCTGTAATTTTACCACACAGATTAATTGTTTTCAGTGAATTGGTCTAGATAGTTGCATGTGCAAAATGGCAAGACCTCATTCTGAAATCACACCACAGCCTGTCAAATTCAGTTACTTTTTCAGATTCATAGAATCATAGAATGGTTTAGGTTGGAAGGGACCTTGACGATCATCTAGTTCCAACCCCCCTGCCATGGGCTGGGACACCTTCCACTAGACCAGGTTGTTCAAAGCCCCATCCAGCTTGGTCTTGAACACCTCCAGGGATGGAGCTTCCACAAGATTATACAGTGAATTAATAGAGATTATACAGTGAATTTCCTCTCCTGTAATGTGCTTTCTGCCATTAAATTTTAACTAGTCGTAAATTTAAATCTCTCTACGAAGTGAGTAATTTCACATCAGGAATGCAATCTGTTGCACTGTTTTTAGTGTACTGCTATCCTTGATTACTGGACACTAACAAGATCCTAAGCATGTAAGAAATGCTGTGGGAATGAATGTAATGACTGTTATCTTTGAAGTTAGACACATTTTAAACTATTTTGCTGATTCAGGACAATGCAGACAAAGAAGAGTGTCTTTGGAATAGGGAGTACATTTTCTTTTGTGGGTATTGCATTATAGGCATTAATAGCATGCACCTTGGATAGTTTCTTATTAGCAAACAGAGAGAGGAGGGTAGAATTTCCTGTAGTAGTAGTCCTGTGAATTTTGGATATAAAAACCAAAATGGCTGGATTAGATACTGGTCTTTTTGTAAGAGAAAGTAAATACAACTTATGCCAGTGTTGCCAAGTTATTTGTTGCATGTGTTTCTACTTAACTTTAGGTATTCTGATGATACACCTAGTCTTTTAGAAACCTTATCAAATATATTTAATGGTTTCATTGTTTTTAATACTTGAAGTACTCTGGTAATAATTACATTATCATGTCTCATAAGGATTCTATTACTGTAGGTATTTTTGATCTTTTTGGAAAACACTGGAAAACTTCGCAGTGTATGATCAGAGGTTGAAACAGTTTCATTCAAAAAGTTTCCTTTCATATTCTGTGAGGTAGATGCCTTAAAATGTTTTGGTTTAGTAAGTGCGGGGTCTGAGCTTCAGAAAAGGTACTGCCAAAATAAAATTCAAATGCCATTAAAAAACTACAGGTACTAGCTTCAGTGGGGAGCCACATCACCCTGCAACAGTCTGCCTTGCCTGCATAGGACTCAGTGTGAGAGAATGCAAGGCATGTTCCTCTGGTTGATACACTTGGAAGGAGATCTAAAGAACGTCTCAAAAGTTGAGTCACTCAAAATATTCCGTCAAAGGTAGCTGAAGATATGTTATCAGCATAAGTTTTGTCACCAAAATGGTGAAGTACGGGACCTGGCTGATGGGACAAGACCTCTGGAAAACCAGGTTTGCTGATCTTGCAGCTGATGGAGTGCTGAGGGAAGGGAGCATAGAGAGCAGGGACTACAGAAATTGCTTTATGGTAGCCCCGGTTCCATATATGCTAATTTTTATCAAGTAGCAATGGGAAATCTGTCTCTCTAGGGCTTGGGCAAATACAAATGTATTGGGCAGAGGATTCACAGGCCTGTGCTGTGCCCAGGACCATGCTATTGTAAGTAGAATCATAGAATCATAGAATTGTCTAGTAGTTGCTTATTTTGCCTGAACTTAACACCCCAAATTTCATTTGGTCAGCTTCTGCTGAAATGTGAGATACATGAACGTGTCTTCTGTGAATTCAAGTCAGTCCCTAAAATGATGATTAATATTCGGTAAGATTTGATATTTTGGGATAGTGGAGATTTCCTTGGGACAAAAAAATGGTAACAAAACTTGGGAAATGGTAAAGGAGGAACAGTGGTGAAGTGGCAGAGAAATAGAAACAGAATTTTATTTTTATTTAGGATGGTGAATAAAATGTCCTTGTATGAAGAACTTTTTTTAAGACTAGAACTTCGCACCTTAGGACAACCACTGAAATAATGAAAGGGCCACTTTGAAAGCACGTTCTGAAAATTAGTATCCTTTGCATTCCTTCAGTAACTTGAAAAACAGTCAATTTTTGCTTATATTCCTTCTAACAAAGAAGCAATTTACTTTTTGATACATTGAAAACATCCTTGCGCTTTAAGCCGAGTGAAAAAATCAGTATTATAACTCACTGTTTTTTGAGTATGAAAGCTCATTTCTAGAATTCAATTAAAAAGAAAGAACCAGCAACTCCTGTAAACTCATTACAATGAAGATGGAATAATAAAGGACATGATCTGATATCATAATGTGGATCTAGGAGACAGGTTGATAAGCTTTCAATTTTTGTATGCAAGTAGAAATATCATCAAGAAAGTATATCTGCCCACATTTGTAATGGACTTAAGAAAATCTAGGGAGAATGTAAGGGAGGAGGAACTGTGTTGCATGAGGAGGCTCAACTACAGGAATGTAGCTCTGTAATAAAGTAGGATCAATTAATTCTTTAAAGCAACCACCAAGGTCCACCCATAAGATGGACAGTAGTTTGAGAAAATGAAAATATATTGACATTTCATTTTTAATACTTTAAACCCTAACTATATGTAAACACATTGAATGACGAGAAGAAAAAAAAAAAACTTGTTTGAAGGAAGACCCCCTATTTGTGCATTTCTCATTTGTTCTACATTTTGAACATTTGACATGTTTTATGATATATGCACATATCAGGATGATCAGACACAGTTTCCGTTGCAATGCACTTCAAGTAACGGTCTTCTCCTTCCATCTCTACTCCCTTCTTGTTTTGGCTTTTCACAGATATTTTTTCTCAATGGATCAGACTGCTTTACTGCTATGGAAAGTTCTTTCTGTTGTCTTCTTATAATTGCCTACAGTTCGCTGTTGTCTGTCCAATAATTGAGCAACAGTAATATATCTGACTCGCTGGTAAGGGACGCTGATAAGCTCACAATGGGCTTTTTTAGACCAGCGTATGGTATACAAAAATAGCAAAATATATTTGTGTGTCACACCTATGGTCTCATTTCTGGTACAACAGTATCTGTAGTTCACTGTTGATTCCCTAAACCATGGCATATTAAATGCTTTGACTGATGGGTAATAACCATCTCAAAAAATAAGCAAGCAGGAAAGTCCATGTTTAAGAGTATGTCCCAGGACTTGAAGCAGTCATTTGTTCTGTGTCAAGCTTCAGCTTTAAGGGGTTACTGAATTATGACCATTTCAGTTGGTCTGATGTGCGTTTAGACTGTTCGAGCTGCCATTTTTGAAGGTTACATTTGTTACAGGGCCTTCGGGCCACTACCAATACTAACTAACAGATTATGACACCCAGTAGAGTTCATTTAGAACAACATATCATGTAAAAATTTGTCCAACCCTCTTATGAAACTGGTAAATTTGTGTAAAGCAGGGTCTTTGGCTTTTAGTTTAGCAAGGGAATTATCCCCCTTTACTATTCTCACCTCCATTACATTACAATCACAGTATAAAGGGCATTATAGACAAAGATTTTTAAACTTTTGTATTGCCGATAATTTTTTTCATACCAAGTGTTCTTTTTTCACCTTAGGAAACCTAAAAGATTAATCTCATGAATGCAGTCTGGGGCCATGCAGTGTTTTGGCATGCTAGCAAAATCTAGTTTTCTAGCATGTATAACATGGAGAAAGATGGTTGGCTTACTCCTTTTATTTTTCTCCTCATTAATTTGCTTTCTAATAGCTGCACATAATATTGGAAGAGTGGAGGAACAAATCGGCTAGCCTTGAACCTGTCCTAACATTCCCAAGCATTGAGAAGAGAGCCAAGAAAAAGCTTGTCTATGCTAGGTGTATTGTTTCCCTTAAACAAGAAAAGGTGGAGAGGTACTGTCTTAAGTTTCCTCCCGTGTTGTTTGGGTTAAAATGTAAAGTTACATGGATTGATATAGCAAGTTGTAGTTTGGAAACGGAAATAACAGGCACTATTATCCCTTTCATTTTTATTTAAGGCTGCAGAAGGTTTATTTATAGGTTTAAAGCACTGGAAAAAGTCCTGAGCACATCCATATTAAAAAAAAAGTTTTAAATTTATAAAGTCATTTCAACAATCAGCTCCTTAGTCCTGATGTTCTGCTGCAGTGCTGTATTTGCAGAATACTGGTGACATTATCTATGCTGCACAGGACAATTATAAGGGGAATTTCTGCTCCAGTGAACTCCCATCCCAGAAAGCAGGCACAAAGAATGGCTCAACTTGCTTTGCATCCCAGAGAAAGGAAGTGATTGTAGATATAATTCCATGTCATTAAATAATTTCTGGAAGGCTTCCCTTTGTGCTTTCAGTTTTTAGTGATTTTGGTTGGTAGCTGCAATTTACAAAATATTTGGCAGAGTGGGGTCTTTTCAAAGTGTTTTTGATAACGTCAGACAGGGAGTAGAAGAGAGTTCACTTTTTTCTGGAACAAGCTATAACTTCTTACTTTGATATTTTCTTACTTCTAATGGTCACATTGAAATCAGTGAGGATTTCCTCGCATGATAACTTTTAAATCTGCCTTTTAGAGTCTCTTCTCAGATTTTTTAGTGTAGTGTCTGTTCTTAAACTTCAGATATTAAGGACATCTTGCAATTCAGTGCCCAGGTTCTCTGAAAGTTGAAGGACACACAGTTCATTGAAAGAAGTCAAGTTCCTTTTTTCTACTTGTATGGAATTGTGCTTTCACTGCTTTTGACAGATAATCCTGCAATGACAACTGCAGGCTTGTGGCTACTGTTTGTTTGCTTTAGGGTTTGTGGCAGGAACAATGGGAGATAAATATAAGTTCAAAGGATGAAGATGTGCAACACCCAGCCTGAAATGAACATTGGTTATCTGTCTAGATAGCTGGTAAAAATTAATGCTCTTCATAAAAATGAAATCTTTTAAAAAAGCCTGTGATATGGGTATACTGAGTCTCCCTGGAAGAGGGATGGGTAGGATGAGCCAGTATGCAATATTTTTTTCTCTAAGGTTTTTATTGTCTATGACATTATTAAAATAGACTCAGTAAGTTAAAATCTACATGACAAAGCTGGCAATCTTTAAATGAGTCACTAAATAAAGTCTTAATTGTTTTATGTTTCATATGTGAAGGACTCAGGATCTCAAGGGGACTTACCAATGGGCAGAAAACTGTTAAAACTCAGTGAGCAAACCTGTGCTTGTTGAGTGTGATTGTTGCTGTAAGTTTCTAATCATAGAGGAGATGAGATAGAATCTAAAAAGAAAACCCACACGGGAACAGTAGGGGTTTACTTATAATTTGAATGGATATTCCTTACTCTTCTGTACTGTGGCAAACTGAAATAATCAGAAATTAGGTGCTCTGAAAAGAGCAACAGGCTAGGAAAAGCTGCAGCCCACGAGGAAACAGAAAGCGACCTCTAAGCAGAATTAAGGAAAGAAAAACTTTTTTCAGAGGGAAGGTTATAGATTCACGTATGTATATCTAAGACTCCAAAGCACGCATTAGTTAGTAAAGGGATAGTACTTTTTCTTCCAAAGATTATAGAGACATTTTCCAGAAAGTTTTCTGGTGTATATAAATTTGTTGACACATCAGCATGCCCAAAATAGGTAATTTTGAAAAGCTTCACATTGTATGATGCCAAAGGTTCCAATATAGTTCATAGAAACACACACAAAGGGGTGGAAAAATGAAAATATGAAAATACTTCATAAAATATGAAATGCTATGTTGTTAGCTTTAATGGAAACAAACAAAAAATATGTGAAAAGAAGCACAATAAGAAGTATTGTAAGAAAAGGAATGCATAATTTGGGGACTGGAAATGTAAGCAACACAAAGGTGTCTTTTCTGGAAACCATGCCTATACCATAAAGAAAGGTGCTGTTTAAGAAAACATACCCAATGCGTATGCTCTTTTTATGTGACCTTCAAAAGCAGGTGAGGCTATAACAATAAAGAAAAAAGTCTGGAGACGAGGAGTGTTCTTGGGCAGCAAGTCAAGAGTAGAGAGGGGTTGGCTGTATTGGCTGCAACTGCGTTGCAGTGACAGAAGCAAACTGGGTATGGAGATTGCTGTTCAGAGAGGATGTGTGCTGTTTAGAGAGAGGGAAGGGGAAAGAAATGGAAACCACAGAAAGCCTTCAGTATTCTGGCAGCATATCCATTTCTTGTGATGAGAAAATAAAGAGAGACTAGTAGGATGTGGTAAGTTAGTACATTCAGCAAACCTGAAAGGAATGGAGACAAATGTTTTCTTAGGGTTTGGTAAATACTCAGGATTGAGAGGTGAGGAGAGGGACACACTGAGCTCTAAAGAACCCTTTTGTTTGCTTCATTTAATTTTGGAAGAGACATTTTCTTTGTTGGTGGTAGACATTCAAGTGACATTCTCTTGGGGAAAAATACCCCAAAACTATTTACACCTTCTGTTGTTTCATGGAAGAAAGGATCTTTTTTATTGTAACTTTTTCTTTGTCTGCCAGTTCATTGACAGTTTGACACTTATCAGTATGAGAACACCAACTTGTTGACCTAATCTTTCACTGTATTTGTGTTTTATGGCTTTGTTTTGATATTACAAGTTATAGCTCTGGCTGACAGGCAGCTCATATCAACCAAAATGTCTGACATGAATGCAGCAGCTAGGGAAATCTTGCTTATAGTGACCTTCAGCTTGTTAAACCATTTGGTTTAATGAGTTGGGAACTCTGGCAGTTAATTTGCACAGACTTGTGGGGTGAGGAGAAATGGAAGTAAGCCACATAGCCCCAAACAACATGTGAAAGGTGCCTCATTTTTTTCTCAGCAATGAACCGACCTGCCCTTTTGATCATTGTAGCAAAAATTGGAGTCTTAATATCATTAACAGCAGTAATAATAATATGATAATACAGCATTAAAAATAAAATCTATAGATCCATTGTTGATTCAAATAATACATATTTTCAGCTTTCTAGTTGTCATTGCCATTGTCTGTTTCATGTTTGTTTGTTTCATTGTTGTACTAATTACTGCCATTTTGGATAAACAGCTCTGTGGGGCACAGATCCTGTCTTTTTGGATGTGACTGATCTACAAAGAACTGCTTATATAGCAATTGCCACAAAAAGCTACGCCTGCCCTCAGCTACAGTGAAGCACTAACTGAGCTTTCCTGCTAAAGCTTGATCTGAAAGCTGCGAAAACATGTGGTGCTGTACCACGGCAATAGCTTACTTGTTCAACTGTTGTGTCGTATTCTTACTAATAGATTCAGCGGAAGATACAGCTAGTTATCCAGCCAAATAACAGATTTTACTGCTAAAATCCATACAGGTAAATAACTCCAGTTAACCCACAGGTAGCTTTAGATGGCAAGCTGCGTATATTGTAGGTGATAGAGTGGAACATTATAATCAGTCCTAGAAATCATAACATCAGCAGTGTGGGTGATGAATGTGCTCTGCAATAGCTCATTTCTGGCTGTCTCTTCCTAAAATTGATTAGGACCAGGGAGAGCCTCCGAACTCCACTGGTATTAGTAAAGTTAGAGCATTAACAGCTGATGCTCATATTTTTATCACCAAAAGTTGCCTGCTGTATGTATCATAGGTAGATGACTACCATGGTTGTGACTGTTACTTTACCTGTTGTCTCTGACTTTTGCAAAAGGGTAGATATATTTGCCCAAACAACATTCTGCTACGAGCAAGTCACTGCTGTAGTGGTCTGCTCCATATAATCCAGACTGGCAACTGTGCCAAACATCTTGGCAGTACTTCAGAAAGATAACGTTTACATTTAAGGAAGGTGATGCATTGTGAAAGCTGTCATGTTATGTTGTACTGATGGAGGAGCCAACTGGAGTTACTGAGACAGAACTCTCTTCAATCACTGTAACCTGTGACTTCTAAACTGTAATGAATTCTTTTTAAAGCCAGTGAAAATGCCTCTTTAGATACTTTGGGGCAAAATATGCTAAAAATACTATAAATATTGTCCATCGAATATTGCATACATAAGCATCTTTGTCTAAATATGTCACCTGCAAGAACACTTATGAATGAATTTTTGTCCAGTAAGATAAACCCATGTAAAAAAGATGTAAAAAGTAACTGACTAATGTTTAACTAAGGTGCATGGTATCTAGGTCAATCAGTTAAACTTCTGACTGACCTGCCTTTTCATACTTCTTGGCTGAAGAAAACAATCTGATTATAGCCTTGGAACTTCAGTGTTTGCTATCACCACATTTCTCAGCAGCATTTATTATTTGGAGCTCATTGCTGTGCTGGTGTCATTTCTGCACAGGAAATAATTGGCTTATGGGAAGTCATGGAATGGGATGCAGCAAGGAACTGTTTGGATTTGATCAAGCCATCATATCATACATCACCTGCTCAGCATTACTGTAGGACTTGTTGCTAAAGTCAATTTAGAGTTGCAAAAAGTTGGCAACCTTGTCCTTCAGGCCATTCCTTCATTTGTTCCTATCTGAATTATGCTGGTATGTATTGAGAGGCCGTATTCAAGTGGCACAGTTGAATGTGGTGGGATGGGCCTTTGGTAATGTTTAAATTGATGTAGGTAACTAATATCAATTTCGTTGTGTCTTGCCTGCCCTCAAGTCCTGGATGGATGAGAATTAGATGAGGAAATGGGATCAGGGGCATGATGGGACTTGTCCGTGACTGTCCACTCTAATGTTTCCTATGTAGTTTTAATGAGCTAATGTGCTATGCAGTTGCAGTTAGTAAGAGGTAACATCAGACATGGCTGTCCCTTGGGAAGTATAAGCCAGCTGCATGAGCAGTGAGTGTCAAGAGGTAAATCCTGTAGCTGAGTCACTGGTTTTACAGAACTACAGTTCTTAAGAAATCTTAAGAAAGATTCCTTTGAGGTTGTGAAAGTGGTTTAGAAATGCAAGTTTGAAAATCATCAGTGGCAGACTTTTTTATCTGACTTGTATATTGTTTGTTTGTGGTGGTTGGGTTTTTTTTTGGAGATGTGTGTATCAATCACAGAAATCTCTGTTATGAGATTAAGAAATCGTGTATTTTATATAAATAATGTAATCCAAAGACAAGATGCCACTGATATTCGGGGAATGGGAGTCAACAGTTGCTGTCAGTATCTGACTGTACAGGAAGATTTATCTTCTCTTTGCCCCATTTTTAGCTTATTCTTGCTGAGTGTGAGTTCCTTTTGGGAGATATATGTATGTCTTCTCCAGGCTGAGACTATGGATGTTAATTTCTTGCCATTTATTTATTACATTCTGGCTCTTGTTTGTTTGTTTGAAAATTTAGTTTCACAGTGACCCATTTTGTGCTTTCTTTACTAAGCTTGTTAAACTGTAGCCTCTATTAAAATCTGAAGTAATTGTACAGCCTATTCCTTTTAGCTATCTTGAGATGAGTGGGGACTAGCCTCATACTTCTACTGCTTCCCTTTGTATATGTTTAGTTGCAGTCTTATCATCCTAATAGACTCAGTTGTCTTGGTGGTTTTGTGTACAGTATCTCTTGTTTTGATAAAAAATAAATGTAGCCTTACAGGTACACTTGTAGCCGTACAGATTCTATCAAGTGCTTTGATCATGCAAATATTTTATCTCATTGGGTGATGTTTAATATTGTAATGTTGCAGCATTACTGCCCATTTCTGTTGACTAGACAAACTTTTTGGTATTATTAAGCGTAAAATATTAAGACACTGATCTGTCTTTGTCCCCATTTCCTTCTGTGTCTAGTCATTGCAGATATCATTTAATTTTCCAGATTTGTAAGTACATTACTATTTGTGCATCTTACTTTGCCTATTTTCATTTGTTTTTTTTTCTTTTATTATTTTTACTGGTTACTATCTTAATATTTATCTTTTCTTATTTTTAACACAATTACCAGTTACGTAAACTATTCATCCATACATGAAGTACAGGGAAACCCAAATCACTTTGAAGTATCTATATGCTTTAGCTAGACTGTGTGATGTAAAGAACTGGCTCTTTCCTTTATTTAGTTTTTGTTAAATGTATGTCTACACTGTAGTCAGTGCAGGGTTATAGTGTATGTGCAACTGGTTTTAAATTAGCTAACTTGAGTGCTGAGAAGAGCAGAGTTCCAGCAGTATGGAACTCGCTATGAACTGCAGCAAAAATGCCCAGCTGCTGCTGCTCATCTGCATGTTGGTGTGGCTATTTTATTAGCAGTACCCAAGATGGCTTGTTCAAAGCTTGTGTGCTCTATGTACTTAGGCTGAAGCCACAGCACTCTGAACTTACTGATAATTTAATGCAAGGATGCTAAACTTGTTTTGGAACTGAGGCTTGCTTTCAATATTGCAACAGATAGTGTGAGACCTGACTTTAGACACTGGATTCATAATATGAGTTTGCATTCCCCTGAGAACTGAAGGCATTTGGTTTTAGTGACCAGGTCCAGTACAAAACAGAGAAAAGATCCAAGCTATCAAACCCTTTCCTTTTCAAAGAGTTGGCTTTTATGTCCTTATTTATCTGTCCCTAAACTTCACAATGTCCTCCTGTGTGACACATGTGATTGTAGCGACAGCATTGTGCAGCCAGAATTTTAATGAAGGGTTTTTTTTGTTTTGTTTTGAACTTTTTGATGAGCTCAAATGCATCAAGAATGTGCATATCTGACAATACAAAGAAGTAAAGGACAAAAACCCGTGCGTGCTCTCTGTCAGAGAGGTTTTTAAATATCTTACTATTTTGTGTACTTCATTCCACTGTAGCGGTGGAAAAACTGTAGATTCATTTCTAGCATGAGTGATCTAGCAGTATGCAGAGACAAGTAGCTGTACTAAATCCAGAAAAGGTATTAAAGTAGCTATTCCTTTGAATTTGAGAAAAATGTTAACTGAATTCTTCCTGTGTATTTTAATAAATTTGCAGAGTGACTTTGTAATCCATTTATTTATGGAAATGTCATTGAACCAATTACAATAGTTATTTTAGCCTGTCTACAGAACTCCTTGTACTTGATTTTGCACAGTAAGTAGAGAAACTATAATTTCTGATAATTATGGATACATTTTTCAACTTACCATCTCCATGTTACCCAGACTGATGGTCCTTTCAGAGGTAGTGGTGTCTCTGTATTTTGCTTCAGGTGACAGTTGCGTATGTGTCTAATCTCTGAAGACAGTAATTTTTAACACTCCTACTCTGTAACTGCTGATAACTGAGTATTGGTGTTTCTTGCAAAGATATCAGTATGTCTCGACTATTCATTCTGCAAGCTCCTTGAACATAGATTGTCTGAAAACCAGTGCTGAACAGCACTTCACAAAAGGTCAATGAAATCAAACATCAGATTGTGTAAAGTTACCACAATTAAATAAATTTATTTGAGTATCTATACAAAGACACATGATTGCAAGGACTGGTGAATGTTAATATATTCATGAACACGCTCTAATCTGAGTTTATCTTTACATGAGTTAGGCTTAGAATTTGTGGTTCATATTGCATAGAATACAGTAGATAAGTTTACATCTGATGAAGAAGCAAGTTTGTTGTGTTGTTTGGGTTTTTTTACATGCAACTACTTTATCAGGTGTATCATGGTAAATTCACTGTTACTTCCTAGAATATGGTAACATGTGCTCTGCTGTTTTATTTGTAGGATAGTCTTCTGTTTCAGTTGTACACTGCTGTCTCTGTTCATGTTCCTTGTGGACAGTTATTCAAGTTTATATAGTTGTGATTATTTTTTTACTTAATGCTTTATTTCTTTGATGGGCAGGTAGTACACGCTTCTTTTACAGCCCTGGGAAATTGCAGATGTAACTCTACTAGCAAGCAGTGTTACTTCGTTGTGCCTATATGCGTTTGAGGAATGACAAGTAATTAATACATGGACACATATGAGCTGAAATCTTTTCAGATGAAGGACACAGGGAGGCTCTGGGTACTGTAAGTAGAGGGAATATGTATCTGTTTGACAGTAAAACCTAATGGTCTGTAGGGTGTGTTTCTGAAAGCATTCCTCTGATAGTAAGTTTCATTTATATACATTTTAAATATGTATAGTCTGAGCTTTCTATTTAGGCACTGGGCAGTGTGAATTAGATATTTATATGTGGTTTCCATGGGATAAGTAGGAACACATAGTAAAACGTGCTGATGTCAGAGTATGAACTTCGTTCCGTCGTAGTAGACAGTTAGTTTGTTTTATTCTCTTTGTCAGTAGAGGCTGGGCCAGTCAGTGAGGTCTGTCACAGTGGTTGTAGACATGGAGCTAGAGTTGACAAGAAGTGAGAAACACAGGGTACTAGCATGTTATTTCTGTGATCTACAGTCACATTCACATTTGTGATTAAATACTGCTCAGCATCAGGTGGCTATCTTCCAACTAAGTCATCATCTTTCTTGAAGAATAAAGTATTTTCACAGTATTTTCCAACATGAGCCTGAACAGAGGAATAATTTATTCATGACTCAGTGTGAACACAAATGAAGGAATCTCAGTACAGTCAAGGATACTTAAACTGATGTTCTCCTCCAAGATAAGACCAGCTTTAGATTTTTTCGTCACCGATTTGGTGATGCATGTTGGAAGATGAAAATTCTGAAGGAACTGGAGAGAATTGCAACTTATCCTAGATTGCATACTTGCAACTTCTGGCATGTATAGGGTCTGCATAAATATAAGGAGGGATGCTCCCAAAGTGCACAGACACAGTGGTCCGTACTCATTTTGGTGTATCATTAGGACTATGAACATAGCTGCAGGCCCAAAAGTAGAGGCTCATTAGTGAAGCTAGGTTGTAGATTGTTGATACTCAGAAAGAAAATGTGTTCCTTCTGCAGCAGATAGTTGCATGCCTTGCAGACATGGGAGTATAGGAAATCTTATAAGCTTTTTTCATCTTCATGATTTATGCTATCACAGTGATGTATCCTGACCCATAGGATTTTGACCCATAAGCTTGATCACTTAAGTTATTTCATGTTTTTTAATTATGTATATTTTTTCTGAGATGAAGTCCTTTGTACTTAGACCTTAGTTTCCTTCCTTCCTTCTGAATCAGATAGGCAGTACCAAAAATAATTCTTTTTTTCCCCCTCACTTTTGATGAGATCCTTCAGTCTGTCAGGCCCTTATTTTCAAAAGGACACGTAGAAATCCAAGGTTTATGCTGTTTGGTTAAAGTTTATTAAAAAAAACCCAACAAACAAGCAAAAAAAGTAACAAAATACAATTTTCAGAACTTAAAACAAGGGAGCCTGGGGTGGAGAGGCTATCTCCTGGATGAAGACCTACAGAGTAACTGAATTATTTTTTAAATTTTTAAAAGAAAGACTTGCCTGTCTGAAACCAGACTTGTCTCAGCGCAAAACAAGGGGGTGTGATTGCCTCTTGGTCATCAAACCAGATATAATCTTTTCAAAAGCTTTTACAGCTCCATTTTTTACTGCATTCAAATCTTTTGCTAGTTTATAAACATGACCTAGTGATGTTGTAAAGGATGTCTCCTAAACACTTTATCCAATCTTTAGTCTTAATAGCTATTTTATAACCTGCACTGCCAGGTGCTTCACAGTTTCTGTAGCTCAGGGCAATTCAGCATGTCATCTGACACTTACCCACTTTGTAGTAATTTTACCAGATTTAATGTCTGTGACAGAAAGGATTCTGAGTTCTACTGTGAAGCAGCTGTTCCACAGTGATAGCAGGACTTAACTCCTTTGTGGTGGCGTGTTTCAAAATAGGCTGGCTTAGTCAATGTAATAGAAAGAAAACAAAAAGAGTCAGTCTCTTTCTCTCTCTCCCTTTTGCCCTGCTCCCCCCAGCTATAAGCTGCTTAAACTGTTCCAGTCTTCATCTTAAGTAACTGCTACTCAGTGTTTCCTCAATGAGCATTCACTTGCAGTAACTGGGATTCATTAGAGGTAACTTCATGCAGAGGGTTCACAATATTATACAAGTGAGAGAGAATAGATCTAAGTATGGTAGCACAGATTCATACCTATAATGTAATGATGAAAGTAAATCATAATTAAACGGTAAACTATAACAAAATTATTTCCCTCGATGGTGTTAAAATTTTGCATATATCCATAGTTAAAATCCATACGGTTAGTCCTGCTAGATTGTTTTCCTCCCACGTGCTTTTTCTGATAAAAAATATGTTGGCTAGTGAGGGATTCTTTTGTCTCTCTTGGCATTCCAGTTTGAAATATAACTTATGTTCCCATAGATATTGAGAATTGGCACTCAAAGAGGGACTGGATAATACCCACTGTACAGAGAAAGCTGATAATATCTCATCTTGGTGAAAGCTCCTGTGTAAGCTCAGTAGAAGGCGGCAGTGTAAAGAGGAACTTAAACCACTGAAACTATCTTTGTAAAAGGCAATCTGTTTTCATGTTGAACTGTGGTTCAAAAGAAATGGGTGTAGGCTACTCCTGGATGGGACTTTGATTAACCTGACCTCCCTGCCCACAGCAGGGGGGATAGACTAGATGATCTTTAGAGGTCCCTTCAGACCCAAACCATTCTAGGATTCTGTAATTCATGCTTAAATATTTAGCATTCATTCTGATCACTAAGTTTCACATCATTAGCTACTTGGATACTTGACTCGGATCAGCATTTGGAAGAAGAATTAGCCAGAGAATCTACAAGTTGTATTCCAGTCAGTTGTTGCATCAAGTGTCCCAGCAAGTAGTCAGGGCTTAGGCATAGTCATTGTGCGAGGTCCTTAACCCTGGCAACACCATGATTTGGCAGAAACTGGCCTTTATTTTAACTCTAACAAACATGATAAAGAAACTCTTGTATAGTGAAAAATTTCATTTATCCTTCACTAGCAATGATTGATACCAGTCACCGATGAACCTGCTTTTCCTCTCACTGACATAACTGGTAGAGTTTCCTTTAAATACTGATGTTAGAGGAAGCAATCTTTTTGAGACAAGAAACTGTCTTGAATTTATGGCTACAGGTTGGTTAAATAAGCATATTCCTAGGTCTGCCTGTCATTTACAAAGTGATTTTTTGTCTCTGTGTAGTCATAAATCATGAGTTGAAGTTTCAAAAAATTATTGGGTCTTTTTTTTTTTAAATGGAGAATCTTTGTGTGTTGTTGTTTTCCATATTTTGAGGCTGTTAAGTGTGTTCTCTGTTGTCTTTCTGCAACTGTGAGGGACAGAAACTTCTTTTAAATGCAAGTTAAAATTCTTAATCTGAAGCTTTGAGAAGAGCAATAAATACCATCAGACTTTGTGAATACCATAGTAACAGTTGTCAGCACTAGTAATGGTAGTGATAGGAAAAGTGAGCAAAAGCTGGTAATGCTGGGCAATGGCTCATATCCTTTTGAGGATAACACATATCTGAAGTTGACGGGGCTACACTATGCTATGGATTTATGCAAATGAGTTTCTGTTGCTGAGGATTATTTATAATCACAACAAAAGTGCGCTTCTGTACTGCTGGTGTTTGTTTTTAAAATTACCTTTCCATTACACCTTTGAAATTTGTCCAGGAAAGATTTGTGGTAGATTTTGTGGACTTGCAGTGGTCATGTTCCTTTTCTCCTTTTCTCCTTCTCTCCTTCCAACTCAAAGTAGACTTCTTGCAAATTCAGTTTCCATCCTGTTGGCAGTAACAGCTGCTTTTGTGCTCTGCTGACTTTGCATGTCTTTGAGAAGTTCAGCTTCAGAAATTGTTTCTTCCATTCCCAGTCATGGAAGTGCTCCTACTGTGGAGCTGGTATAGTGCACATGTTGTTTTATTTTTATCTCCATTGAAATGCAGCCAGGACTAGGCATGAATCCACTAAAATGTCTTGGAAATAGAAATGTCTTTCTGTGGCTGGTTTAATGCGCCTTTCTGATTGAGAATTGGAGGTGTCCATCTTGCTTTGACAAGCTTTTTAAACATCCAATTCATTATTGCTGATGCTGTGAATTTCATTTGTACAACATCTCTTTCAACATATGGACTGATAAACTGCATCCTGCTTAACAGTAGGATCGAGATTTCTTTTTTACATCATGGTTGAGTGTTCTTCAGGACTGATTAACTATTGAACAACACATGCTGGCTAGTATAGAAAAAGACCTGATGATCTTCTCTAACCATTCAAGTATTGCAGGTAAATTCTGTCTACCAAAAAAACCCAACCCCCCAAAACCTCAAACATTGCACTATGTGCTTTCTGTTTCACCTTTAAATGTCAGTTTGACAGCACATGCTGACTGATTCTTTAAGTATGAAGCAATTCTACTAAATGAAATAGGCTTAATTTGTAAACTTCATTGAACTAGTGCCCTTTCTACAACTGAGTAAAATTGTTCCACTAGTAGTATATGGCTGTTGGGGGAAATTATGTTCTACTATAGAACAAAATGGATGCATTTGTCACAGAATGGTTGCTTGTCACCCACCCTTCTGTGACTCACTGACTGACTGGGTTGTTCTGCAATCGCGTAGGAACAGCATCCTGCAAATGTGTACTCATTTTTCTTTCAGTGTATCTTTGAGGTAGGAGCTTTTGCTTAAAACAAAGTACCAGCATTCTCATTGAGCAGCTTTTGGACATTATTTGGGCTATACAGAGAAAAAAGAGATACAACTATAATAATACACACTTTAAATGAGACAGGCAAGAGATAAAACAAAACTTAATGTTTCAAAAGGCAGTGTCTGGCTTAGAGATAGTAACCTCTCTTAAAGGAAAAAATGGCCAAAGAAGTGAAGGGGAGAGTAATTACTCTGAAACATGTCTCTGAATTAAAGAAATTGCTAAGTAGTGAAATACAATGACAGATTTTTAATGAAGGCATTCTGCCTCTGAAGAAGAGTGTTGTAAGCTGTTGCTCATTGTGGCATGCTTTATGGCTACCTGTGTGGCTTTCCTAAAACCTACAAGATGTTAACAGTGATTTCTTTTGCATGCCTGCATCTGTTTAGTAAGAGTGCTATAATGTTAAAATGATTATACGAGTCAGCAGTAGAAGTGCAAAGCCAGGAATATTATCTCTGTGTCCGAGGTTTGCTTGGCTTGTACTTTCCCTTGTCCTAGCTGGAAAATAAAATAATTCTTGTTTTGGAGATTTCCTACAAGTAGGACATGGCAAGTTCCCAAGGAGGGGTAAATAACCTGTCCTGCTTGGATACTGCTGTAAGGTTTAAAATAAACCTTAACTTTTTCATATGGTGGATCTGAAATAGTGCTATGAATTTTCACTCCTGTTGAGCTTCACAGTGTGCATTGGTTGTTTCACTCACCTTGTTCCAGGGCTGTGATTCATCTCTGGTGAACCCAAGCCAGTGGTATTCTATTTCCAAATCTTCTCCCCGTTCCTCATGAGATTTGCACTGAGCAACCCTGGAGTCACTTCATGGAAGCTAGGCCTTTAAAATGCCACGGGGAGTGTTAAGGACCATCCCCATACAGAGGAAATGTGCTGCAGTCCAATGCTTTCTCAGCTGCCATGTGCTTTCTTGTGTCTTCCAGTGGTGCTTTGTGAGCTCTCAGAGTAGGCACCCATGCCATGTTGAGCAGAAATTGATAGTTACCGTGGTTACTTTTGAAGTGTCACTGGTAATTTAAAAACAAAACAAAGCCAACATGTGCAGTCCCATCCCCAAACAAACCAACCATACTAGTTAATAGTCCATGTCTGGCAGGCTTTCAAAATCCAGGGGTAAATGACCATGCAAATGCATTTACTCTCAGGGGTGTTAAACTCGATGCAAATGTGGTGGAAAAGTGCTTTGAAGCCAGAAGATCAAGTCTCATTGGCTGTAGTTTCCCTGCTTGTTGTGAAGTGGATAAGAAAACTCCTTGACTTAAATGAAACATTGAGCTCTTCTGGTCAGGTTTATAAGACCTGTTTCATTACGTTACAGTAATTCAAATGCAGTGGCTGTTAAAAATGACATTTGGCATGTGTAGAGGAACTGACACAAGAGTATACTAAACATACAGGCTCTTCATTAACAGATAAAACTCAAAGTTTTATAGAGGGCATATACTGGTTTATCATGGAGGTGGGCATAACCCCGATTAACCTTTCTACCAGCGGTTAATTTGGCCCAGAGTATATCAGTTTTCTGTGATTTAGTTTCTATCATCGTAAGCCTAGCATTCTGTTGAGCACTGTTCTTCTGAAGATACAGATTTTATTGTTCATAAACAGGAACTTCTCTACTGAGTGTAATGTAAATTGCAAGGGCATGTTCCATTGTGAAGAACAAGTTATAAAAATATCTGTCAGAAATAATTACAGTTGATCCTGCTGTTGGGCAGGAATATAGACTGGATAATTTACTGGTGTGTCCTTCAGCAATATTTTCTATAGCTCTGTTACCAATAATACCAGAATTTAACTCAAAATGGTGAGAAAAGCATAAAATCACATGTAAGGAAAAAAAGGGAAAGGAAAGATTAATAATCTTCTATTCTTGGCTTTGCACAGTGGTTTGTGACACGGGCTTACTCTTCCATGACTGTGCAGAAAGCAGACCACGCTGATGAATACTGTTTTTGAAGATTTGGGGGCTTTTGAATGTACAAATGCTTCCTTGTTTTTCACTGACACATAAAGATGTCTTAAAGACCTCAAACAGCTGTTTGTTCCTTTTAAAGTTTACACCTTAAATCAGATGTGGCATACAGTACAACCTTTTGTAGAAGGCTAAGGGTATATGGAGGTAAATAAACCATATGGTGGTCTGATTTTGCCAAGTTGTCTGTAAGAGTAACTTCTAAGCAGTCTGTAGAACAAGTTAATGGGAGAAGTTGCAAAGCTATCGGTTGCCATTGCGCTCTGCTCCTCTGTTCCCTAGATTGTAAGACTTTTTACAGTCGTTCAGGACAGCAAGGCAAAAAGAGAAAGATGAGATGTAGAGTCTGCAGGCCCTAAAAAAGGTAGGTTGGTAAACAGCTATTGTAATTTCATGGGCCTGGTAGAAGTTGAACTGTTAGTATTATTTTTAAAGAGCGGACAAAAATACATCTTTCTAATGTACCCTTTCCTCAGTGATACACAGTTGATAAGATTTCATTGATTGCCTCTATTAAATTTCTACTCGTATTTCAACGCTGATGTGTTGGGGGTTTTAATTTACCTTTCCTCAGGCTTCTTTATTTCTCCAAATAAGGAATTTTCCCTTTCCTGTAAGCCTTCGGGACTGTGCAGAAAGAAGATCCAGAATGTGGACTCCATATTCTTGTATAATGTCACATTTAAGGAATAATGTATTACTTGTTTATTTGCCCTTCAGACTGTTCTCTGTACTCAAACGTCCACAGCTAGAGAAATGTTCTCTACCTGGAGATGAACAGGATATTGCAGTCATTGACTATCACAATGCATGGTAGTGGCCTCCAGGTTTTTTTAATCCAACAGAGTATACCAGTGTGTGAAAGTACTGACATTAGAGTGGCCTCAGAGAGTTTGAAGGAAAACAGCTGGTTTAATGAGAGAAAATGGACCACTCAGTATCCCTTGCTCATGTTATCTCTGCTGTTTTGAATTGGAGCATAGTAAAATGGAACAAATGGTCCCAAAATGAGCTAATTGTCCCAACTCAGAACCAAGCTTCCTTAACCCTGCATGTCTTTAACTCCTTTGACAGCTGTTTTCCACTGGGACAGAGGTGAAAGTTTGCCAGGCAGCATTTGTTGAGCAGTGGTCCCCAGATTTGCAGCTCTCCTCAGGAAGACCTCAAAACAAATACAAGTGTGTCACCTGGACAAAATGTAAAACTTCACTGTCAGACTATCCTATCTCTGGTAAGGCATCTGGGGCCACCTAATTACTGATGAAAACAAGCTTAGTAATAAGGAAAATCCCTGCAAAATTAGCAAACTACTACAGAGATGTTACATGTTTGTGAAATGTTCATATTGCTCTGTGATGAGTATACTGTAAAAATGCAGACAAAGTAATAGGAGAATCAGTTCAGGAAAAGAAACACTTTCTAAAGGTGTTTTGTAGTTTGTTGTTTGCAGCTATAGTTTGTAGTCTGCTCCCTGTGAGGGAGAACTGATTGTGATCAAAGCCTTAATTTATGAAAAAAGCCTGTGAGTGTTATAGACAGAACCGGGTTTGATTTGAACCTTTGTCAAAGTCAAAGAACCTTTGAAAAAACGTTGAACGAATATGGCAATTTGCATGATAGCTCTAAGCCTGGACAGTGTGTGTATGACGTAGGCTCTATTCTGTAGACATGACCTATTTAGCCATGTATTTTACTGTGAAGTTTCACCTCTAAATCTAATTCCAGTATTACTTCCATACCATAAGCATGACTGTGCAGCTGTGGATCGTATGAAAAGCCTTATTCACTTGTTTACCTCTGTGGTCAAGAGGGCATTGCACATGTCAATATTTCCTTTAGGCCCATATTTAAATTTTTGCAAAATCAAGATCTCAATGCATTTGTAATATTCTTCTCTGTATAGCATGGATATGTAGTATTATAATACAAAAAGAACCTAATAATAGTGTAAATGGTAATATAAAAGATGAGTTAGCAGTACAATGTGACTGTTCTTAGTTCATCTTTAAGTGCCCATACATTAATATGATAACAATGATTAATCATGATAATGTGCTAACACACTAACAAGGACTAAAGATAGTTCTGAATGACATTCTGTGTTAAATTCATTTGCTAAGCAATGCTGAGAACAGCTGCAGGAAACCACAAAGCATTCTTGTATCTTATGTAGCCTACATTTTTTTAACTTGGTGGATGTGGTTTTTGTTTTAACTTCTTTGGTTTGTTTGGGTTTTTTTACTTCGATAAACATAGCCAAATAAGTTCATGATACAACATGACCAGGTAACTTAGCTTCCTAGGTGCTGGCCCTAGTGGAGCTGTAGCTGTTGGCTGCATGTTAAGCAAATGCATAGAAAATAGGAATAAATGAGACATTTCCATTCTTGGGTCTCCGGTATGTCATCTTAAGATGATCTGCCATTAAACAATGCTTAGGTGGTGCTGGAAAGGAGGTGTTAATGCTGTTCCAGCTGTTTTGCCTGGCATCACTCCCAGGGTCAGCCTGGGAACACTGATGCAGAGCAGAAATTAATTTTGTTGGAAGCAGCATTGTCATAATAATATTCAGGTCTGTTCATACCCCTCTATGGGAGGTTTGAGAAGTGACACAACTTCCCATGAATCTGTGTCATAGAAGAGCTGATGGCAGCCCAAAGTGCAAGACAGACTCAACCTGTGCTTATTAAGAGGTTCCTGTTCTGTCTAGATGAGTGCAAGAAAAAGCCTTTGCTCTCTTTTCACTTTGTGTCTAGTGAAACATCACTCAGTATCAGGGTTCTCTAACAGCTCCAGCAGCAAATCAACAAGAGTCACTGAAATGGTGGAATTAACAGTTTATGGCTAATGGAGGGAGAATCTAGGCTGAAGCATGCAGGCTCCATGCCTCCACAGAAGTAATTTCTTGTATATTTTTGGTAGGATGTATGTGCTTAATATAAAACAAAAATAGTCCTTCTCTCTGATAGCATAGTCTTTGTTAGCTAGATGTACAGGGCTTAAATTTCCAAAGAAGTCATTATTTACATAGTTTAGGTACAAGAAATAACACTGAAGTTCTCACCACACACATGTCCCAGAATATTTTTAAACATGCTAAATGTGTGCAAATTCTTTATGCTTTACATCTGAGGATAGTACAGTTCAGCACAGGAATATCTCCAATACGCTATGTTGCATACTCGTGGCATTCACAAGTACATATATATTTCACGTATCTAGTCTGCCAAGCCCATTTCACTTGGTTTATAATTTTTCAGTGTTTCTTGAGGTGTAAAATTACATGAGCAGAATGTAACACTGTTCCCTGAATCTGCTTTTTTTCAAAGACTGTAGCTTTCAGCTGAAAATTACAAAGACATTCTACCTGCAGATAAAATGTCGCTGTAAATTAGAAAGCCTGAGAGACTGTGAGAGGGAACTGAAATCCGACAGTTTTTGGATTGGGCTGGGGCATGATCGGTCTAGTACATTGCAACTCACAGTAATCTGCTGAAACAATTCTCTCTTGTTACTTCATAGAATGTGTTTCATTTAAATTATGTAACAAGGGGTACTAGCCCCTATGCAAGCAACATAAAGGTAGCTGGCACAAAGGATTAATTCTGATGCTTTTTTTATTGCAGAGATATAGCCCTGTAAGTTAGAGAAACAGGCTAGAGCCATGAGAAAGAGAACAAGACAACATTTTTCCTGCTATTCTGTTGTGATCAATACATGGCATTTCTGCTGTTTGAGTTTGGGAAAGTGTCTGAATCATTTTATTTATGTTGTATTACTGCATATATCTATATATATTTATGCAAAATCAATAAAGGTATCAAAATGCCTGTCTTTCAACCTGTTTTGTGTAAACTAACATTGTGTTTCGCCAGTTGTCTACTGCAGTGAATTTGTTGGACTCATTGAACATCCTAGAGGACAAAATATCTGTAAACACACTCAAATTAATTAATGAATACTTAAACTACTAAAACTTGGTTTTGTCTGTATTTCTAGCTCCTGATTGATTACACTTTCAAAAGTTATTTAAAGTTGAAGTATGAACCAACAAGCTTTTTTCTAGTATGAAAACAAGCTAAAACTTTCAGTCTGCATGGCAGTGACTGGTATCCTGCTTTGCAGTGTCTGCAAAGATGCCCATTTACCCTGAGATGCTGCAGGACAAGACCTGTCTCAGTCTGTCCAGTTTACAGGCACCTACAAGTAGCCATCACTGGAATTGCAGTGGTTCAATGTGGCATCTTTCAGATGTGCTTTATCGTGATGCAGGAAGGGTGAAAAGTGCACATGTACAACTCACATAAGAGTTTGTTATGTAAACAAATGGCAGCTGAAGACAAAGTTTGGAACAAGAAAACAGCAGTGATGGATAGCCAGATTTCAAGCATCTTATGGTAACCAGTGCAGCCAATTCTTATTTGTTGTTGTAAATATTGTGAAATAGTATTATATTAAATGTCTCATGATCACAGAATCACAGAATCATAGAATAGTTTAGGTTTGAAAGGACCTTAAAGATCATCTCATTCCAACCCCCTTGCCATGGGCGGGGACACCTCCCACCAGACCAGGTTGCTCAAAGCACCCTTCCAACCTGGCCTTAAACACTTCCAGGGATGGGGTCTCCACAACTTCCCTGGGCAACCTGTGCCAGTGCCTCACCAACCTCAGAGTGAAAAATTTCTTCCTGATTTCTAATCTAAATCTACCCTCTTCCAGTTTGAAGCCATTCTCCCTCATCCTATCACTACATGCACTTGGAAAAAGTCCCTCTCTAGCTTTCTTGTAGGCCCCTTTCAGATACTGGAAGTCCGCTATAAGGTCTCCCCAGAGCCTTCTCTTTTTTCCAGGCTGAACAATACCAACTCTCTCAGCCTGTCTTCATAGGAGAGGTGCTCCAGCCCTCTTAGCATCTTCGTGGCCCTCATCTGGACCCTCTCCAACAGGTCCATGTCCTTCTTATGTTGAGGGCTCCAGAGCTGGACACAATATTTCAGGTGTGGTCTCACCAGAGTGGAGTAGAGGAGCAGAATCACCTCCCTTGACCTGCTGGCCACACTGCTTCTGATGCAACCCAGGATGTGGTTGGCCTTCTGGACTACAAGCGCACATTGCTTGCTCATGTTGAGCTTCTCATCCACCAACACGCCGAAGTCCCTTTCTTCAGGGCTGTCCTCAATCCATTCTCCATCCAGCCTGTATTTCTGCTTGGGATTGCCGCAACCCATGTGCAGGACCTTGCACTCGGCCTGCTCGGACTTCATGAGGTTTGCACGGGCCCACCTCTCAAGGCTGTCCAGGTCCCTCTGGATGGCATCCCTTCCCTCCAGCGTGTCGACCACTCCACACAGCTTGGTGTCGTCAACAAACTTGCTGAGGATTCACTCTCTCCCACTGTCCATGTCGCAAACAAAGATATTGAACAGCACCAGCCTCAGTACTGACCTCTGAGGAATGCCACTCATCATTGGATTCCACTTGGACAGTGAGCCGTTGACCGCAAGCCTTTGAGTGTGACCAGCCAGCCACTTCCTTATCCACCGAGTAGTCCATCCATCAAATCCATGTCTCTCCAATTTAGAGACCAAGATGTCATGTGGGACAGTGTTAAATGCTTTGCATAAATCCAGGTATATGACATCTGTTGCTCTCCCCTTATCCACCAACGCTGTAACCCTGCCACGTTTGTCAGGCATGACTTGCCCTTGATGAAACAATGTTGTCTGTCACTAATCACTTCCTTCTTTTCCATTTGCCTTAGCAGAGTTTCCAGGAGGATCTGCTCCATTATCTTGCCAGGCACAGAGGTGAGACTGACCAGCCTGTAGTTCCCTGAGTCTTTCTTTTTTTCCCTTTTTAAAAATGGGGGTTATGTTTCCCCTTTTCCAGTCAGTGGGAACTTCACCAGAAAGCCGCAACTTTTTAAATATAATGGAAAGTGGCTTGGTAACTTCATCTGCCAGTTCCCTCAGAACCTGCGGATGAATCTCATCAGGTCCCACGGGCTTGTGTACCTTTAGGTTCGTTAGATGGTCTTGTACTTGGATCTTCATCTACAGTGGGCTATTCTTCATTCTTACAGTCCCTGCTGTTGCCTTCTGTGACTTGGGTGGTGTGGTTAGAGCCCTTGCCGGTGAAGACTGAGGCAAAAGAGTCACTGAGTACCTCAGCCTTCCCCACATCCTGGGTGATCAGGTCTCCTGTTTCCTTCTGGAGAGGGCCTACATCTTCCTTAGTCTTCCTTTTATCACTGTCATACTTACAGATTTTTTTCTTGCTGCCCTTGATGTCCCTGGCCAGATTTAATTCTGTCTGGGCTTTAGCTTTGCTAACCTGATCCCTGGCACCTTGGACAGTTTCTCTGCATTCATCCCAGCCTACCTGTCCTTGCTTCCACCTTCTGTAGGTCTCCTTTTTGCTTTTGAGTGTGTCCAGAAGCTCCTTGTTCATCCATGCAGGCCCCCTGGTTTTTTTGCCTGACTTCTTTGTTGGGATACATGACTCCTGAGCTTGGAGGAGGTGATCCTTGAATCAGCTTCCTTGCACCTGTCTCCCCTCCAGTGTCTTATCCTATGGAACCCTACCAAGCATATCCCTCAAGAGGCCAAAATCTGCTCTCCTGAAGTCCAGGGTAGTGAGCTTGCTGTGCAGCCTCCTCACTGTCCTAAGGATCTTGAACTCTACCATTTCATGATCACTGCAGCCAAGGCTAACCTTGAGCTTGACAGTCCCCATTAGCATCTCCTTGTTGGTCTAATAGCTTTTACACTTTAACTTAGCTTAACATAGCTTCCCTCCTTGTTAGCTCCTGTACCACTTGGAGAAGGAAGTTGTCATCGATGCATTTGAAGAACTTCCTGGATTGCGTGTGCCCTGCTGTGTTGTCCCTCCAACAGATACCAGGGTGTTTGAAGTTCTCCATGAGGACCAGGGCCTGTGAACGCGATGCCGCTCCTGTCTGTCTATAGAGGGCCTCATCCACTCCGTCATCCTGGTCAGGTGGCCTGTAGCAGACGCCCACTGTAATGTCACCTGCCCCTTTGTTCCCTTGTCCCCTTGACCCATAAGCTCTCGGTCAGCTCTTCATCCATCCACAGGTGGAGCTCCATGCTGTTCATTGACATAGAAGACAACACCCTGTCCTCGTCTCCCCTGCCTGTCCTTCCTGAAGAACCTGTATCCTTCCATTCCAACACTCCAGTCACAGGAGCCATCCCACCATGTCTCTGTGAGCCAATGAGATCATAGCCCTGGAGGCATGCACACATCTCTAACTCCTCTTGTTTGCTCCCCATGGTACTGTGTGTTTGCATAGAGGCACTTAAGCTGGGTCCCCACTGAAGCTGACTTACTGACTGGAGTGGCTGCAATTCCTTTGTGCTGCTCTCCAGGTTACCTTCCTTTGAGGTGTTTCCTTGTTGGCTCCTATTGTCTCAGGAGATCCTGGCTCATCTCCATAAGACTTTGAGTGTGCTGCAGTGTACCCAGCTCATCTCGGAGCAACAAGCTGAGGGCCCTTGCTAGCGCCCCATCCCGCAAACCTTGGTGTGTCATCCCTTGGCTTGCCATGGGCAAGCCTGATCATGTCCTCCACCCCCATCAAGTCTAGTTTAGTGCAAAGTCAATTAGCCCTGCTAGCTTGTGAGCAAAGACCCTCTTTTCCCCCTTTGAGAAAGATGAACCCCATATGACACCAGCAAGCCTGGTGCCGTGTAGGCCATCCCATTGTCAAAAAAATCCCAAAATTGTGGCAGTGACACCAGCCATGTGGTGTCATGTATCAACAGACTGTTTCTTCCAATGTCACTGCCTATAACTGGAAGGAGAATCCAGTTGGGCTCTAGTAAAAGGGGTGTTGTAAACCTGTTTTTGTAAAACATCTATCTCCTACTTTTGCTTAGCACACTGTACTTTGGGGGTAAGGGGCTTGGGGGGGTGTCTAAATTTTTTTTTATCATCGTTTCCTCCTTTCCTCCCTGTGGAATATCACTGAACCTGTCTCTTACTGATCTTGCTGAAAAAGCAGTAGTCAATTACCTAGGAAATACATGAACTATGCACAGTATCACAAAGGGTTTATGTAGCATAGGGTGTGGAATGTATGCTCTGATCTGTAGTCTACAGGAGGCTGGAAACCATGTGAAGGAAATTTCTCATCTAAATTCAGCTGTTTTTCATGGACAGTGAGTCATTTTTGTGTAGAGCAGCTTCATGACATTCATTGCATGTTGCAGTAGCTCATGCTACCACTTTGAAATCGAGAAGAGGAATCAGTCAGCTGTCTCGCAGCAGGATAATTCCTTGCAAGTGATGTCTGGTCAGTCGGATTTAAGTTGATTTGTCTTCTATGCAGCTTCTATGGCAGCTGGAAATGATATCAGAAAATACTTAGGGACAGTCATATCTGATTCTCTGGGCATCTGGTCTTGTTTAGGAAGCAGGGTTCTAACTTAGTTATGATATGGGAAATTAGTGTCCTTCAGTGCACTTTTGCAGCTTGGCATTGAAAAGTAGACAGCAGAGCTTGTGCTTGTATTCTGGACATGTGGCCTTTGTGAGGTTCAAGAGAAAACATGGAATTTCCTCACATTCTGGAAATAGGAACAGAGAAAGAGGCAGTCTGTCTTAAAACACTCTATCAAGGAAGTAATGGCAGTGGTTCATGTGCAGGCACAAAAGAATACCTTTTACTCCACCTGTGTCGTCATGGCAGCAGCAGCCAGTTGCCTCAGAGAAGGGCAGGTATCTTAAAGTGAG
The DNA here is from genome assembly GCA_003993805.1 of Himantopus leucocephalus. Lineage (NCBI taxonomy): Eukaryota > Metazoa > Chordata > Aves > Charadriiformes > Recurvirostridae > Himantopus > Himantopus leucocephalus. The sequence goes on along the minus strand of RSEF01000004.1, from coordinate 72,514,851 downwards.
CAGCCTGTGGGCTGCCAGCTGGGCCACCCCTGTAGAGGATGTAGTAGACACAGTAGACAGTTGCTTCAGAGGGAACATACTTTATCTGACTTTAAAGTATCTAGTTCAAATTCTAATTGCAAATTAGGGACAACAGCATAGAGCTTTGTGCAGGCCTACCAACCAGGTATAAATGAAAATTTTTTCCTGAATATTTATAAAAAGTGTTAATAGGTTGAGCTACTAGCCCAACCTATTTTCCAGATAGGAACTGTAAGGTTGTTATTGGCACTTCCTAGCTGGATTGCAGTGTAGAAATAACCCAATATGAGGGTAAATGACAAGATGAGGGTAAACTGAGGGGAGAATGGCAAGAATACGATAAATGTGAATAAATTAGGATTGGTGCATATTATTGGTAGTGTTGACAACATCTCAGCTGCTAGGTCTGTGTAATTAGCAGCAATAAAAGCAGCTGTCAGTGATGGGTGCTCTTGTTACAGTTACCTGGAACTTTAAACTTCATTCACTGTTTCATGTATTCACATCCATTATAAATTGGGAACAGTCATTTCTGGAATTTCTCCTTAGTTTATTTCTCAATTCATGTTTCAGTATTTCTTCAATTAGTCTTCATATAATTTCTTTTGGAAGCGATTATTGCATTTTATGAAGTGACCTAGCAACTGCTCCTCTTCTGGCATGTCATACGTCTCTTCCTATTTCTAATAGTTTCTGTCTTTTTCTTGCTGGCTGGATACTTTCCTAAAATTGCCTGAAACACCAGACTCTTTTTCAGAAAAACACCCATGATATTCATTGCCTTTCTAAGAAGAAAAATAATGTTTTTATTCATAGACTAGGGGAAAGAGTTTGAGGGAATTTATGAACTCACATCTTTTGTTCACCTTGGGACTGAAATAAATTATCTTAAAGATTTCAAGTGGAATAGTCTTGTTCTGTGGATAAAAAGCTAATATGGATTTCCTCTCCCCCTGCCTCAATTTTGTAAACTGTTTTTGTATAACTTGAGAAAAAATACTACACTTGACCTTGGGAAGAGGAAGCATATTATAGCATTTACAAGATGGTGATCGAGCCACAGCCTGTCAAGTGGCCAGTTTTGTCTTGTCCATCTTACCATGTTTACATGCTGGAAATGTTGCTGTATTCTTTTTCTAATGTATTTCCAATTACCTTGTAAATGGCGACTCTTTTTTTCATTTTTTTTTTTTTCCTTTTAAGGGATATACACAACAGCGTCTGAAATGTGTCTGACAATGTTGATCTAATCTTTTAGCTTGCATGATTCTAAGCTCTTTCTGCCAGACAGTGTAGCTTTGGAGAGAAAGGCAGTGACCAGAATGGAGCAGGTTTTTTCAAAGCAGGCTACATGTGAGCATTTATTTTTTGAACTTTGAGGACTGGGACTCAGAAGTCCACTTAGGAGATATTATTTACTACAGCTTGTTGAAGAAAATGTTGGTAGAAGACTTTTCATTACAAATAGAGCTTTGCACAGAACAGGAACACTTGCTTGGGGGGAGGAAGTTAAAGAAAATTGATCAAAGACTAAATATTTTGATTCCTTTTTGTTTTCCTGTACTCTAAGGAGTATCTTTTTGTGCTTGAAATTTTGACTCTTAAGGTTTTCTTTCTAGTTTAGAGATATTTTTTAAAGTGTTGGATATACCACAGATTGGAAAATACAGTTCCAATGGCTCTGTTAGTACTGTGGGAACTTAAGCATAGTAGAAAGAGTCACAGTCCATCAGGTTTGAGACGTTTGTCTGCTAGTGTGTAAGAAAAGTATTCATATATTTTATATATACATATTTTTCATATGTTTTTCATAATATTCATATCTGTTGAGGAACAGAATAAGAGTAAAATTAGGCAAGATGCTGCTAGCTTCTGCCTAGTTCAGGAAGGGTTTACATTTGTAATAAGTGAATCCAGAAACCTTTATGTTTGCTGGTCTGTTGCTCATTCAAATGGTAATTGCTTTCTTGTAGTATATATTCCTTGCCTGCTGCAAGAAAAGACCTAAGTGTAATTGTGACCTTACTGGCCAACAGACATTTCAGAAACAGAAAATGATCCCCTGTTGAGCCCTCGATAAAGACTGCCACCTGAAAAACTCATTAAAACCCTGAAATCTTAATCTAAAACTCTAGACCCCTGGCATATGACCAAGTTCTAAATTTTTCATTCATGTTTACATTTCTAGTTTAGGAGAGTGAATGCCAGTGCTCCAGTGGAGTCATGCAAGGGCTGTGTTATGCTTTATGAGCACAGGCTTCCACTGAGGCTAATGTGAAGCTGCACTATTCCCATGAGAGCTCTAGGAAGCATTTATGCCTTGGGCCCACACTAAATCACTGAGATTTTCCTAGAACAAAAAGGGCATGTGGGTTTAATATCTCCCTCAAGAGCTTTCTCTTTTTTAGATGACCATGTGCATTATGCACACATGTAAGGGATGTGGTTATTATTACTGCTATGTAATATCAATCTGATGGCATGAGTGCATGAAGCTTTACAAAACGTGTAGTGTTTGTACTCTCCAAGCTTGTGCTCTATCTGAGATGAGTATTCAGCAAAGGGGTTAATGATTTATAGGGAGTAGAATTAATCAAGTTTGAAGGGCTGGACAAAATAAAGAGTATTTACATTGCTATTTTGTTGTGAGCCGAAATAAAGCTTGACACTATGGACATCAAAAAGTGTTCTAGCTGTGGGGAAGCTCTGGTAATTAAGTCACAGCTGAAGAAGAAGCCAAAAACATTAGAAAAGCAAGCTATGAATTGTAGCATATTTGGAAAAATACAGAAGAATGTGTTAAATGGAAGAGCTTGAGAATTACTCTTGCACTTACATGTAGGCAATCAAAAGTAGGATAAAGTTGTGTTCTTGTACTTCGTAAATTCTTTAGTAGAAGTAACTCAGGTAAAATATGTGTTTGCCCTGATCATGGTAACATATCACTTTGTGGTACCCACCTTGGATCTTCCAGTACAAACTCTTTCAAAGTAATATAAAGGTTTGTCATTTAAATTATTCTTTAGTCTTTTGTTCTCTCTTGCTTCCTGGCATTACTCATCACAGAGTTCTTCTGGTGGCAAAGACTTTCTCAAGGATGCTCAGCTTGTTCTTGCTAAGACAAGCCTTACCTTATTAATGGCAGTGTTTTGGGGAGAGGACACAAGTCCTCAATCCATTTGGTGTACCCAGGTAAATTAAACTTGTTCCTGTAGCCCCCTTGGTTTACTGGAGCAGACACCCATATTTGTTGCTATTCACCCCTTTGTCCAGCTTTGAAGGGAGCTGAGATACAAGAAAGAAAACAGTTCTTGATGTCATTTCACATTTGAATTATATTCAGTACCTGTGAAAATCTTGATTTCATATGAGCTATTTGGCCTTGCGTGTTTCTGTAGATTTTGAAAGCCTTTTATCCCTGCCTCTGAACTCTGTGGTTCCTCAGCAGAGTCAAGTATTTCTGAAAATTTTTGACAGCTACATAAGAATAGGAGAGGCAGACAATTACCTGTTTGTCTGAAATACCTGCACTGTATCTCTGCTTTAAACAACTTACAGCATTTCTCTCTAACTGTGGGGGGTGTCCATACTTTTAAATGGTGCTGTGTGCCTCTGCCTAGCAGAATCAATTCCAAATTGCTGTTTACCCACAAGAGAATATTGGGTTTGCATGGCAAGGTTTTGGTAGCAGGGGGGCTACAAGGGTGGCTTCTGTGAGAAGCTACTAGAAGCTTCCTTTATGTCCAATAAAGCCAGTGAAAGCCAGCTCCAAGATGGACACACCGCTGGACAAAGCCAAGACTATCAGCAACACTGGTAGTGCCTCTGGGATCACATATTTAAGAAAGGAAAAAAAAAACCCTGCACAGCAGCACCTAGAAGAGAGGAGTGAGAGTATGTGAGAGAAACAACTATGCAGACACCAAGGTCAGTGAAGAAAGAGGGGGAGGATGTGCTCCACGCACCAGAGCAGAGATTCCCCTGCAACCTTCGGTGAGGCAGGCTGTCTCCCTGCAGCCCATGGAGGTTAATGGTGGAGCAGATATCCACCTGCAGCCCATGGAGGACCCTGTGCCGGAGCAGGTGGATGCATCCAAAGGAGGCTGTGACCCCATGGGAAAGCCAGCCTGGAGCAGGCTCCTGGCAGGACCTGTGACACCTGGAGAGAGGAACCCACGCTGGAGTAGGTTTGCTGGCAGGACTTAAGACCCTGCGGGGGGACCCACACTCACCCACACAGACTCAATCTGTTCCTGAAGGAGTGCACCCTGTGGAAAGACACACATTGGAGAAGTTCATGGAGGACTGTTTCCCATGGGA